>OZ005740.1:37662322-38015608 GCA_963930735.1 Dioctria linearis | reverse complement strand
GCATTTACATCGTCAGCATACAAGTATACGCTGACGTCCAGAAAGGTTTCAGGGAGATCATTTTATAAATAAATTAAATAACAAATGGCCCAGTATTGAACCCTGGGGAATACCACACAAAAGAGGGAAGGATCTTTGTATAACTTTTCTTCGTCAGCCATTGCAATTATAAAAAAGTATTTGTCTGATAGATTCCAACAAGTGAAACTAAAGAATGTTTGCTCTAAGCTTTTACCACTGGTCTGTGAAGTCCCTCAAGACTCGATACTGGGATCACTGTTATTTAGCTAATACATTAACGATCTCCCCAGCATTGTAAAAAATTCAAACACACATCCGTATGCCGACGACTTTCAAATGTATCTTAATTGACCGATTGGTTTGATCGAGGGTGGCGTACAACACATGAATGACGATCTTTAAGAAATTTACTCATGGGCAGTCGTAAATAATCTGGCACTTAAATGACATTAATGTTAATGATTTTCCTTTCCTCCGATAACTATAAACAGTTCTCCTTTGTCGTAAGTATATGAGAATAGTCAGGAACCTTGTAATCATGTTGAATGATCGTATGACTTGCTGCTGCGACTTTATCAGCCCTCTTATCAGTATCTTCTGCAGTTATGGTTAACTGCAGCGTTATTATTCATAGCAACCAGATTTAAGTTCGTAAAAACCTTAATTATGCAACATTTTAATTATGGCAGTGAAAGTTTTCCGTCATTGGACTCTGTCTGCAGTCGTAAACTCGACATAGCCTATAACGATTGTGTACGTTTTATCTATGAATTGTGACGTTTTGACCACATCAGAACAAATTATTTGGATGTTCCATTAAAACTTATCGCGCATACAGGAGTGTAATTTTCAAGCATAAAACCGAATATGAATACGAAGGAACTCTGCTATCTTTATGAATATTTAAATTTCCTTCGTTCTGAAAGACATAAATAACTTCTAATTCTTTGCATTTGCTCTGTATGTTGGGCAGCGTTCTTACTTTGTACATGCAACAAATATCTGGAATTCTCTACCGGCGGACATTCAACCGGCGACCTCAGCTAGCCGATTCAGAAACAGTTTAAAAACGTTTTTAAATATATCCAATGGCAATAGGTTCCATATACACTGTAAAAAAAATTGCACAATTGTTGCCACAAAGCTTAGGTATTTTTCCATGATATGTAGCGAATATTCCCTCAAATGTAGGGAATATTACCTAAAATGAAGGGAATATTCACTAATTTTTTGGGAAAAATGTCTAAGCTTTGTGACAACAATTGTGGACATTTTGTACAGTGTATGCTGCTGCTCTTATGGCATTTCTTCATAGAGAGTTTTGCTTTGAAAATTCATAGCGAAATAAGTCAATTTGAAATTGATTTAGTTCGCTGCCAAGTTTGCAGCTCAAGAATTGAGTGGAAAAAACTCTTTATGCAAACGAAAAATATTTGAAAAAAGAAATTTCATTGAAAAAAGAGGGCGTTTCATATAAGCAGGAACCGTATAATCGTCAGTACGGCTTGGTTCCTGCCTGCCCTCTTTTTGCAATGAAATTTATTGTTTCTAAGATTTTTCGTTTCCATAAAGAGTTTTTTCCACTCGATTCTCGAGCTGCAAATTTAGCAGCAAACTAAGTCAACTTCAGAGTGACTTTTTTCGCTATGAAGTTTCATAGCAAAACTCTTTATAAAAAGCTAGTCCCGCATAGGGTTATATCTTCCTAGGCATTCAAGTAAATACGTAGTGTTTCCCCTCATATAATTCACAATTAAAATTTATTTTAGGTCTATATATGAGGTCAGCTTGGCTGTTTGCTTTGGCGTGTACGGCAGGCAGGAACCAAGCCGTACTAATGATTATATGGTTTCTTCTTATATGAAATGCCCTCTTTTTGCAATGAAATTTCTTTTTTCAAAGATTTTTCGTTTGCATAAAGAGTTTTTTCTACGCATTTCTTCACGACTCCTTAACTACCTTCCATTTCCGGCTCTCGTTATTTACCACTAAATTGTTATATTTTGTCTACTAACTAGTAACTTAGTTATTAGCTTTAATTATATTTTGATTAATGTTCCGATTTGTATCCGGTTTCAAGTGGAATCAGGTACCCGGCTACTCAATTCCAGGATTTTCGATTCCAATTTTACTCGAGCTCCCGGGTACCCGATTCCTGGTTACCCGGATATACAGATATAATCGATTTTCGATTGCAAATATCCTGGTATCCGGCTACAAATGGTTCTTAATTTTGTAGTACTCTTTAGTGAATTCGTGAATTCAGCCATAACAAATGCATTTAATTTTGCTACCTGAATCGCACTTGCCTTGATTTTCCATATTAATTGATCAAATTAATTTTTCAATACCTGATTCCAAGGAATCGATTCCTCAGCACCCGATTCCAAAGAATCCATTACTCACAACCCGATTCAAAAGAATCAGGTACCAGGGTTACTCGATTCTTTCCCATGAAACCCGGGTACGCGGATAAGAACCGGGGAAACTGGGAACATTAGTTTCGATAGAAACTCAATTAAATTTAATATTTATTTAGTTAATATTAAAATTAATTGTGCAATCAAAAGATTGTAAGTTTTGTTATGTTGTACAGTTAACAAGTACAAAATAAATTGAAATTTAACTGACATTACTAGCATTAGAATCGAATTTTATCATTTGCATTCAATTGGTCAGAAAGTCACAGATAATAGTGACGGCAGAGGAAGTGATTTCAATGGAACACTTGTGTTTCTGAAGCAAGATCCTATGGTCAACGCTGTCAAAAGCTATCGAAAAATCGAGCAGTGACAAGAAAGTTTTTTTCTGGGGCAGCTCTAATATCGGTAGACACTCGCAGTACTGTTTCGCAGCTATCATTCTACTTTCCACAGGAAACAGATATTCGAAATTTAACTCAACTGAATTTCTCAATTAAACATGAACAAAAAACAAGGAAATATTAATTTAAATTAAGTTGGTAGATAGGTGCTCTTCCCATATAATTAATTCTTAAAATTTGTTAAAATCAAATAATTCCAATATTTACGTATATAAACTCTTTACATATTGTTATCTCTAACCACTCAATCAATTCTCAACCTACATTCAAATTATCCCCATACGAGATAAGAAACCTTACAGCCAGGTATCTCACTCACTTAATTAACTCAAGTATGTCCAATATTGAACGAAAGCAATTAAAACCCACGTAAAAAACAACAAAAATACACATCTCAATACATTCCTCCACTTCCTGGCACCAAAAACTAACTTCACTCTTGGTCTTGATATATTCATTTGAAAATGTCGAATAAAGTAATCAGGAAGTTGTCACAACTCTTTTAGCTGAGCGAAAAGAAAAAAAAACAAAAATTCACGTAAATTGCTGGGAAATTTCACAATTAAAATTGCACAGTAAGAGAGGGTCACATTTCCGCAATTAAATAAGAACTGAAGAAAAACTCGCAAGGTTTTACAAACACACAAACAACGCGCTTATGAAATGAGCACATTTTACAATCGTTTAGCTTATGGATGGCTTATAAATTAATAACCCCAAAAAACCACAATATACCGCTAAAAGTCATTAACTTTTCAGAACATTATTACCTAACTATATAGAGAGAGGCTACTTCTATTCTGTGCAGGGACTGGACTTTGAGCACAATTGTTGACTAGAGCCGCCGAAGCGGAGGAGGTATGTTGTATAGTTGGACATGTAATACAAGAAAAGAAAACACCAACAATCCCAGAGGATGACACGCTCTCTTGTGTAGTACTGATGACCTATCCATCAAGATGACATTAAGATTCATAGTTTCTCATGACACGGCGCATTCGCATAGTGTCATAACCCATTACATTAGCGTTGGAAAACAACACAAACCAACTAACCAACCAAAGAACTCATCACACCTGCGGCGGGCCCAACATATGTAAGGTGATGAAGGAAGAAGAAGTAGAATACGAAGAAGTTCGTTCTTGTTCCTTACACATAAAATCTGTAATTAATGGTGTTATCATAATCTTTAAGCGATAGACTTATGGTCGCATTATAACATTTGTATGTGTGTGTGTCCGTTATTGGACAGGCACAGGACAAACATTCTTTAGGAGCATTTATATGGAGAAGATGCGCACGTGTTATCAGCATGTGGCTGTCGAAAACAAATGCTGGCACCAGCTTAACTCAAGCGATATATGCTATTAGCCAAACCGAGATTATTTCGCACCCGCTCAGCAGAATTTCTGCCAAAGGATATACCAACTATACGTAAAAGACAAGAGCATTTCATCATATATCTTTGCAGTGATATACATTCCATCTCATCCTGCATACTTTATATAGCATCCAATCCACCATAGTATCCGCACAATGTAAAAATATCTCTGGTGGTAGTTACCTGGGCGAATTATAATCTTTGGTCTCCTCAAACATTTTCTCGCGTTCTGTTTTCTGTTCGGAAAGATATGACTGAAAACTTCCGTGAGGTCAAGTTGGTCATTTCAGAAGGTCTTTCGTTTTTTTTTTGTTTTAAGTGAGTTTTGCTGCCAATACAAAATTCTTATCTGTTAAGAATTATCTTTTGTATGCTGGACGCTGTGGCCGATGGCTTTAAAGAACCAAAAATAAGAATTAATGAATTAGTGAAAACTGCAACATAAGGATCGAACGGGGATATATACTACTTGTACATCCATCCATATAATATATATATAGTTTTCTGGGTAGACCTAAGACTTCAAACTGTGCACAGTAGTTGGATGGACGACATGCAAAAACTTGCTGGGGTTCGATAAAACAGCATCGAACACAGAACAAGCAAGATGTTATGGCGGCCCAAAAGGATTATATAGGTATAATACATACATATATATATAATGTACCTCCTCTTGTGGGACATGCAAGTCTTGGTATATTTATTTAGTAGCAATTAAAATACTTGTTTCAATCGGGGGATCTTATAGATCTAAGATACATTAATTAAGAGAAGTGAGCAGACTTACTCCTTTTTCCTTGCGATTCAAGAAATTGAATAAATTTTAGACCAAAAATATCTCTGGCATATATGTACATATGTGTAGCATGCATGCAAGTATTTTTGTGTTAAAATCTCTTAAGGAATTGTGAATCTTCTATAACATATATATGTATATACAATCATCCTGTATTTATATATAGATAATATGTAGAAGGCGGCATGGCGGCCTACTCTAAAGGTCGAATACTGGATCCGAACTTGGTTAACTCTTGAAGGAGACTAACGAAAACAAAACCAACACACAGCTCTACAACAAACAAGAAAAGTGTTCTTAAGATCTCTTTACCTTTAGTGACTGCCAGTCCAGATAAACGCAGAGAATGTCACTTATATAGAAATGCAATAATTTTTAATGGTTTCTTTATTAAGGGCATATCAGATTGTATCACCTTTTGTTGAAGGCACATTGGTTTAGATATGAAGCCGCTTTCAGTGTCTATAGTGTCCACTGGTGCCCAGTACTGGCATGTCAGGTAAATCTAAATATGTATACCTTTACCTATATACCTATACCACATACTCTTATTTTGTTTATCCTTTTTCATTCCAGAGAGGCACGCTCATGTAGAGTTTTGTTGTTCAAGTCTATACTAATGTACCTATTGTGTTTGCGTACTCGATGCAAATAAATTCATTTTGATTTATAATTTAGCTGAAAATATGACTATGTAATGCTTATTAAGTGGCAATCATTTTTGTGCATAAAAAGAATGCCGACAAATAATTTACAAGAGCTATATTTAGGTATGTATGTGTTTTGATATCGTTTTACAGAGATTATCTCTAAGATGATATTTTTTTGTTGGAAAATGTTATATAAAGTTAAATCTATAGGCGATAAAAACAATAACAACAAATTAGTGAATAAGGATTTAGTTTATCATTACCTTGGTCATTCTCTAAAATTTATAGCCAGAGGATTGGAAAAAGAATAGGACCACTGGCAGCCTAGTTGTGTGATTACATACAAGGTGGGACAACTTGAACTAACTCAGTACAAAAACTTCTCAAAATTGTTGAATTTCTTTTTTTTTCCCGCTAATCTATTATTAAAACAACAACAAAGTATCGACAGTATTTTAATAATGTCACCGCTAGGGCTTGCAATGCCGGACCAAATTTTCAAACCCGGTATTTCGGTATTTCATTACAGTAGAATCTCACTAATCCGGCACTATTAAAAACCAGAGGGTGCCGGATTATTGGAATGTTCGGATTACTGGATTGTATAGAAAAATTCATAATAAATAAAATAAAGCAGTTCATAAAGGGAATACAATATGTTTGTGTTAATGTTCTACACTTTTTTTTTTATAACTGTAACATATCTCACAATTAATTAATTACATAGTTTTTAAATAATCCTTAATGGAGGTCTGTCTTAGTGCAACTTGTAGTCCTTGTTTAAAATTCTTTTCTCGCATGTTCCGAAGAGTTATATTATCTTTAGCAGATACGCCGTTTTCTTCTTCTTCTTTGTAATGCAGGTATTGAAACAATTAAAAGCTGTATCTGGTGTTACTTTTACAGTTGTAGTTGTTGGTGGCTCCAATATTTCTACAAGACTTTCTTCTTCTTGTACTGCTTCACATATTTCTTCATCTGTCATAATTTGCACTGTTTTTTCGGTCCCCTAAAACCAAGAATTTAAATCTTCTTCACTTGTCTCGAATCCTCTTACTGATAAATTTTGCAACCAATCGGAAATAGGTAGATCATTTTCAGAACCCCATTCTTCTGTTTCTTGTGATACAGCATTCGTTGTAGGCCATAGCTTTTTCCATGATTATTGGATTAAGTCAGGTGAAACAGAGTCCATGCGTGAGCGAGAGAGAATACAACATCCTTTAAATTCAATTCTTTGAGGCTCTGCCTTATGTCACCATCCCGAGAAATAATATGGATGAGCAATTTATTTTTATACAAGGACTTTACTTTCTGTATAACATTTTGATCCATCATCGGCTGCAATAAAGGTGTGCAGTTTGGTAGTACGAAGATGGTTTGGATATTCCCATCACTTGATCTAAGTTCTTGTTAATTTTGGTGGCCTGGAGTATTGTCAAGTACGAGTAAAGCTTTTATGGGAAAGTTGGTTCTTTTCATAAACTTCTTCACTTCTGGGACAAAGTCTTTATGGAACCATTCATTAAGTACCTCTCTCGTGACCCAACTTTTAAATTGGTTCTTGTAGCAGACTGGCAGACAAATGTTCTTAAAAGCTCTGGGATTTTTTGCTTTACCAATCACTAATTTGTGTGTTCCAGTAGCATTTGAACACGGCATAAATGTGATTCTATCTTTACTCACTTTACAACCTGGTGCGCTTGCTTCTTTAGACTATACGAATGTTTTATTGGCCAACAGTCTCCAGAACAGGCCACTCTCATCTGCATTATAGATTTGGTCAGGAAGAAGACCCAGTTCCTCTACTTTGTCTTTAAAATGCTTGATAAATGGCTGCACTGCAGATTCGTCGATTGACAATTTTTCACCCGATATGGTTAACAGACGGATACCAAATCGCTTTTTAAATTTATCCAGCCACCCATCACTGGCACGAAAATCATCCTTTTTGGTAATTTTTTTATAAAAACCAACAGCTTTTGCTTTCAGAATTTCTCCAGATACAGGAATGGGTTTAGAACGCTCTTGCATGAACCACATATAGAGAGCGATTTCCATCTTTGGACAATCACCAACACTTAATGTTTTACGCTTTCCTGGTCCAGATTCCATTGTCTTCACGTGGTCCACTATCTTTTTTTTTTTTCTTAAGATCGTGTATAGTAGCACGCCCAACTCAAAATTCTTTTGCCCATTTGCACATGTTCTCTCCACTATCTAACTTCTTTCAAGTGTCCATTTTATCTTTCAAAGCTAGAGTCTTGTGTTTCCGTTTACTTGACATTTTTAACTACACTATTCTCACATGAAAACAGCAGGTAAATAGTACATATTATGTACGCACATGCACGTGATAAGTTTTGAGGTTAGACTGCTTGACGACGACGGCGAAGATTAACTAATGAGAAGGTAGGACAGAGAAGAGATTATATGCAACGAAACAGAATGGCAAATGATTCATTTTCGTAAATAAATGAGACGGGGTGGAGTTTTCAGATTTTCCGCTCATAAAATGTTCCCGCGCTTTTGTGAAAATACGTTTTTCTTTAATATTGAGAGAGTTGTACCCAATGTTTGTTGCTGCAATCGTTTGATATTTGAACAGCACATGCTTTTGTTCACTTACGTTCTGTTCCGAAGAGATTAAGTGCGTGTGACTCATACTAGATTCTCTGATATTTTTGGTAGAAATGAGAATTTTATCTACAGAAATTTTACATCTCCTTTCAGCACCTTGGCCGAAGCGAAATTTATCTTTTTCTTAAAAAATTGAGGTAGTGTGACCTGACGTACATTATTATGAATAGTTTGAAAGGATTTTGGTGATATTTAAGAAGTTTTTATCATTCGGGTAATCCGGAAGGGCGAGGGTGGCGCGGACGGATGGTGCCGGATTATTAGACGTGTCGGTCAATTGAAGTGCCGGATTAGTGAGATTCTATGTATATTAATACCGGGATCCTGGTATTTAAAAAAAAAAGAAAAAAAAACGAAACTGCATTGCAAAAAATAGAAAAAAAATTAATAAACAAAATAAAATATTTAATTCAATAATGTATAAATCAAAACAATAAACTTTTTTTTTAAAGTGCCTCAAAAGAGAAGAAAAATATAAAATAAAAAAAGAGTAATAAAATAATTAATAATATATAAGTATAATAAGTGCAATGTCCTACTGTTGTGATTTGCGCTTAAAATATGCCCTCAAAAATGTTAAATTATCAAGAGTTTTGTCGCTTAAGGTGGATCGAATTTTTGTGCACAACAGCCCTGCTGCTGCTGAAAAGGCTCTTTCTGACTCGACGCTAGGTATGGATATAAGGTAGTCATATCGCAGCAAACACAACTTTCCGAACTTCAGACAAATCTGAAAGTTTTCGGAAAACTGAAGAAAGAAACAAAACTGCACTTCCGTTGGTTCTTTACGAGTTCGTGAAGATGTAGGAAGTGCGAATATTCGTAACATTCACACAACAATTTCATACGAACTTTCGCTACGAATTCGTGATGATTTTGGAATTTTTAATTTCAATTTCAATTTCTTACGAACTTTCGGTACGAATTCGTAAAGAAATCGATATTTAATGCATTTTTACGGTTCCCGGAACTATATCGTAATAGCATAATGTGCAGTTAAGCACGTTCAAAATTTTACGAAATTGAAGCGCACAGCATTCTGAATTATGATTTCTTCTAGTGCGGTTCAGTGCGGTTCAGTGTGTTCAAGTTTTTTTTAAGTTAAATAAATAAATATTGAAAATTCTTAAGTCGAGTATATGTAGATCAAAAAAAGAACTTAAGTTTGTGAATCTTATATAAAGAAATATTTTTATCTAGAAAAGTAAAGGTGTACGCACATTTAATATTTGAATGGCTGACTGTGATTACAAATTTGAAACCGCACTGTTTTCTTTATTGATATTTTAAAATGGAAATAAAACGCAACACATTTGACCTTTTGCCTGAATTCCCTCTCCAAGGATGAATTTTTAAATACGAGGCAAATTTAAAGGGAAATAAGGATATGTAGAAACAGCTGGTAAGAATATATTGTAGATTGATTATTATTGGTTTTTGTGGAGCATTTCAAATTAAGTTTCAGAAATTTTCACAACACGGTTCCGAAGACATTGTAAAAGCTGTTAATGCAAATTTGAAACTAATTTTTGGAAATGACAAATTTGCTCGGAACTTCTCCTGGACAGCCGTTACTAACAACATTAGCATGAAGGACTCGATTACCGTGGATATTCTTAAAGGTTTTGAAAAATTCTCCATTTTAAGTACTCAGCCACTGACACATATATGTATGTATATATTTTTCAGATTCTTGCATCCAAAATAATATCCAAGCTAAGGTTTCTTTTATAGAAACCCTTATAAAGAAATATTTCAACGGTGCAAAGGATCGCTTTACAAAATCATTAAAACGACGGTCTGAATTGGCAGTATCTAATAGTGCAGGAAAAAAAAATTAACTCTGAGCCCTAATATAAATATTTTTTTTTTAACTGGAATGATTGAAGTATAGCTAAAAAAACTTCTGTTATTATAAGCCGTAAATATATTTTTGAAATACTTTAGAAGTATAAATATTTTTATAAAATATACTATGATTTTTACTTTAACTTTTACAAGTAGGAGCTAATTTCTGGGTGCTGTTGTTACATCAATAGACGAAAACGAAAACGCTGAACCGAAAAACTAATTTTGCTACTCTGTACTACCGAATATTTCCAACTAAACTTATATTAAAAGATTGGAAATATTAAAGAATAAAAAAATAAATGGATTAATGGGAAATATTCGGTGTTGCAGGGTAGCAAAATGAGTTTTTTGGTTCAGCGTTTTAGTTTTCGTCTATCAATGTGACAACGGCACTCAGAAATGAGATCCAACCACGCCACTGGCAGAATTATGAAAACTTTTGAAGGGGAAAGAAGCATTAGAAATAATTCAGATATTTCTTACCGAAGTCGTAGCTAATTTCTCTTACGAAGTCGTGTCAACCGCTTCATACATTTTTTCGAAATGAACTCGGGCCGAAATCTATTCCGAAATCCGAAGATTTTCCGACATTATGTTACGACTTCGAAAGGAAATCAAAAAATTTGGTATGCTGGGATACTACATAGTTGAAGATACTATCCTCTTATATGTTTTACTTCGAAGTATGCTAGTTCCTGTTTTATAACTCTATAAAGTACTTTAGAATTCCCATCGTTTTTGAAATTCCACTCGCAGTCTTCATTACATTAACTTTCTTGGAAATTGCCATTTCTAGTATTTCTTTCATTGTCACCGAAATTAGAATTTCTGGCTCAGAATCAGCAGATGACTCGGAAACGTCGATGGAAGAGGCTCCTATGTTTTTTTTTATATTACGAGTATATAAGCGTTCCAATAAATTTATAATTATTTTTATAATTGTTGTGATGTTAATTCGATTAAAAATTTCATCTTCGTCGTCATCTTCTGATTCAGTGGATTGTGCAGATATTGCAGTAGACTCAATAAATCAGTACGCCTTTGTTTTATACGAATAATTAGCTCTTCCTTTGAATTCATTACTTAAAGCAGTGTTCTGTTCTATCAATTGATTAAACATAAATAGTAAAGCTGCATCTGCGCAATGAAGAGTAGCATCTTGACGACAACAAGCTTCAACAGTTAATTTGATTGGAAGAAGAACTGAAATATCTGATGATGCTAAAGAAAAATCAAATTCCGAAAATGATGTTTCGGCATTTAAATTTAAATCAATCAAAACCTTTTGTATGCAGTTCTTTAACTGGATAAAGCGTTCTAGCATGGCAAGTAAGCTATTCCAACGCGTTTTAGAATCTAGAATTAAATTCAGTTCCTTTCCAAATTGGTCTTTATCAGTTTTCATTGGCGAACATCTGAATAGCTTCACAACTTTTCTTATTTTTTTAATCAATGGACCTATCTGTTTACGAATAATAATTAAACAGTCAATAGCATTGTTTTCTTGAAGTATGGCTAAACTATTATCATCAAGATCACTATCATTTTCATCACTTGTATACTGGTTATCATCTTCGTTAGAATTAGAATGATCTGTATCAGACTTATCTGTGGTGTTCAGTTCATATTCATTTTCTAAATTTTGGTGTATCATATTTATATATAAAACCTTAATGACAGCCAATTGAATTCCGTGAACTAAGCAAAGTTGTTGCCTTGCACAAATCAATTTTCCAACTTTGGTCATGACAGATGCACCATCGGTTGTAGTAATGCACACAATGTGTTTATTTAAGGAAACTTGGAATAATTTAAGCTTTTCTTCAACGAGGGTAACACACTTTTCTGCAGGCAATGATCCTTGCACGCGAACTAATCCTAGGCTCCAGAATTTCTTGATGCCAGCATGGACATTTATATTTAAATAACGTCGGTTTTTGACCGATGTCCATTCATCAAATGTAAGACTAAATCTTTAATCATATTTGCACGATTTTTTTCAGTGTGCTGCACAACTAAATTTTTTATAGAGTTTATAGATTTTGGTATATTTTCATATCTTCTGGCAGCTAAACCTTTTCTGATATCCAGGGAAGTGCAAAATATGTTAAATTACAAATCTTCTGTCATGCGAGCTAAAACTGCAAAATTGTTTCAGAAACGAAAAATGTTGTTATTGTCAATTTCAATCAAAACGTTGGAGCTCGGAGCATTCCTTTTTTTTTATTATTTTGGTGGAGTGTCTTTATGTGGGTATGCAAACCACTTGCACTACCTCCTTGCGTCTTTATTACCTTGTTACACTTCTTAGATTTTGAAATTTGTCCCTTTACGGAATTTTCATTAGCTGATTTTTCCTCAAAAACATAATTTTCCATGGCTAAAAAAAAATAGCGCTTTAACTTTAAGTAAATTACAGAAATTTTTTAATATTTCTACCCACTTATTAAAACGGCAGAAATCTTGCTGTTATTTATTATTTAAAACAGCAGAGAGCTTGCTATTATTATTTTTAAAAAACTCGCAGCGCTGCGCTATCTATTATATAAATATATAGAAAATAAAAATTTTACTTATACATACACAAACAGTATATTTTCTCACTTTTCACTTTCCTTTACCTATCTGCTATTTATCAATTGAAATCAACTCTTATGTGATATGTGAGTATTAGTTATAATTTATGATTTTAAATTATTTTTTACTTTTATATTGTACACAAACACAATTCTCTAAATTTTCAAAAACTTTACAACTAACTATGCGCACATAACTTCTCTATAAAATAAAAAACATGGCTTCAATATTGAAAATTTGGAAAAATACAAAACAATAATTTTCCATAGCAATGGCTTGCTATGTGAATTTGTGTCCTTTTTAGTATTTTTTATGCAAAGGCCCTCTGAACTGAAGGAAAATTAACAAAAAAGCTCTTTCTTAATGCACAAAAAACAAATTACATCCGTAAGGCCACTCCACCTGTACGTAAATTTCAAAATTAGATTTAATCTTTAAACATGACAACACATAAAAATATGCTAATTAAATACTTATAAAAAATAAAATAGTTAAATAAAAATTATATGAATGTTAACTTACAGCAAACAAATTTAATACCGGTATTAAGTGGCCATTAATACCGGTATTGAACGGTATTAAAAAATGTCGGCAATACCGGGATCCTGGTATTACAAGCCCTAGTCACAGCTCCCAGTGCAAACATGATAAGAAATTAAATAACCAATTCTGTGGAGCGGGATGCAGTATTTCATGAGCCACGAACAAATGTTAATCGACCTGTTGTTCGCAATGAATTAGCTCTGGAGGCTGTACTCGAAAGTGTCAACGATGATTCATCAGATTCTACAGAATATCGCTACGATACAATAGGTCTGTTCGTGTACTCAGTTTTGGGACAATGCATTGCAATGAATTTGCACGAACTTACACATTTTCCGTTCGTTTACTTTCTCGTGCACACAAAATTACACGAGTTTTGCATACGTCACAGCTTCCCCTCTTGCATGAATTTACCCGAGGTTTTTAGTTACTGCACATTTCTTGCAAGGAAAATTGACAGCTGTCATAGGAAAAGTTCATTTTTGTAATTTTCTGAAAAGTTTTTAAAGCGCAATCAAAATGTCGAATGGAGATAGTTTAAGTATTCAATGCTCTCAGGGACTTTTCAAAACTGCAACAAGTTAAAAAAAATAAAACAATACTCATTCGCAAATGTTATTCCACACTTCTTCTTCTTCTTGATTTTCACGAAGTTGCATGAAAAGCGTTTGTTTACTTTTTCATGCATTTTACATTCTTCCCCCACCCAAAAAGTTTTTGCACGAGAAGTACGCGAACAGACCTAATTTGAAACTTTATGTGAGGATCTTACCTTACAAAATTCAATTGGCCCAATAATTATTCCCAAGGGATACAGTCATATGCCAATAGATTTACTCAGCTTGCGACAGATATAACACCAACTTTTTGCATAATTTCATTATGAGCGATGAATCACATTTTCACTAAAATGAATATGTAAATAAACAGAACTGCCAAATTTGGGGTACTTTAAAAACACATAAAACACATTGGCAAAAAAATATTTGTCAAACATTTGATAAACAATTTTTATGTGCAGTTGACAACTATTTGATAAATATTTGTGATATGTTTATCAAATGTTTGTCAATCATTTGTCAGACATCTGAGTAGATATTTGTGTGAAAAATATTTTCTAAATGTTTAGTTTTAATCATGTATTCTCCGTGTGAAGTAATGTGCATTAAAGAATTTTTCGTTGTACTTGTGACAACACAATTTAGGAAAATTATCGAAAAGGCGATGGTGGAACAGAAAATTTTCGAAAAACAAATGGTAGAACTGACATTTTTAGACAGAAAATTATAGTACAGTGATCGTAATTTATTTAATGATATATTGAAAATCTTTCCGGTTTTCGAAATTACGCAAGAATCTAATAATTCTATTAATTTTATTATATTTATCTTGTCCCATTTATCCTTCATTATTAAGACTTTATTATTAAAAAATACCAAAATTAACTTTCACTATCCACAGCTCTGTTGAAAACTATCTGGAAGTACTATACAAACTTTGACAAACATCTAAAGTTTTCCATTACATTTGGATTAAATTGAAACTTTTTTATGAATCCACTACTATAAAATATGCGTCCAAATACACACATGACATATTCTGCAAATGCTTGTCAAATAGATCTCATACGTTACCGAAACTAACTACGGATTAAGTCGATGTTTACAGAACTGCGATACCTTGGGATATTTATTAAGGAGCCATTTATTTACATCGTCTTCTTCACTTGGAAACTTTAATTGTCCGAAAATAAAATATTTAGTTACAAGCCGTATTCTTGTCTCTTACTTACGATAAGCTATTATAGAATGTGTGGATGTAATGGAATGGGAAGGTGGATGGATGGGTCATGGAGCTTGCAGAATATTAGAAATTTCTCTAAATTTAGGATAGTTAGAATTGAACGTTCCTTCCCACATGGTGAAAGTTATCCCGAATATCCTGATGACTTCATGTTGATAAATTCTATGAAGATCAGCCTGTTCCAAGCAGATGAGCCCCGTCCAGTATAGTATCCGGCAAAGAACGTTGATCAGGTAATAAATGCTTCTAATTTCCGAGTGAAAGAGGTAAAGATATGACAGATAATGGAAGTTTTCAACATGTATTTATGCTGGAAGCTTACTAGTGAAGGGGTTTAGGAATTGAGAGATCTTCTTAAGTAGTTCAACCAAGAGACCTAGAAGGTAGTACTCGATTATGGTATATGTATGCACTTTCGTACGCAGATATGTTAGGACAGTTAATACCGTCAACAGTACAAGCTATACTGGCTGTACAGTTCTATTCTGGCCAGCAGGATCTTTCCTTTAAGAGTGCCAATAAACCTCATAGAGGTTGACGAGATGATTTGCCAGATAGGGAAGCAATAGTAGATTATGCGGCAGTTTAATGGGCAGTTAGCATAATTAGCTTTCCTCATGGTGTGATTGTCGAATTTCAACAGATTATTAAAATAGACACCACGATAAGTTCTTTTAAGGATGGAGTTTTTATCGCTGGCTTGGATCAAGGAAGCAGCCTACATGTGTTCCTTTTTATATTTAGGGCGGTTCTGGGATAGGAGAGGAATTTCAACAGAGCGTTAAATGTGGAGTGCTTTGCCTTAAAGCCAAACTGGGTGTCCTGTTTGATGTTTAAATCGTGGCAGGTATTGGTGGACTATTTTGATTTTTTTTAGTTTGTTCTCTAACGTAACTCGTTAGAGTTTCCCTTTTTTGGGTTTACAAACATCAGAGAAGTATGAATTGTTGAGGCAGTTATATAATTAAAGTTTGTGGCTCTAGTGCCTATTGCCTTGACAGCGAAGCCTTCAACAGTCGTGTCTACATATTACGTTCTGGATATTTGCATCACTTGGGGAAAAGTTGTCCTGAAATTAGACTGGAAATATTCAACAAACGAAGTTTCATCATCTTATTATTAGAAAATGTATATCGACAGAATGCAATCTGTACAAAAAGACTTATTCGCTTTGTTTTATACACATATGGCATTCCTTCTCAGAGCCATGAAAACATTGTTTATCTATCAGGTGATCAATGCTGATCTAGACGCGGTATATAGATTTTATAGCATATCAGTAGGTATATGACCATGAGATTTAAATTACGTTAATATACATACATTTTTAATTGATCCTTTTCATCAAAATTATTAATTATTACGGCTTTAATGAATCTCTCTCTATCTCTATATTGGTTGTTTCCTAATTCATAAAAATTGATATGCGCTCAAAAAATCTTACAATTTGATTTGTCGTACTTCTGTTATAATATAGAAAATCTAAAGAAACCATCAAGCAACTAAACAGTAGCTTAGATTCTGCGTACTATAAATCTCATCCATTCACAGCAAACATTTTTCTAAAAGAAAAGGTACAGAAATTTATGATTCCTTTTTTTCCTGTTTTGTTTATTTTCAAAACAACAACAACATAAAATACTCTCATAAACAGTAATCTAAACCTGCTGTGCTTCTTAGAAACTTTTCTAATTCTGTGTTCCAGACAATCTGTCTGCGACTGTATGAACGTGCCAGTCTCCTTTAAGTTCTAAGCGGGCAATTAAATCTAGGTAAATCTCATTCAAAACAATATGTGAGCCACACGACACATATGAGAAATTACCTCTAAAATATTTTTCAGGTAGGTAGGTACATTCCATCTGGAAATTAGTTACACACACATTACAATGACCAAGTAAAAGGTGCTCATAAAAATTTTAATAAATGTCATCTCATCTATTTAAGGGATTGTATTGTACCTTGCCCCTTGTACCTATCCTACCTATATCCACTATTCGTTAAATTTGTTCTGCCCCCAGATCGATATTAAACTTCACAAAGAGTTCCTTCATAATTATTGTCTCATAATTATCAACGGCCTGGTGCTGATCCTGTTTGTTACCATATATGTGAAAATAAAGGACACATCCATAACTCTGGCTATCAACCGTTCGTTGTTGGCTACATAATATCTGTACTCCCAGCACCAGGAAGATATCCCTTTTAAGAATTTCACTTGGGCGTATCAAAATTTCCATCCCTAAGCTATTGTTGGCCGTAAATGGTCCCGACACAGGGACGTTTATGTGCTCAGAAAGTAACTTGAATGCACAGTAATTCGCTCGGGTGTAGCAAATTTCATTTAAATCTTCCTCTAGGTGTCCTTTGTGAGAAACTCAGGGTTGTTGTAATTGCAGATGCACACTATTACCTATTTACTGGACTGGACTTATGGTTAAGCATATATCTATGTGCCAGCATAGATAGACAGATAGGATAGGATAGTGGACTTCTTGGAAGAGTATGAAATCAGTTCAGGAATTTCATTCAATCTGAAACATTAATCGGGGGATTGTGATGGAAGAAGCGTAGCTAATTACGTTTTTTGTTTTTTTTTTTTTTATAACATTTAACCAGTCTCGCTCGATTCAGCGAAAAAATTCTTGTTTGCTATTCTTCTGTACTTCATGCCAATTCCATTGTTTGTCTGCATTTTTTTCTTCTTTCGCTTTTATATTTTTTCAATCCATTTTAGCCAGGGAATAAATATCCTTGTGGGTGTAGCTTTTGTAACATTTCCTGGTACTTCTTCGTTAAAGAGATTACGTGTGACTATAATATGTAGGAGCACGTGATTACGATAAATATGTTACGTTTAAATGAAAATCGGAAATTTTTACGTCTGTCAGCTTAGCCGTTTAATTGTTGGCTTAGTTACGGATTTATAAATTTTTTACTTACTTTTTTTCTTAGTTACAATGTTTTATTTACCAAGACTATTTCTGAAATGAACTATGATTGGTGTGAGATAACTTTTATTAGGTGGGTTTAAGTAAATTAAAGGCATATAAAATTAACTGGATTAACATATGTTGGCTGGCAGAACCGATCTTAATGTTGAAATCGATGTCGGGGATTCGTATGGGTTTAGATCTGTATCTCAATACTCAATAGTAATTCCAGGAAATTGTTCCGTTAGATGGCGCTATGTGTATGTGCAATTTGTTAATATATAATATAATAATAAAACTCAAAAGAGTCTTTTAGTTTAAGACTGTGTTTGACTGATAAACAGCTATGTTTGTGCCCCACTGAGGGTTATTGCTTGATTTTTTCGAGTGCGCATTTTTTTTTCTGTCTATAGGATTATTTTTTTTCTGGTGTAGAATTTTGTGTGACTGGTTTTTTTGCTAGAGAACAATGATACACGATTATTGGGATGTTCTCAACTTGCTCAGCGGGAAATGAAAGCGCTCAAAGACGAATGCAAGAGTGCTTCTTTGGAAGCTCGCAGCACTTCCCTACCGTATCCTTGTTCAATTGGCTGCTGTTCCGCAGGGAAGCCACTTAGGTACCTTGTTGTCTTTTATATTTATTAATGACGTGATAAATATTTTTCGCTCCGTGCAACCAATGTTATATGCCGACTATCTTAATATTATATTACCTATTAAAAATTCATCTGACACTTGCCATATTCAGTCTGATCTTGATCGTTTACAACAAAAGTGTTTTTCAAACAAACTGGATCTAAATCTAAGCAAGTGTAAATGTTATACGTTTCACCGCTTACTAAGCCCCCTTCATACTGAATATTCTATCGGTAACGTTTTTATTGAGCGGCCGAATGAAATTCTTGGTGTCATTTTTGACGTGAAACTGCGAAGTGGTTTGCATATTAATTATATCTGCTTTAGGAATTTAAGGGTGCTTGGTTTTATAAATCGAAAAACTAAAGACTTCAGTGATCCTCACACCTTAAAAACTTTATACATTGCGTTAGCTAGACCTATAGTGGAGTATGCTTCAGTGGTATGGTATCCGTACACAAAACAACTTAGTGACAGAATTGAGAAAATTCAAAAAAACTTTACCACCTATAGTTTAAGAAGATTGCATTGGTTGCATGATTTACCCCAAATTATCCCCGGGAAATACGAGCGGCTTGCCCGACGGATCTTCCGTTTATAAAGAAGCACCCAATGACAGATTTTTTATTGCGCTTTCCCAGGCAGGTGTCCCCCTACAAACGGTGTTGATAGAGCTGCCATCAGAACCATATAAAAAGCACCAGCTTTTCCATTAATTAAACTAAGCACAATTTTTAGTTCAACACATTTTTTTGCACAAAACTGAAGCGCACTGTGATCATAACACTGATTGAAATAAACCAAATACAATTTTCAATTCAACACATTTAGCACAATAATTTATACGCTAAAATCACTGCCGATAGAACGATAACCATAATTACGCATTCACCCGGCAGACTAAGCTCCCACGCATTTAAATAACTTTGTGTGCATGATTTTATCAGATTGATGGAATAGACTGCACTTTTCAAGTCTCATTAGACAATCGTTAATGCCAATCAGTCGAAGCGCTATTACGCTCGTAGTGATTGTGAAGGTGGTGGAATAAGATCACGTCACGAGCCTCATTCATTAGCACTACTCAGGAGTTGAAAAAGTAAGAATACTACGAAATTCTCTCGATCTACACGTAAAAAGCTACCAGTGGACAGAATCCCAATACTTGTTCTCTGGGCTAGCCGATTGTCTCCAACTCTTGCACTAGCTATCGAATTACCTAAATTCTAACTCGCAAATACAAGCAAGCTCAGTCTCCCAATTGCTGTCGCAACATTGTTGCTGTAGTTCTCCCCATAATTCATACAGCCTTTCTCTCGGCGAGTTTAACCCGCCAAATACGCAAAAGAAAAAAATAACGCTGATATTATATTTAATAACTTTGAACAGCGTCAAGTTCAATATTTAAATTTTATGTTTACACACAGTTTTAAAGATGATATGCAGATGGCGTCTGTTCAGCCGACATACTGAACTCGAATCCTTCGATGAAATATCCCTCATATGTAAGACAAAAAAGAACGCACAAAGAATTTAAATCTTAAAACAAATCTATAAAAAGCACTTACCTGATGCTAGAAAAATGAATCTCTTTAGTCCAGCGACGTTCCAATTTCCCTCCAATCACATTTATTTCCTGAAATATACAAATACATCATTGCTTTCAATAAAAAATTCATAAAATAACAGAAACTCACCAAAATCCCAATTCCACCCGTGTATTTACGTTTTTGACATGTCAAAATGTTACTACATCACACCAGATATTTTCGCCCTCGCCACAATTAAAACTCAAGCGTTGCCAGGCCAACATATCATCGAGCAGAGACGTAGTGGCTCACAGCAGCTATAAGAAGGCGACGAGCCGCAGCAGAAGGACATCACCAAGAAAAATGCAACGCTTTCGCGGAATATTTCCAATCAACTTTCAAAAACCACTCATCTCTAAGCGATGCAAATTTTAGGACCACTGTAGACTCGACCGTTGATGACTTCACTGCATAGGCAGTGGAATCCTCCGACACAATCTTTAATTACACAAACACGTCCTTAAAACCAGACGATTTGACCATCTTTTTAAGTCCTGCTCACGTTTTCTCCTTACTCAGGACTATCAGAGGCAAATAGTTCTCCGGCCCAGATAACATCTCCAACAATCTTACAAAAAACCTCCCACATGTCGCCATAGAATTTCTGACAATTCTTTTCAATAACTGCCCCAATAACTCATAGTTTCCTGGTGTCTGGAAAACCGCGCGCATAGTTTCAGTCCCCAAAAAAGGAAACTCGAAATAACTTAACGAGTTCCAACCAATCTCTCTTCAGTCCAACCTGGGAAAACTTTTCGAAAAAATAGTCCACCAACACATTGAAAATATCTTCCTCGATCTAAATATCAGGCAGAACACCCAATTCGGCTTCAAGCCCTAGCACTCCATTTTTCACGCTTTGCTCAAATTCCACTCTGATTCTACAAACGCCCTCAACAAAAGGGAGCAGACAGTAGACTGCATCCTTGATGTAAAAAAAGCATTTGACTCAGTCTGGAGAAACGGACTAATATTCAAAACTATAAACAACGAGTTCCCGCCTTATCTCACCCGGGTTATATCCCGGTATCTGTCATCCCCGAATTTCTATATAAGAATCGAGAATGTTAAATCTCAGGCAATATCAGTCAGTGCAGGTGTCCCCCAAGGTTCGGTCCTCAGACCAACTCTCTTCAATCTTTTCACCTATGATCAGCCTGCCAACGACTCATATTCCCACCACCTGATGACCCGCTTACCTACGCCCACTCCATGTCAGCCAATTTCGCTGCTGCCGAAGTGGAGCGGCATGTCCTCAAACTCGACGAGTTCTACAGAAAGTAGGGCATCAAAATAAATCTCAACTAATCTGAAATGATTTGCGGCCGAAACTCCTCCACAAGGGGAAGACCCAAACTTGCCACAGGAGCCAACAACATCGAAGTCAATAATAAAAACCTTCAGCCCTCAAAGAACATCAAGTTTCTGCCTGTATCTTTCAATAATCTGTTGAAATTCAACAATCACGCGAAACTAATCATGAGAAATGTCAACTACGCTTACTCCTTACTCAACCCTACTATCAGAAGGAGAAACGGTTTCCCGAAAGATACAAAGCTGCTTATATATAAACAGCTTGTCCGCCCAATTATCTGCTATTGCGTCCCCATCTGGCACACAATTTCGCCATCTTACGTGAAGCAAATCAGTGCCCTCGAACGAAAGATCCTAAGGGCCTGTACAGCTGTGTACAGGAGACTTGACGAACATTTCTTTCACAACACCTTCTTGTAGGACAGTGCAAACATCACTCCAATCGATGACTATCTCCTATTTCTTGCGATCAAACAACTTGAGAAGATCTCTCAACATCCTAACACCCTCATTAGCCAACTTTCAACGAAACTTCAATTTGAAAACTTCCACTACCTATCACCTCTTCACCTTATCAGCTCGGAAAGGAGAAACACTTTTTACCTGGGCGAAAGATTTACTTTCTTCAGTAGTAAAGAAAGCCACCATCGTGGATAGGACTCCATCCTGGCATCTCTATCATCGTGGGATTTATCAACGCTGGACCACTCTGGACTTTCGGGATATTTCTCATCATGTTAAATCAAACGCCAATCTTCAACCCACAACAAGTTAGAGAAATCTCTAACATTCCACAACCTCCCACTCCCATCCAACTTCCCTATTCCTTTAAATCCACACATCCCAAAATTGTTGCCGTCGCGCAACAAGCCGTTAATAATTACCCGACATCGCGAAATATAAAGTTAATAGTTATACGAACAATTAAAGTGTAAAGTGTAATAAAGTCATAAGTGAAACCTAGACCAAAAAAAAAAAGCCTGTAAGTAAAGACTTTTCAAATATCCCGGGATAACGGCTCGGTTTATAATTTCGCCATAATTCGTTTTATTTCGTAAATCACATGTGAAAAACTCAGATTGATTGGAGAAGGACCTCATTTCGATTTTATAATCTAATCTGAAAGCATCAGAATTTACTCCTGCTTCATCTTTAACCTCCATCTAAGCAGGAATTTACTCTTGCTGCAGAATTTTACTGCTGCTTCACCTTCATCCTTCACCTGAGCACACGAATTTACTCCTCTTGCAAATGTAAACTTCTGCTTTATTTCCATCCTCCACCTAAGCAGGAATTTACTCCTACTGCAGATATTTCTGCTTCATTAACATCAACACCTGAGTAGATATCTAATTCTGCTACTGCTGCCGCATTTTATACAGCCAACACAGACCTTCATTCTCCAACTTCAACTCTGTTTCCACGCATATATAATTAGAAATTTAAATCTGCTCACATACTGCAGCCTTACACACTGCAGCCTTACACACTGCAGCACACATGTTCCAGCTACACGTTCCAGCGCTTCCATTGACGCTGCAAGGCATTTGTTTTATGCCCGACGACTTACACACTACAGCATTCACAATGCAGCTTTCACACTGCAGCACTCCCCATTTTGCTGCAAATGCTGTGTGCACCCACATGTAGCAGCATACTTCCCAAAATCTTATTCTGTTTTAGCATTAATTCATTAATTAATTATAGATTCCCTTCTTCTTACACATATGAAAGGAGGACGTTGTTTAAATTGAGTTGTCGTTTTTATTAAGTCTTTCCAGCATATCGACGGGAATGTTGGTGTCAGATTGACGAATGTTGTTCTTCAGGTGAGCCAGGGTTCTTGGACGATCGTTGTAGACAAATGTGATTTTAGATAACCCCTATAACAAATATTCACAGAGAGCTAAATTAGGCAACCGTGCTGGCAGATCACCTTTCAAGGAGATGAGGCATCCTGGGAAGTGTAGCCGAAAAATAGTCATTCTCGTTATGTTTTGGCAAGAAAAACGTCTGAATCATGTGGACAGAACGGTCAAATTAACCGAAACTCGCTGACAGGAAAACCAAACAAAACGGAAAAACCTTAATATGTCAGTTTACCTGAACCTGTTTGCACATGTAACTATCGATTACCCGCCTACCGGGAACATGACCTCGGAACGAAATATTAAAATGGGTTCGGAATGCACGTTGTGAGGCAATGATTGAACGACCGCTAGTAAAGTATGTCTCGGCAGCGAACGCTCGCTCCATCTTCGTCCACTCCATGATGCTGACTAAACCAAGCGTAGCTAAAACTACGCCACACTCTCTTGAATGTGCCTACCTCCTCCTAAGATCTATAATCCTTTGAGGGCGCCAAATTCAAATAAGCAAGTTGCTCTGCCCCACCCTGTATAATATTTTAGAGAGTTCAACTAATAAATACAACATTAAAAAATTATTTTAATTTAGTTGTTCTTGTTTTAAGAACTAATTTTAAAACGGTGTAAAATTTATTGGTACAGTCCTGTAGTAAATACGAACAGAATACCAAAAAAAAGAAGAAAAACCCGAAATTTATATTAACTACAAAACTACAACTACAAAAACTCGAACTCACAATTCAAAAATAATAAATTAAGCATTTAACTAAAAAAAAAAAAAAACGCTAACTACTTTAACATCAGGGATACTTCCTCTTAGCTCCATTTTACTTTAAATAATTGAAATCTGCCCGAAGCATAGTTTCCACTTAATTATCCTGGCAAGTTTGCTTGACTTCAAGGCATACACCTATCCTAACTTTTCAGGCACGTTCACAAGACCACATAGTCAGTATGGAAGGGAAACGTCCCCAAATAGACTCTCATCGCTTCCGCTGCAGTAGATATTAAAACAATAAATCATCTGACAGGTCGAAATTCCAGCCACATTAGAGTCGAACGTGTACCAGCAACGTGTTGACACATAAATATTTATCGGGTTTCATTCTACCTGGGTAAAGCTAGCGCTGGCCCCACCATATCGCCCCCTTCTCTTCTATATAATGGGTGTTTGGTTGGTCTCTCCTCAATCGTTAGTCGGAGACATTTCATCCTGTATATATGCACCCATCCAACCAACCCGAAGGATTCTGTTTTCCTCCGAATTAATACACGTTGGGTAGATTCAACATCCATTTACCTTATATCCTTCGCCCTTCCACTCCTATTCCATTTCCAAATTTTGGTCAAGCCACCTATGTCCATGAGCATAGGTGGACACATAATCAAACAAATCCTGACGATATGCGGATGTTTGGGAATATAAACTGAACTTCTATATATCCTGCCTGGTAAATATCTATAGACACATCTACATATGTGTACATCACCGTATAGAGACCGTGACTATAGAGTTCGTAGTCAATAACCTAGAGTCTACTACCTAGGTTTGGTTTAGAGGAATTTTCGATGAGTTTCATAGAGTTAGAGGGCGGGGAAGGCCTTTTTGATCGTTCTGAGGACCTTGTTAGGCATTTATTACTCCAACTCCAGCATAGAGAATATACAAGCCGCACCTATGTTCAGAGTACTGTTGTCAACGTTGCTTCTACATTTGTTATGGATAACATGATTTTCGAAATTTGTTGATGCGTACAGAATTCAAGTGCTTGCACTCACGATTGAAGACCTTTTGCTATTTGTGCGCTTCAAATTTATGGAAAACATGTGCAATATTCATGTGATAATTAAATGAGCATATATACCAATGTATGCATGTATGTAAATATACATAAATATTTGTACCCACTCAAACGCATCATTTCGCATCAAATTGCAGAACATCACCTGCAAAAGACCACGTTTTTCCCAACACTTAAATGGTACACTCAATTACAGGTAGGTAAGTTGGTAGGTAGGTACCTAGTTAATCCTTCTACCTTAATCAGTGTAGCTTTGTCAGAAAACCTATTATATCAGTTTTTGTGCAAAGCAAAAAGGCTAACATGATAAAGGTGACTTCATTTTGCAGCACACAAAAATTCCATAACACAATCAGCTTTGAGTTTATGAAATATATGAGACCCTGTTAACAGTGACAATGGCTATAAAATAACATTCAAAGCGAATACTTTCGATCAGTCCAAACACCTCTAAAGACCCATCGACAAATGACTGAGTTAATACTTTTTTTTTTACCTCTGAGAAACATCTTAATTCAAAGTAATCGGATTACTAAGCCGATTCGATTCTTTTAAAGTTTAAAAGTGGAAGGAAGGTAGATACTGCATCCATGTAACAGGAATGGACAAAGGTTGAAGCCATTTGTAAAATCGTATTCAAGTTTCAAATTGCAACAGGTCGAAGAAAACTTTTATGTTGGAGAAAAACTTTCTCCACAATCATGAAGAAATTCAATTTTTACCCCTACTATTTTCTTCCTGTTGAGAAACTTTCCAAGTTAGGGGTTGGAAAAAGTTTTACATGTGTTCTCTCGTATGAGGTACGTAGGAATGTTCTAGTTACGAACGGTAATATGATAGTTAATTAATAGTTTTTCTTGTTTCTTTCTATGGTGGAGCAGTAAGGACTATAATTATAAGAACCACTATTAGATTGAGATGCGTGACACAGAAATAGAAATATTTGTGAAACTGCTTTGGAATAAAATAAATTTTGTTAGGTCAAAATAGGCGTATACCTATGCGGTCTAATTGTGTCTACCATTTCCTAATTTGAAACAAAAAACTTGATCTGTACCTGTCCCTTATAAATTGGGTTTAGACTAAATGGGTGTTATTAAAATGTGAATAATGCAAGTACAATTTTGATGCACTTTAAATTATTACATTAAGAAGATTTTATTTTTCTTATCTTCTTTTTTCTTCTTTTTGCTTTTTGGGGCCATTCTTTTTTACTATTTTCGACACTCTCGTAGACCCACTTTTCGTCATCACAGCGAGCTGAAATTTGGCACACAGGTTCATGTCGCGTGTCAATTGCATCTATCAAAATTTTGAACCGGAAATTTTCATGGAAAACCCGGAAAATCGGGAAAAATCATTTGAAAATTTGGTACAAATTTGATTATTGATAAATCCGTTTCAGGAAAAATGCAGGGTTTTCCGATTATTCCGAGAAAAATTTCCGGAATTTTCCGCTTTTCCGGTAAAAAGGTTTTCTAAATTATGCAGGATCAAGTTCCCTATCAACTGGCATCATTACTTTCTCTCCGACAATGGTGAAAACTTGCAGAAAAAATCGAGGAAAATTCATGTAAAACGCTTTTCCGGAGTTTTTCAGACCAAGGAAGCGTTTGAGCGTTTTGCAACCTAAGGCAAAGTTGTAGAGCGAGGTGAGTTGCATAAAGTCGCTTTTGTGTAAAACTCCGTGGAAAACCCGGAAAAGCGGGAAAATCATCGGAAAAATGTTCATCGATATGATTAGTGATAAATTTGTTTCAGGAAAAATGCAGAATTTTCCAATTTAGTTAACGTGAAAGAGGCAGAAAATAAAATAAGTAAAAAACGAGTTTTCAAACTAAACTGAGGCCAAGCCGCATGAAAAAGTAGAAAATAAACTTTTCTTCACACACAGAGGTGGACTCAGATTTTATTCGCTGACAATCACCGATATATTTCAGTATGATCAATCAGAGGTAATAAGTGATTTGATTCATGAAGAGAAAGAATATTCAAGAGAAATGTCCCAATCAAACAATCTGAGTCCTCCTCTGTGTGTGAAGAAAAGTTTATTTTCTACTTTTTCATGCGGCTTGGCCTCAGTATTGTTTGAAAACTCGCTTTTAACTTATTTTATTTTCTGCCTTTTTCACGTTAACTAAATTGTTATTACGTGCTGCATGGAGATATTTTAAAATATTTTTTAAGTCATGTTTGGTGCCGATGCGAAAACAAAAGTTTTTCGAAATTCAAATTATGTTTTAAACAGCGCAGTTTAGCTGTATTCCAACTTGATCCCATATAACATGAATTTTCCCGATTTTCATGTTTTCCACAGACTTTTCTTATTACTATGAATTTTATTTACAAATTTACATGAATTTTCCTCGATTTTTCATGCACGTTTTCATGATTGTTGAAGAGAAAGTATTGATGCCAGTAAGACGGAAAAAAAATGATTCCGCATAGCATATAAAACTTTTTTGGCGGAAAATTCCGGAAATTCCTGAAAAATTGGAAAATTCTGCACTTTTCCTGAAACAGATTTATCACTAATCATATCGATGAAAATTTGTCAGATGATTTCCCCGCTTTACCGGGTTTTCCACGGAGTTTTCCACAAAAGCAACTTTATGCAACTCATTTCGCTGTACAACTTTGTCTTAGGATGCAAGACGCTCAAATGCTTCCTTGGTCTGAAAAACTCCGGAAAAGCGTTTTACATGAATTTTCCTCGATTTTTTCTGCAAGTTTTCAACATTGTCGGAGAGAAAGTAATGATGCCAGTTGATAGGGAACTTTATCCTGCATAATTTAGAAAACCTTTTTACTGGAAAATTCTGGAAAATTTTTCGGACAAATCGGAAAACTCTGCATTTTTCCTGAAACGGATTTATTACTAATCAAATTTGTACCAAATTTTCAAATAAATTTTTCCTGATTTTCCGGGTTTTCCATGAAAATTTCCGGTTAAAATTTTGATAGATTTAATTGTCACGCGACATGAACCTGTTTGCCAAATTTCAGCTCGCTGTGATGACGAAAAGTTGGTCTACGAGAGTGTCGAAAATAGTAAAGAAATATATAAATAGACAAATTCGTGTACGAGTTAAGGGGAATGGCCTCAAAAAACAAAATAAAAAAGAGATTAAATTCTTATGGGTTTCACTATGAAAATTTCATGTTATATAGTTTGTCGACAAGAAATTTGTTTTCGATATTTAATTTTCAAAAATATGAATTAGGAGTATGATTTAACTGGCTTTGAAGCATACTGAAAAGGGTTCTAATTTTATGAAACACCAAATAGCACTACGTGGTGAAATGAACTTCTAAATGCATTTAAATCAGACCAAAGAGGAAGTTCACAAACTATTATACTACCGATCAAATATTATTGCAGCCGCCATCATGCCGGGGTTATACCTACGTCCCAATTTTTTTAATTTCTTCATTTTTTTTTATTGGCTTCAATCATGCCAAAACAACCCTGGAATCAAAATCTACAACCCCCAAGTTCCGATCTAAACTCAAAATTTATTTAAATCAATTTTTCCCTTCAATGCTCCAAAATCACAATTTTCGCTTATTTTCGCGATGCTCGCATTATTGAATTTCGCGGCTTTTGAAATTTGTAGAAGTCACCAAGTCAAAAAGTTTACAATCGATTGACTTGAAATTTTAACTGTAGCTTCATCGTTTGATTGTCTAGTGAAGTACACAAGATTTTAGTGATTGATTAACAAGAAAAAAATTTATAAACAATTTAAGTCGAATTTTTTCGTCGAAAACACGACTTTTTATTAAAACAATCGCCGTTTTGTGAAAAAAAATTCTAAAAATATAATCATAGCAAAACTTATGTAGATAATGAAACATTTTTTTTTAATCTGGGTGGAGTTGGACGAGACTTCTACTGCTCGCCACGGAAAACCATTTTGAAATAGCGATTTACGGTAATCACTGCACAGCCGCCATTTTGTAAAAGAATGTCAATAAATATTTTTTTCTCTTCTTAAAGAGTTGCTTAATCAAATGTTATATTATTTGTATGACATTAATCTCAAATGTCCTTAACAAAAAAATAATTAAAAAAGCCTTGTTTTTAGAGCGTTTGGGAGGTAGGTATAACCTCTTAAATCTATTTAGAATTAATTATCGTTGTTAATACAGAATTTCTGCTAGGATTTGTTGTTGACTTATTTATTCTTTTTCGTTCTTCCAAATCTCACTAGATGTCAGAACATTAGTATAAAAAAAATGAATTAAATGAATTTTTGCCTTAGACGATAGAATAGGGCACAATATACAGATAGTCTACAAAAAAAAACACCTTTAACTAAAATATCTCAATTCAAATTTGTTCATCACTCAAAAATTTAACAAATCATATTTGCACAAAGAACAACTAAACCCAAATAAAAAACACCCACGCACGCTTCTGCATCATTGTCCTTTTAAGGATACTTACATAAAAGATTCTATCCGACAAAATTTCCATATTTTTTGTAGTTAATATTCTCGGGAGTACTACAATTTATTTCTAAAATATACCTATTCAAAAACCCATTAAAAACAAAAAAAAAGGAACAAATTCATGGCCGAAAATAAATTTTACTGCAAATCATAAAACATGATCAGATATAATTCTTACCGGAAAATTCGGTAGCATAGGACAAATCATAAAATCCCTAAAGTCTTCCTTTTTCAATGTTTTGACTTTTCCTAAAAATATATATTTATTACATGCAATCAGCTTATTTCTCCATTGAACAGCTCGTACACGTGGCAGTCGTCCTTATTCCTTATATGCTGACCTTATCCTTCAGTACCAACATTGAAAAAAAAAAAAACTAGAATACATATCCCGCTGACTTTCACAGAAAGGGTTTATACTTTTGTTTTGTTAGCAGAACTGAGCTACTCTATCTAAAAAGTAAGAGATAAGCAAACGTGTCTCCCTTGGTATTACATAGGTAGATATACATAGTAGGTATCCATCACCCCAAAGGTGAATCCTTTCAATTTTCTCTATTGGCTGCTCTATAAAGGATTTGCCTGACTCATCATTATCATCATCATCATCATGACTTATCTTGGATTATATATGTACCTATAAATATGTATGTTTGCATGTACATAGTCTAAAATTGCTGAACAAAGATTTCTCCAATTTCTATGGACTTTTAATTAGTCCTCCAATTACGCGTCTGAAGGGATTCCAAGTTTCGCCTGATTAAGCAAATCTCCTTGCTGCTGCTTCTCCTTTGAATGCCTTGATTGAATTCGATTCTTGGTGTTCTGAAGATTTTACACAAAATTTGACGAATTAAATTCGTTTGACTGAATTGCAAACATTAGGGATAATGTGTATAAGGGGAGCACACTCTTTTGCTGCTCCAATTTTGTCTATCTCTCACTCTTTTACTCTCAATCATCTGTTAAAAAGTGAATGCCTGCTGAAAGCTGAAATTTTGAAGTAGAAGAAGAAGAAGAATACGAAAAAAGGAGATATCTTACCTCGGATTATCATCCGTGTGGTTCGGAGTTCCTTTTATAAGAAAGAAAATCCCTGAAAAGCTTTAACATTGCGTTAAGAATTGGGAAATCAGAAAGAATTTTTTTTTTTGCTTCTTATATTGCGAGACGGTTAATCCAATAGTTCTTATATGGGTATATAGGGAACACGAAGGCTACGAGCTGCCTTCCTTATATCCCTGATTCAGCAAAATAACTGACATGAGAATGTTGAAATTCGAGAAATTTATATAAGAGGAACTTCGTGACAAGTCCGCATATTTAGCTGGAAATTTCATTTTTTTTCTGTGTGAATTATTGGAAAGTTAAAAAAAAGGCAACAGAATCTCGATTCGACTGGATCTACACGATTTGCTGACATATGTATAAAATTGGAACAAATATTAAACTCTTAGTTTGTAATAACAAACACACTTTAGTCATAGTCCGGCTATATGTTGAAATGTCTTAACCTAATGAAAAAAAAAAATAAATAAAAAAAAAAAGAAGGAAGCTAAGAAAAATAAAAACATCAAACAATTTCAACTCAACTATCAACGAGGTCACGTCTAACAGAGTTTGTTTATGTCTTTATACAATGGATTTTTTCTTGCACCACTAATAAGATGTCCAGATAAATCAGCTTGTTCTCAAGTGTTAACAAGCTTAGCCAAACGATTTGTAGAGGTATATTTCTCGTGACTGGCCACAAAAATTTAGATCAGGGTTATAAAAGCTACATAATATCTGCAAGTGGCATTTATATATGACGGCGCAGCCTAGCGGCTTGGCGGTGCGCGCAGCTTAAGATCAACAAATCTCTGTAAGTTAATCTAACCGATCGACATCGACAGCTCAATTTAGTATGTGGGTTCAACTTTAGAGAGCTATGGAAAAAAAAACAAAAAAAAAAACGTATATCATTTCTATGAATAAACAAAACTAAACACTTTCAATGGCAAAACAATGTGTAGGAAGGACGCTTATAATGTTTAGGTATATGTACGTAAGCTTTCATTTCTTTATTATTGTTTAGTGAATAAAAAAAAATCTTGAGTAGCTGCCGTCGCCGCCGACGTTAATTTCTTGCCCGAAGCATTAAAGTATTTTTTCGAAAGTCTCTCTAATGGAGCTAAATTTTTGTTTAGATTATTGAATTTTTGTCTTCATAAGGCGCTAGTGATGATGTCAACTTGCTGCCTGTACGGTCAAAGTGTCAAGCTATTAGTACCATTATTAACGACCAGCAAGAACACATATACAAAAAAATCACTTTCAACACCCACTGAGAGTTAAAATTTCATAGAAATTTAAGGCCATTTATAAACAATGAGACAGTGGCAACTTTGTTTTGGTTTTCATGGAGGCTAAATATTTCGAACGGAAGAGCGTTTAGTAATTGAGAAGAAGAAATGCAATTTAAGTTTTCAATATGAAGTTCGCAGAATTTTCTATTTGAGTATAACAAATATTGTTAGTCTGTTGAGAGAGATAATGAAATTAGTGATAATTTGGTGCTCAACACCGGAAATTTACAGACTCAATCTTGTTTTTCAGTTCGACCAGAGTCGTGATTATCTGTTCTGAGAAGTATTGGTATATACCTTCCGTCTAAATAAACATCTTTCTATAATATTTTATCTTGTCCTCCATTTAGGACTTGTAAATATTGTTTGAAGTCTTATAAAAGTTATGTAAATTCACATCAATTTCGATGAAACTTCATTGCAAAATTACTTTAACATAGAAATTCATAATTTCTCAGCTATGTTATTAGAGCGCATTCCATTTAGAGATTTGTAATCATTCGAAATTATTTATTTATTAATTCGCTTCGGGTTCACCAAAGACTGGATTACTACATTGCATTAAAATAATTCTGAGAAATAATAAAAATAAATATAATAAAGTATAAAATAAAAATAACAGTCAAAACAAATCAAAGAGACTTTCTTAGCTGACTCTTGATTTTAGATTTTGTTAAATTAAAATCAATGCATTCGGAATAAGCATGGGCAACTTAGACAAACCCATAATACCTAAGGGAGCGAGTAGGAGTTGAAATGTTAAGAGACACCAGAAGTTGAGGGGAATTAATAATGCCCTCTAAAATATCAAAAGCGAAAGCGTCTCTGGAATAGTTACGTATTTTATCTACGGTATTTAAAGAAAGCAGATTAAGATTTTGGGAGTAAGGAAGCAGAATAATGGGATCGCTCCAGGGAAGTTTGGTTATCAAGAGAAATTCTAAAGCAAATTCATTGAAAGGCCGAGTAATATGAATCAAGTAAAAAGAAGCCGAAACAGGCCAAGCGTTACTCCAAAATAAGTCTGACAGCAGCACAATAGAGAAATTTGGTGACAGGCATATCATCAAATTCCTTAGACCATATTCTTAAAAAAAAAAAACTATAATATTGTTAGCCTTGTTCATGATGATCCTCAAGAAGCGAAAAACGAGAGTTAAAAACGATCTCCAAATCTATCCGCCCGGTCGAATCAATAAATTTCCATCTCTATAGATACTACAAAATACTGTGGACACTTTTCTCTAGAAAAGTATATAGTAGTTCGCTTACTTACTAATATTCAAAGGTAGAAGATTAGTAAAATACCAATTGTGAAATATGATTAAATCGGAATTGTTAGAGTATGATAGTATTGGTTAGATTTGAGCCCATATCATTTATATAAATAATAAATAGGAGCGGACTGAAATGGCTACCTTGCGGAACTTCAGAAGAATTTCTAAATGCAGTGGAAAAAACTGTCCGAAAGAGAATGCGTACGGTCAGACAAATATGACCAAGTAACGAAGATTGGTGAGTTTAATATTCAGAATACTGTGATTATAATTTTATCAAAAGCCTTACTGAAATGGTGTAGACACAGCCAACCATCCTACCAGCCTCAAAGACATGAATGCCTATGTTGGAGAATTCTGCTAGATTGGTATTAGTAGATTTACCTTTAGTAAGACCATTATAGAAGAATCCTATTAAGGGCTTACAATGAAAAGTTAGAATGTTAGATACTAGGGCTTCTAATAGCTTGACAATACAAGTTAAATTGGCGACTGGCTGATAATTAGAAACATCATTCCTCCATCCTTTTTTGTGTAAGGGAATAATAAGAGAGAGTTTCCATAAACTAGGAAAGATAGCATTGTGAATAGATAAAGAAGATAAATAACACAGAATAGTCAGGCCCGAAACGCGCTCCATCTGAATATTTGTGGCAAAATATTTATGATATCGTTCCGATATAACAATAATACAAGCTTCCATCGGGTTTAATAGATTGTATTAGTTTTTAACAAATATCGGAATTCCTAGAGTTTTTCGAGCAAATCAGTTATATTTTACTTCCCGTCGTCAAATAGTTTTTTTAATAATGATTCCTTTTCTTCCGACTAACTGTGGTGTACCACAAGGTTCTATTCTAGAATCATTACATTTCTCAATATTTATTAATGATCTTTCGCAAGTTATCCATAGCTCTAAATATCAACTGTATGCTGATTACTGATGATATCGACTATGCCATCGACTATGCCTATGAATGATGAGCAGACTGCAAATCACAATTGGCCTACAATGAATAAATAAACGCACAACCCTTCCGAATTCAATTACAATATTTCTAATATTTATGGAGTCCTTTTCATATTGTCAACTTCTGTCGCAATTATAGCAATGAAATTAGTTAACCCTACGAATCGTCAGACTACATGTACATCAGTCGGCTCTGGGAAATCTCTAACGGCATTGATTTTTCTATTTCCGGGATGGATTCCTTCCCAGAAAGTCGATTTCGTTAGCAAGGAAGACGCATTTATTAAGGCTTAAAGTAAGTCCGGAATCTGATAATATTTGAAGAAACCGGTTTAGCTTATTTAGACCTTCGGCTGCATCCACACTAGGTATGATGACATTATCCAAGTAAACGATAATTTCTCCCGGTTGTATACGTTTCGCAAGTTCAATCATGGTACGTTGAAATATACTTGGGGCATTGACGAGTCCAAACGGCATACAATTGAACTCTTAGTGATTATCGTTCGTTACGAAGGCGCTAAATTTTTTGGAGTTTTCGGCAATTGGTATTTGGTAATACCCCGCCATCATATCGAGAGTAAAAAAGGTATTTCCAGAAAGCAGAGGGAGTTGTTCTTCAACTACGGGCATCGGGAATGTTTCATTAATGGTAATCGACACATAGACGCTTTTCGCCATTAGATTTGCTTTCATGCATAATTGGAGACGCATATGGAGATTCGCTTTTCTTTTTGCAGCAATAATTCATCAGTTATTTACTGAACTTTTTGACGGATGTCGGCTTATTGGTACGTGAGAGTTTAATTTGATTTCCATTTCATTGGTACTACATTTCCCAAGCTCTGACAAGTCATTTGAAAAACACTGTCGGAACGTACGAAGGAGGGCTTCCTCCTGCTCTCCATCATTCTCTGATAGTTTTGAGCCTGTTTTAATATCAAACAATTTCGCACTTTCAATTTTGCAATTATCCTTTTCAATAACGATGCGAGCTTCGTCTGTACAAAGTATGTTTATTCCCAATAAAACTGGTTCGGGTATCAATTCATCTTCGACTACTAATAGCCTACCTACTAGTGACACATTGTCTATGGTAACTGATGCCGTAATAGCCTTATTTGATTTAAAAGCTGCTCCAACGAACCCCTTTAAACATTTGTCCGTATAGAAAGTTTTACTATTTAAATCATCTGCTAATTATTTGCGTATTAAAAAACACTCGCTTCCACTATCGACGAGTGCCATCGTTGATATATTATTAATGAATACGTTTTTCGTAACAGCTTTAGAAGATTCCTCAAATGTCGAAATCTGGCGGATATCATTTTGCAAACTCATCGTATTAGATCTACATTCGTCTCGGCTATGACCTGACTTTTGACATGAGGTACATCTAGGACGTCGTTGACGTTTCTGACATTTTATAGATAAATAACCTCGCTCGAAGCAGTTTTAGCACATAGGATCTTTCTTTTCTGTGTTCGGTTTTGATGCATTGGGCTATTGTACATTAACTGTCGGTATATTAGTACGTTGCTTCTGAACATGTGATAATTTATCGTCGTACTTATAAGAACTGTTATCGAAGAAACGACGAATACCGGCTAACATATCATTAGAGGTGCGTTAAAATTTGTACTTGCAATCGAACTTTGAAGCGGCGAGTGATTTAATCCTATTCGGATGTATTTGATTATGGTGGCGGCGTCTAGGCCTCCTTTGGTACCCTTCGAATGCATTCTTCCAAATTTTCATTATATTTTCTTTTTGTAATCATCATAGTAATATGAACCGTAGCAGGGTTCGGCATTGTCGGAAATGCTTTTAAAAATTCACTGACAAATGCATTCCTGCTTTGCGAAATTGGAACGCTCTCGACCCAGGTTTTTCCTGGTCCGCTTAATTTGGTCTGAACGGCAACTAAAAGCGCAGTCTCGTTCCATTCGTACACTTGATTTAGTTGACTTATGCGTTTTATATACTGTTCGGATGATAACGAGCTTTCATCTATCGGGTGGAAGCTAGACAGAATATCGATTATATCTCTGATGGAATGAGATAACGATTGACACAGGAAGATCTCAGAACGCAAATTATTACTTTCGCTAAGTTCAGGATTTAACTTCTTTGGCAAATTATTGTCCTTTTCCGACAAAATATTGTTTGCAGCTTCTTCAGTTAAAACAATTGGGTTTGTTGTCATAGAATTAGTTATTAGCAATTTTTCGACGAGCGCTGTAAGTTTGTCCATTCTATCTCTTACACCCTGAACGTCATTTGTTGTTTCGTCGGAAATTGATTCTAGTTCGACAGTCTCACTATTCAGCAAACCAGTTAATCGAATCACCGCCTTAGTACCGGCTGTATCCTCATTCCTTTTGTTGAAGAACATCTTTCATCTGTTGAACTTTCAATTTATCGATGCGGACCATCGGCATCTTTGAAATTGTTTATCCTTGTTCGTGTTTAGTTCAATTAATTATCGTTTTTTTTTCATTTATTTTCGTTTTCGGCAGCGTATTCGGCTTTGGGTTCCTTCCAATAATCATATCCCATTTCTGAAATTGTTAAAGTATAAGGGAGTTGGCGAATAAAGTGATGTCAAGACGGGCAGGGGTAGAAAATCAACGGTATCAATAAAGTTGCGGCATTGAATTTTATTAAATACAAATATCTTACGGTTTCAAGTTTTAAATAAATACAATTAGTATTTTACACGACAGAGGATTCGCAATTGTTTTTTCTTTTTTCTTCTGTCTAAATATATATGCCAGGCCTACACGGTTTTTATCCTTTCTCCTTCGTCTCGAGTGACAGGTGTTTCAGTATCACATACAGTGGTGTACGGCAGTGGTATATGTATGGCCAGGCGATAAAATATGCTAGCGATCAATTGTAGGCTATAAATTGCGTTTATGCGATAAACTGACGCGGCGGTTAACTGCTAGCGATTAATTGCTGGCGGTAAATTGCTGGCGATGAATTGCGGGCGATAAATTTCCGGACCTGGGTTGGACACCCCCGCATGATATTAAACGTTATTTCGATTTTTGCATGTCCGTCGTTAGGATAACTGAAGAACGCGTTCACTTTTGCACACGGGCTTTTTTTTATAAAAAAAAAGTAAATTTAAGTTCGAAAATGGGACCAATCGGGCAACTCTTTCGTAGGGTTGCCATACAAAAATTTCGTTTTCCACTATATATTTGGACACTGCCTGAGAGCATAGCAATAGTAAATAAAGTTTAAAAAATGGACTAAATCGGCTTGACACTTCTTGGTGTTACCATATAAAAATATATGTTTTTTACATATACATGTGAAAACGACCAGTCTCGTAAACATATCTTTTGTACTGAAAATATCTTCAGAATATGAGATCCTATGAAATTTGTTATAATCATTTTGGATATATGTTTGAAAAACTACTACAAAGTCAAACTTGCACAGATGCGGGACCATACGGAATTACATACGGGCATTCATCTACTAAGGCATCATAAGAGTTAGAAAATTAGACCAATTCTAAATTTTCTACTTGTTATTTTATAATCTTTTCTTCATCTCTATTTTAACTTCTGGTGAACATGTTTTTTTTGTAACTGGTAAAAATTGTACAATTTAACTTCCTACAAAGACTGCACCTATTTTAATTATGTAGAGTTTTTTTATTAAGAATAAATTGAAAGTTGGCGTGTGAGAAGCAACATATATAACTCGAAAATGCTTCGAAATATTTCAGTCAAATAAAATTGTTTGCACAGAATAATTAGAAACTTGTCTCTACACATCATAAAAGTTTATTGAAGAATTTAAACTTCTTCTGTTCAACTTTAATTAGGTATGTGGTGTTTAACAGGGAAAAATGCTCATAGTTTAACCTAGCATTTATTTCCTAATGCAAAGTAATTGGAATGCAATACCAATAATGGGACGAAGCTATATGCTTATTATCTTAGTTGAGTTTTTGCTCAAGCAAAAACTGTCAGATTGCAATTAAAAGAGAACAAACACAAGGAGTTTATATATGTATATAGGAAAAGTTAAGGTCCTGGAACTGACTCATGAGGAATTCCAATATTCACGATTTTTGGAATAAAATCTTATGGTTTACAAAATCAAAGTCTTTAATCAAATCTGTAAACATTTAACCCAGTAATCTTGCAGACCATGACTTAATGGGATCAAACATCTTATGCATTGAAATAACACTTGCAAATAGTTGACTTGTTTTAATGGAAAGTGTTGAGTGAATATAAACAACTACACATATCAATTGAAACCTACGCCAAAGTGATGATTTAGTTCTACTCCAAACACGTCACGAATGTGATCTGTTTCATCAGCTGTGTCTTAGAGTATTTTAGGTCTTTTAAATTACATAGTAAAGTAGCCATTAATTAAGTCAATTGGTTAGATCATCAACGTGCTTAACTTGAGTACTGATGTCATTCATTATGTCAGAAATATAAAAAATTAACAACATAGCTTTCAGAATTGATCCCTGCGGAACACCAATCCATAGAAGCTAGATCAACAGCAGAACAAACCTGATTTAATGAGATAATTTGTGCAAGATTTTCGGATGTTTAACACTGGAATCTTGTAGAAAAAGAAGTATCTACCAATTTACACGTTGAGCAATCATCTGAAAGCTATTTATTTTATTTTTAGAAAAACAGGTATTATTTCAAACGAAAACCCGACTGTTATTTGGAAAAATATGCAAAAATACATGACTTTTGCAAATTGGATGGACATCATTTATATCCTTTTTCGGTAGGCCTAAGCAGTTTTACATGCAATAAAGAAAATTAGGGTCAAGAATTACTGAATCCAAACATATAGAAATGAATGTCGCCACCACTTTTTCTTAAGCAATGTAAAAAGGAAGTTGATGAATTTCTATTGTGCATATAAGTAGATGACACTATATGCTTGCTTCATAGTTTGAAACGATATGGGGACAAAATAAATCATTCGAAATCAATTTCATAGTCACCGGTATTTCCGACACTTTTGCTTAATGTTTTCAGTGGAGATCTAAGATTAGATAAAAATTATATTTTTTTTATATTGCGTTTTGAATTGTATAAATTGTTATAATAGACTGACTAGGATTTATGAAACCGGTTTTAATACCTTCGCTCAAAAACATATTGAAATAATTAATAATTTCCACATACTCTACAAATGTTACATCTGTTCTCAAGACAATGCAAAGAAACCAATTTTTACTGATACCGGTATGGAAAGCAAGATGAAAGGATAATAATAATTAATTCAAAATTATAATGAATACTTAAATTGTAGGTTATGACAAAAGCGCATCTATAAATAAAATCTAAAACTTTTTTTTTTGTGATGATGCCAAAAGTCAGGCAATACCCTATGATGCCGTAGTACGGCCTTGGCAGGTAAGAAAGAAGGGGTAGGAAATTAGGGATTATTGGATTGAGTCATAGATGGCACAAGAACTAGATGTCGCATGCAGTACCAAAAAAGTATACAAAATTTATATGGCTGCGTGGTCCATTCCGGAATAGACCACAACATTTGAAATGATGTACTATGTATACGTCGAGTGAAACATTTTTTTTCGTATCTGAAGTATTTACGAAGTCGATCAAATATATGCTAAAAAGCCATTATAAGAACATTTGCTTTCGGCACGTTCTAAAACATATCATGAAAGCACTACCCTTTTCACAATCTGTATACCCTGCTCTAGTATGCCATGCGATATCTAGTTCTTGTGTCATCTATGGTTGAGCCAAGGACGTGACGGTGTACATTGCGCTTGAGTTTATGTGGCTCATAGCTAAGGGGGATAACAGATGATGGCAAACTGTTCCACATTCGTACTGACCTGCTTATGAAGGATTCGTGGAATTTCACGGTACCGCCAAATTCAACTTTAAGGGTGTAAGATTGAGCTCGGGTTACAGCTCGTGTGGTGGGCATAGGAAGAATTCAAAAATGGATCAGGCTAGAGACTTTGTCAGAGCAATAGTCATAGAAGAGTATTAGTAGAGATAGACAGCCGACATTACACCGAGGATTAAGAGTTGCTATTGATATTGTCATCGCTAATAAGCCGGAAGGAATTTTTTGAACTTTTTCTAACGTGGACAATGAAGTACGTCCAGCCTCTGCCCAAATATGAGAATTATATTCTAAACTAGGCCTGATATGAGGCTGGTAGGCTTGCACCTAATACCAATACTATCTCATCACCAGAACGACAGAAATTAGGTACTGCACTGGTGTTAATGCAGGATGTGAATTCATTGCCATTTCTCAGACTTCAACATAAAACTATCTCCGCGTTAGGTTAATTCCCACATAATTTCCAATCACAATAGAAATTACAAATTCACAAAAAAAAAACAAAATCCATTAACTAATATTGTTCGTGAAGTCTTTTTATTTTTCACACCGCAAACATTCTAAGCCATGCGCACTTTAAATCTAATATTCTTTCTGGACAGCCGTAACAAGTGTAACGAATGTCGGAATCATTTAGTACAAAGGTGACAGAAATTTGTTACGCCCTTGGCGATCTCGTCATAAACAATGAATTGGTGGAACAGAAAACGTGCGAACAGGTAGGTCGTATAGAATTCAAAAGGTACGCACTCATTTAAAAACTTCTCCCTTTATGTATTATTTTGTGTATGCAATATCCATTCAGGAGGTCCCCGTCCGTTCAATAGTCATAAAGGGAAATTTCATTTAAAAAACACTCCTTTAGAAATCTTCCTTCCTTTGGCTAGGTAGGTATGTATGTATGTATTGTAGTATAACCAAACCTAGAGCAACGACGACGGTAATAAAGGGCTCTTTATAACAACGGTCGAAGGCTGTCGCATGACTTGACATAAATTTTGAAATCCATCCATCGTATTAGGTACCTACGTACGTACGACATGGTGCGCGGTAGTAGGACGTCAGAAAGTGAGAACTTATATAGACTGCATTCGAGCAGAAAAAAGATTATGGGGCATTAGTTCCGCATTTGAATTCAAATGGCGCTCAAATTTGTAAGAGAATTTTATTCAATCTTTCTTCGGATGCGGGAAGGGATCCCCATATCTTTTGTTCAATATTAAAAGCTAATTTGGCATGCATCTGTGATTTTGAATGATACCACGTGAGTTGTAATAATGAAGTAAGTTTAAAAAATTTTCAGTTATCTATAATACTTATAGGTAGATAATGCATGTTACCTTTTTGGAAATTTTAATACCTTTATGAATATAATTGAAAATATTTCAAAAACTAAAATCGAAAAACTTAAGCCAATGGATACGAAATATTTCATTGAAATTAGAAAATTCTTGTTTTTTGTTACTTTAAGCTACTTAGATAAATACAAAGTTGAAATAGTTAATCCAATAAAAGTAAAATTGTTTCAGAAAAGAATTTCTTCCCACCTACTGAGATAAATTATGCACCCTTATGGCTGGCTATTGGGAAGCTTTCTTTTGCTGAACGTAATATACTCTACACCGTACGCAACAGTTTTGTAGCCACAGTTTTGGGGCTATTCGAATAATCGTCAAACATTAATAATAATAGTAAAGTCCAGGGGTTTTTGCTCTACAAAAGGTGGGGTAGCTGTGATTATTATATAAATGTTATTTAGTTCCGGACCCCATGAAAAATGCAAGGGTTCGCTACTTTAGATTAAAGGTACCAACAATTGTTTTTCTCAAAATAGTTCCTCAACGGTTGATCCTACGACAAAAAATGTATAAAATTGAAAAACACTAAATTCCCTACTAAGTGGAAAGTGGTAATGAGTTTTTTACTCTTTCGAGACGCGGTACAAAATACAACTCTACAGGCAATGTTTTTTCGGTGAAGTCTGATGCGATTGTGGCAGACTCCCCCCCCACCACGCTTAAAAAAATGCTGTTACCTGTAATTGATAGGTATATTCTTCATATTTTGAACCCCTGCCTAACGACATCCACTTTTCCCACTGTTCTGCCGATCCCGAAGAGAGCTAATGCCAAATTGCCTAGTGACTTTCACCCCTTAAGCATCTTATCTATTCTATCGAAGGTGCTTGCAAAACTCGTATGTAATCAGATCCTTAGTTGGGTGGAGGTGAACAAATTTCTGTCTTCTTGGCAATCTGGATTTCGTGCTTTTCGCGGCTGTGAGACTGCAGTTTTGAAGGTTACCACGGACATCAGGGCTGCCATGAATGATAATGATTTTGGCATTTTAGTTCTCTTGGACTTCTCTAAGGCCTTCGATAGTGTTACCATGGCCTTCTCCTTCATAACTTAGCAAGCTATTTTAAATTTAGTGTAACAGCTATTGCCTTGGTCAGGACGTATATAAGTGGTCGTTCCCAGCATGTTAGAGTTGGTAATGAATTCTCAAATGCCTTGCCCATACTCTGTGGTGTTCCGCAGGGTTCTGTGATTGGTCCATTATTATTTAGTCTCTTTATTAATGAACTTCCTTTGGTAGTGGAGGATGTGAAGGTAGGTACACATGTATGCCGATGATGTACAGATTTATCTAAGCAAGCCTATTGGTCTGCTTGAGGATTACATTGAGCGACTTAACTCTGATCTATGTCGAATAAATAGGTGGTCGATTCTCAATGGACTTCTACTTAATCCTGCAAAATCACAGTGCATGGCCTTCTATGACAGCGTTTTAAACGTCATCGATATACCCCCGGTTATCTTGAATGGTTTTGTCGTCCTGGTGGCTAGAAGGGCTACTAATTTGGGAATTATTCTGAACTGTAATATGATTTGCTGCGACAACGTTAGTTCGATTCTCAATAAGGTGTATGCGGGGTTGAGAAGGTTATGGCTCTCAGCGAGTATTCTGAGCACTAATATGAGGCTAAAATTAGTGATTACACTGATTATGCCTTATTTCACATAGGCATAAGATGGAGGTGGCTTTCAACGATTGCGTACGATTTATTTATGGCCTGCGAAGGTTTGACCATGTTTCTCCGATTGTTAACACGTTACTTGGTTGCTCGCTGAGTACATATCTTAAGCGGAGAATAATTCTTCTTCTATTCAAAATATTAAAGAACAACCAACCAGAATATCTTAGAGAATTTTTCCAGCTTTGTTCTTCGCCACGTACTCATAATATTGTAATTCCGCGATTCAGTAAATTAATTATGGAACATTCTTTCCCTGTTCAGGCTGCCTGTCTTTGGAATAGTCTACCTGTAAGCGCTCAGACGGCCCAAACTGTCGATGCATTTAAGACTCTCATTAAAGCTCACATTTAAAATGGATTTTCTTCCAATATTACGAAAAATATTTGATATTTCGTGGATAGTTTCCTGTCGCGCGGTGAGTGCAACTTTGTAAATTATTGTTTTCTAGCTATTTTTAACTTGTTTTGTTTTTTTAGTTTTTAGTTTATCTCTTTAGTGTTTTTCCTTTATTTCTTAGTTTTTTATATATACTTATTTATTTATATTTATTTTCTGACTTAGATTTGATTTTAACTAATTCATGATTTTTTTGGTTTTTATTATTTGTTTTTTTTTTTGTTTTTCATTATTTAATTTTTTTTTCTTTTGTGCTAAACTTAATTTTGTATTCTTACTTTATTACTACTGTACTATTAAAAGATTGTAGTCTTGTGTACATATGCCATTGCTAAATATATTATTATTATTATTATTAATTCTCAACCTACTGCATATGAGCAGTGAAAATTAAAAACAAGTATCTACCAAGGTACTGTCTAAATTCCCCAAATTTTTGTATAAACACTTTCTTTGGAAGTCTGATATGTAACAATTTACGCGGCGGAAACGTCAAAATTCTTTCAAAAAAGAAAATGTATACATACAGAGTGTTTCCGCCTACGAGGTCAATAGAGCAGGAGATGATAGTACTCATCTAGATAAATAAAAAATCGTTTGGTAGGGGGGGGGGGGGGGGCTATAGCAACCGTTTAGGATTTACAGGGTGATTAAGATAAAAAAGCTAGTTTTTCACAAAACACCCTTTATCTTAAAAATTACAGGGCATACAGTTACAGTTATGAGCTTATTTTATGCAGAATTTCATGGCCTTTCCGACATCTGCTCAATTGACCCCGTACCCCTCTTCACAGGAGTTACTGGGGTCTAATCAAAAAAGATCGGGTTTTCTTAAATTTTTTGTTTTTTTCAAAACGGTCGTTAACATAACTTTTTTTAATAAAAACTTTAAACTGGAGACCCCCTTCTTTAATTTGATTTTATACACCATGTGCTATACGCCCCCGTTAAATAGTTATTAGCTCAAAATCTATTCAAGTCATGCCGAAATTAGCTGATATGTTTTTTAATTGACGTGTTTTCAGTCACTAAGGGAACAAATTATGTTTAGTTTAGGCCACCTATGGTGAGAAGAGTACGGGGCTGGTCGAGCAATCAATTAAAAGGCCATGAAGTTCTGCATACAATGGGCCCTGTAAGTGACGGTACAACTTATACTTTTTTAACTAAGATACATACTTATATTTTCTTAATCACCCTATAACTCCTAAAAAGTTGAGATGCTGTTCCTCCCTTACCAAACAATGATCTCCTGCTCTATTAACCTCCTAGGCGGAAACACGCTGTATGTATACATTTTTTTAGAAAAATGATCACGTTTCCGTCGCTGTAACGCGTTACACATCAGAATTTCAAAAAAAGTGTTCATACAAAAAATTTCGGGAATTTAATCTTCTTCAAATTTATGTTTTTACATTTTTGTCGTGAGATCAACCGTTGAGGAATTAGCTTCAATCCAAGCTGGCGGACTGCGCGGACCCCCTCCCCCCCCCCCCCCACCCACCCCGGAAATCCGGTAATTATTACTTTAGCGTTAAGTGTCAATTACGAACTGTCAGGGTTAGATTGTCAGACTGGAATAAAACTAAAATCTGAATTTTATTTTAACATTTCAATAGCAGGCAGTGGCGTAGGGTGAATTTCTGCCAGCCGATGCGAACTTTAAATTTGCCCCCCCTTATTTTCGAAATTAACCAAAAAAAAATCTATGATACACTGTCAGTATTTTAAGGCTAGTGCAAAAGGAGTTAGTGATGCGCAGTGCTGCCCAGGGAGGATACAAGCAAAGGAAAAGCCGTGTATATGCTCCGTGTTTCGTGTGCTGAACTAATGCAAATCTGATTTCTGATGATAGAGGGTATTCATTGTAAAGCCTGCATGTGTACGACCTAGTACAACTGCTTGGAATTAGTTCTTTGGTAGCTTAAGATTACAGGCTGTAGTCTCAAGCCTCTCCTAACTTGAAGGGCGGATCATAACCTTCTCGTGGTCCACTGCTGTTACTTATTTATAATATATATAATATGATTAAGCCCGAACGGAAGTACCAGTTCTGTTCAGGATCTGCATGAAAGGTTCACTGGGAGTACTCATGATCTTATGGTCATGTTATATGAAGTCATACCAATTGGGTAGCCGACATTGCTAACTTGGTACTACAGGTTTGAAGAGCCCCGAATAGCGCTGCACTTCTTAGCAATATTCGCCTCAACATGGGAAGGCCCCTTGTAGGAGCATCGTAGTGGTTGTGGTAGCCCATATGCGGGCAGTAAGAGATTGTCTGAGTCTTCATGTCTTAAGCGAACATTCTTCTCTAAACAGAGTAGTTTGTTCTTTTGTTATAACTGCATACTGCGTCCGTGAATTTGAAGGATGGTCGCTTATTGATGTATGCTTACAGGATTGGCTTTCGGTGTGGAGTTGTGCTAAATTAAACGGGTGCCGTGACCGTCAATGGCCGGCTTTTTACCCCCCCCCCCCCCTCCCACTCTACGCCACTGATAGCAGCAGTTCCAGCTTTTCAAACCAAATAGACCAGTGGGCAGTGACCAACTTCGTTTTTTTTTTAAATGCTTGTGGATCCTAACCGTGACAAGATTGACAATCTTTTTGGTTTAACGGCTATTTCACAGACGGGAAAATCAAAATTAAAATCACAATTAAAACTATAAAGAAGGAAAGAGAAAAAAGCAAAATTATAAATTACAACAAATTTTTGTGTATCGCAGACAAAGATAAGAACTACCCTGTATGTTACTAGGCACTCGTTCGAAGAACGAATTGCCTGAACGATGTAAGAACCATCAAAAACTGGTGTTTGGAATCTAGGTATTAAAAATTTACTCCCTCTGGCAGAGTGCAGAGGCCGAATCACGTTAGCCAGATTTGACTACAGTAACAAGCTTTTACATAAACAATAAATCCTCTCCGCTTCAGATATATGTACTTCCAGCAGGTATCCGAGGAGAGCAAACCTAAGATGAGACACGTGGTTAAACCTTCGTAATCCAAATAGAAACCGAATGTAGTTAGTGAATGCGACATTTACTTTTCTAGTCCAGCTGGAATTCAACTTCCAAAAACAGGGCAGCCAAGAACTAAAGTCTTTATTAGATGACAATGCAATTGGGTCCCCAGAAAACTAGCTGATCGCCATAAGCGAAGGAAAGTTGCGTAAATTTTGAAAAGGCAGACCCGAATATGGTCGCAACACCCAAATTGCGGACCGTTTTGTACACGTACAGAATCACAACACCATCCACAGTAACAGCCGGTAATTCCGATGAATCAATCTCAATAGTATAAAAGAAATACAATGAGACTAATTATTATTTATTTTAAAATTGCGTGCAAATGCCGACCTATTAATTTCAACTAAATTGCTATTGATTCAATCCACAAAGTCTTTCATTAGAACTATGCTGCGACTAAGATAAATTTCAACGTCAACGGCATGACTATATGAATGGGAACGCCACGATTTACAAGCGAAAAGTCCTTAATATATAGTATAAAGAGTGGAGGCCCAAGAATGGTTCTCTGCGAAACCCCATAGGTAAAGAGAAGAAGATGAGAAAAAATGTTTTCACACAGGCGCACATGTTGTAATCTATCGAACAGGAAGTTATTATGTGAAGAGTCGCTCTGTTTGAAAAACTAAACTTGATATGGGGTTTGTTCAGCATTTTTGTTTTTTTTTGTGAAATGCTGTCAAATACCTTTGAAAAATTAGGGAGGGTCAAAATGGTGATTTCTCTGTTATCGCCCGTTAACTGAGTGTCAGTTGTCATCTTAAAATTGGTGCTATTACAAACTAAGCCCAGGACAGTTATATTAGGTTATTGTCTAATATGAAACGTTGAACTTGTGATTATAGCACTTTGGAAAAAAACCGAGCAGGCGTATAGGCATGCAATCCTCAGAAGTGTGACCTTTCTCTTTTTTTTGGAATCGGAACTACATTAGATGTCTTCCAGGATATTAGAAAGACTGACTTAGAAACATGGGTAAGTATTAAAAATATGTAGCAGTAGACGAAATTCTCGGAGACATACCATCAGAACCGACAGCATTTGATTTGAAAACAAAAAAAAAAGCATTAAATGTCTCCCCTACGGAATGTGACGTCAAAAATGTCACTATCCGTAAGTATCGCTGAAATTCGTAAAGTTCTTTATGTCAATTTTGGTTCAGCCTTTCGAAGCAAATGAAGTAAAGTAGTATACTTCACTAACATTAGGTGTCAGCAATTATAGTTAGCAGTACAATTTTATTAAAATTCGAATATTGGTTGGTTGGATGGTTTAGAAGATGAACACATTCCTAAGAGTTCTACACATAACAATCTCTAAAGCCTAGTACTGACAGCTGAGATTTATTTATTTATTTAGCAGAGTCAACAGGACCAAATTCCACCTGACTGTTACATAAGAAACGAATAGAAAGCAAAATAAAAAATAAAAACAAACCCAAGATCATACAAAAGCAGGAAAAAATAGAAATCATCATATGTAAATAAAAAATAATACAATAATAAGCAATTTAAAAAAGAAAATAAAACTAGAATAATAAATTCTAAAATTAACACAGCAAAATGCTTATAAGCAAAACCGATAAAATTACTTTGTTCGTATAGCAGAACTTTCAACTTTATCCAAGTTAAGTCAAAAATCAATGAGGTCTGGGTGGTCATTGAAGGCTCTCAACATATGCTCATTATAGCTGTAGTTGGTGCGATGATGACGCACATACAACCGGGTATACGAGTCATTCCTAAAAGTTCGTGGGCAAATATTGAAGTTAATTTTAGATAGGAGCTCAGGAGGGTCTACTGCACCAGTAATTATTTGAATCAAAAAGACGACTACCGTAGTTACACTGCAAAAAATGTGCACAATTGTTGCCACAAAGCTGCAGTATTTGCGTCTAAAATGTATTGAATAATCGCTACATTTTTGAGAATGTTCCCTACTTTTTAACGAATATTCCTTACATTTTAGTGACAAATACCTAAACTTTCTGGCAACAATTGTGCACAATTTTTACAGTGTACCTCACTTCTTCTGTTGATCATAGGTAGCTTAAGATTATTTAATCTCTCCTCATAAGGAGAAAGAGTGAGAGGATTATCCCATCTAAGCGAAACGAATAAATCTCCAAATTCCAAGCGCTTTAGATGAATGTCATAAAAAGGACACCAAATAGGGATAGGGATAGTATAATCAATAACAGGTCGCACAAAAGCTAGATACAAGGTCCGTAAAGTAAAAGGATCATTAAAATCAAGCATCCATCTTCTTACAAAGCCTAATGCGGCATTAGCCTTATTGATTCTCTAGTCAATATGTGGTAGAAAGCTAAGTTTGGTGTCTAAAAGTACACTAAGGACTTATATTTCATTGGTTTTGTCAAAAGCGATACCATTGATATGGTATGTATGGTATTACGGGTAAAGATAATGCCTTTACACTTGTCAATATTTAGGTACATAAAATTTCTAATACATCAAATGAAGAAACTGTTAATATCTTATTGCAAAGCACCACAACCAACCAACCGTCTTAAAAATGTTTACATCGTCAGCATATATCAGAATATCAGATAGATTAATAACGTTTGGCAGATCGTTAATATATAAAATGAAAAGAAGAGGACCAAGATAGGTGCCTTGAGGAACACCGGATGGTATTTCACAAGAGACAGCCAACCTAAACAGAACTTACTGGATCCTATTAGATAAATCTGACTCTAGCCATTTAATTAAAAAAATACGAAATCCGAGGACACCAAGCTTAAAGCGCAAAAGCTTGTGGCCTACATTATCGAAGGCCTTACTGAAGTCTGTGAAAATGCAGCCAAGTTGACTTCCATTTTCCGTTGAGTTGAGACAATCCCAGTAAATTCAATCAGGTTAGTGGAAGTAGATCGCTTCTTCACAAAACCGTGCTGCCTTGTAGTTAATAAATGTTTGCAGTGAAAGTAAACAGCATCACATACAAAATCGCTTCAAATAGCTTAGGAATGATATAGGATAACTTCCATGGTAAGGGGAATATACCGATGCACAGAGACTAGTTAATAGATGCGCGCTAAACTAAATTTTATCGAGTCTCCATTATTTCGCCGTTTTTTTAGCAGCTTAAGTATGACAGCTGAGACTTAGAGATGAGAGTACTAAAAAGAAGAAGAAAGAGAAGAAAACTTTTTCATTATTTCACTCACTCTTTTTTCCAATGTGTTGATGTTTTCACAACTTTTTTGTATTCTTAGCTATCATTTTTTAGAAGCCTGGCAAAAAATATTTTTAGCATGCTAAGGAACGGCCCGGGCATATAAAATCAACACTTACCGGCACAGATATTCATTGACCGGCGCCGGCATTTCTTGCTCACATATATAGCGACATAAAACTGAAAGGAAACTTTCGATCAAGGCAGATATCGAGAGAAAACTATAAAAATCTGATCCCATGTTCACTTCGCAACTAGACCAGCAACCGAGAAATGCCTATCTGGTTTCTAGCTACCAATAGCGACCGGCAATGAAGTTTCGGTTACGTGCCGGTATATGCCGGTGCCGGTTGATGTGAATTAGCTAACTTGTTTTCATATAAAAACATTTTGCCTGTCTGTGCCGGTAAGTGTGCAACGACCTTAATACGGAGCAAATGAATAAATTTCGCATCACCTCGGAGTTCGGATGTAATGGGCGATCTCAAGTTTTGTAATCATGCGAATTAGTTCGTTCGATTTCGGACAAATAAAACTGACGTCACAGCGCCACGACTATAAATATGAAACTCACCTGATTCAACTATTAGTTGAATTAAATTAGAATCGCACAGTCTGTCCATAGCAGGTTTGCCAGATGATCCCAGACACCAAAAACCGAGTATATTCCCTGAAAAGACGTAGATAAAGTACTTAACGGGGACATAAAATAAATGATATTTTGGCCAGGATCTATGATTTTCCCTTAGAAAGTAGTTACTAACAAAATCAGCATTACATTAACATTATTCACTTTTCATTAATAAAATCGCCTTTAAAACGGTTAATAGTTTTTCGCACTATTTTTATTCATACTTCGCAATGCCCAGAGAACGAGAAAATATTTGCTGGGATGTTAGCATAGCAATCAAAATCCTACAGCATTTTTTTAAAGCAAATATGCTTGACTGTTTTATACTTGATTCAAGCTGTGTACTTATTAAAATGAAAGTCATAGTTGTAGCAGCTCTTATACATCATGTCTATCCACAATATATATTATATGATAAAATTAATAGCAAACTACTGCTAAACACTACCACTAGGTTATAGTACTTAGTAAAAATAAAATAAAATAAAATTGCAAAGTGTCCAGAACTATACAAAGGTATCCGGCACCACCATCGAGCACCACCAGCAGCAAATCTAGAATTAAATAAATTTGCATATACAAATCAAGATACTACAGATGTGGCTTTAGTTAGGGTTATCTTATGCCCGTCATTCATATATTCACATTGAAATATTTATGCGCGCGCGACTTACACTGAAAATAGATAGTTAAGAATTTTTGTACGTGTGCATCCACCATCAGGGGAATGGATTCTCACCGAAGCAATTCCAGAAAAATCCTATCAGTGTAGCTATTAAAGCGAAACAGACATTTGGAATGTAATTGCAGTGTAAGCCCGCATGTTCTCCTTTATTATATTTAGCTCTGATACCAACACCGACAACATCATAATATATTTCGCTTGAAGGCTCCTTGTACTTGTACCTGTACCTACCTACCTACCTACTGTGAGATAGAGCAAAATCATGAAGTTTGGTGCGCTTTCCGTCGTCATCCTCCGTTTCCATTACTGGCAACTGCACCACCTAACTAATAATTTTGCATAATTTTTACTTGAGTTTTGCTCCCCGATCTTATTGCATTGTCTTGTGCAATTGTACAGTGTTACCTTTTCGTTATATGATTAACCATCATCTGCACTTCTTTATTATTACGTTACAATCGTAATAAGTCTGCCTGCCGGATAATTCTGTACACTTTACATATATATGTCTCTACATATCTACCTGTATCTACCTGGTTCTCGGTATCTTTCACTTGAACTTGACTTAAACTGAGTAATAAATGAGCTTGTGTTCGATTACCTCGAGGAACTCACACATAAATTTCGATTTAGTGCGTATCGCATTGCTGCATTTACGTCACATGGTCATGGTCTTGTTTTTCTATCGTATACGGCTACTTTTCATTCCATGGAAGCGAAACTGCCACTTGAATAATAATCGCGCGAAATATTCTCAGTTCCCTTTTTATTGGTAATTCCTTCGAAGGTAAAAATATGCACATAAATATCAGTATAAATCTACCCGGCCATATTTACCTAGATTTTGTCTTCAATATTATACGCAGAAAAAAAAAACAATTATTGTGGTGAAGCATGTGGGAAATATGTTTAGTAATTTTAAATTCAGGGCTAGTCATCGTTTTAGGTTACTTATGAGTTTACACAAAAAACATAAAACGAATAAAAAATTTAATTGGTTATTTTCATATTGACTTTTTTGGCCAGCAGCGATGGAATATGATGAACACTATAATTGTGAATTAATTACAAGGTAAATGTAAGTACTTCACTTAGGTAGATTGTACACTTCTAGTCAGGGGCGGATCCAGGATTCTTGTGAGGGGGGGGGGGGCACAACTATGGTTTAAAAACGGTATAAGCTGGAAACAGATCAAAAGTTCGAAGACACTCGCCACCACTCACAAATGTACAAATGCACAAAATATATCATTTAGAAGATTCGGTTCGAACAGATAAGCTACCACTCTCAACGTTCAACTTTTGCCATTCGTGAAAGTCAAACGAGGTGTTAAATTATTTATTTTGTTTTGGTTTGTAATTGGTGGAAGTGTAACGCTTCCGAATCATCCATTTCGGTTGGTAAAAATAGCGAAATACATTTTGTTCAAATTCACGAATTCATCATAAACTGTAACTTTGCAAAATACTGGAATGCAAGCGCTAGATGCAGCTATATACAATACAGATCATGTAAGTATATAACTTCATGCAAAAGTTAAGAAAGTTTAACAAATATGCTAAGCTCAGAAGATAATCTATGACACAAAGTACAGCAAGGTAGGAAGGACATAAGGAAAGGAGCGAAAGGCATCCAACAGTGAGTCTATATGACAAGTTATTGCCAAATCGCCAATGAGTTTGAAGGATCTAAAAGCTAAAGCTGTGCGATCAGTCCCGGCCCAGATAAGGGAATTGTATTCCTTTCTAGGTCTGATGTAGCACTTATAGATGAGTGCTATATTCGATGGGCTGAAACATTTCATCCACCTTTTCAGAAATCCAAGACATTTCAATCCTTCTTTGGCAGCAGAAAAGAAGTAATCTGTCCAGGTTAACTTACAGTAAATATTAATGCCAAGAATGCATAAAGACGGTGTACCATAAATCAATTCTTCATCAGAAGAAATGGGACTGGAAGAGTTATCATCCCGTTTTAAAGAGATGAAGCAGCTTTGAGACTTAGACAGATCTGGTAATCCCTCTGGAGTGCCTAAGAGTATCAAAGCAGTAAGCTAAATCAACGGTAATGTGATAGACAAAACTATGGATAGGATTAAAAGTAAAGGAAAGCAGATCATTAAAGAAAATAAACTGAGGGATGGAGAGATAACATAATCCTGGGAACATCGGAATTTATATGGTGAGGTTCTGTTGAAACGTCACCTAGTACAACCGGTATTAAGCGATCAGATAAAAACTAAAAGGGTTGGATGCCAGACTATTTCAAAGACCATTGAAATATTTAGAACAACGATTTTGGACTCACCAAAATTGTGAAGACTATGATTTCAACGTTCCGTAAGAAAAGTCAGCAAGTCTCCAGATGAGCGTGCAGTCCGGAAGCCATATTGGCGACCATATATGAGTTGCTTGATTTCTAGATATCTTAATAATTTCGAGTTAATAATAGATCCAAAAACCTTTGAAAGAATCGAAGGGATTACACTTGGTCGATAATTTGAGAGATCGCTACCCTCTCTTTTCTTGGGAATAGGCTGAACGTGAGCTAGTTTCGAACCAAGGAGGAGGCACAACTTTTAATTAATAGGGGTTAGAAACCATCACGACCAACGGCCTGAGAGGCATTAATCATTTTAAGGACCGTGAAATGGATGTGTATTGACTCTTGTATACATCCATAGGGGAGATGCCAAATATAGGTGTCTGTGAAGTGAATGGAAAGTGAGAATTTGAAGCGAATCTACTAGTCAAAATATTAGCTTGATCCAGGGAGTCAACAACCACTTCACCATTGTTAAGTTGTGAAGGTATAAAGGAATTGGTGAAATTGTTCTTGATGGTTTTGACCAGTGGACCAGAAGCCTTTGCTATCCTTGAGGCTTGCCAAGATTCTTAATCTAAAAGTTTGGACACAAAGGAATTTTCCTCTCCGTATAATGGACGTGCAGGTGTTCTATGCAGTCTTGTAGACTTCTTTCAATTCAGGGTACTAATGCAATTGATAGGCATGAAAAGCAGACTCTTTTGTTCTTATTAAGTGTGATTTTGCTGTTGTTGAGACCTGCTGTAGGAATAAGTAATGTATTCATGCATGCCAAGACCTAGAATGTCACTAAGCTCTAATGTAAATTCATCAACATCCTTCGAAGCAAAAGAGACGGATCAATGAATTTCTCTAAGATACTGATTGGAAATTTCCCAATCAGCAGTTATCTTTTGTTTATGTTTAACTTTTAAGCTAAGTATTCTAGTAACATTTTATGAAATAATACAAAAAATTTCCAATACTGATCTTTTGCTTTAAATATAATAACTCTCTACACCAATATACAGAGCTCTGTTTGCCGTTGTGTAGTTTCGCTAAATTTCTTCAATTACGAGCTATAATTGTTTGTTGAAGTGCTTGCTTGACCCACCGATAATATTCTAACAAGCCATCTTTAGATCGAAGATTGGTCAAAGACCCTTTGGCACCTGTTTTCAATTAAAATAATCCTCCTATCTCTCTTACCCCAATAGGCTCTACCCTGCTTCAAAAACCCCCAGAAAACATACGCTCGTGTAAAGGATTTTGACAGGTATCAGCATTTCCTGTTTTTTCTATTGGCCTCGACACCCACGCCCTTAAGTGGATCGAATGTCAAGAAGCTAGCCATAAGGACTGCGTTCTTAAACGTATCAAATTGAACGGTTCCGAAACTTTTTATATTTTTTACAAAAAGAGTAGTAGAATAAATTTTGTTGGGAAAACTTCAGCAGATCTACAGCAATTTTTTTCAGTGGTCCTCAGGGAGTGGCGCGCGTCCCTCGCGCCCCCTTCCGGGATGCGCCACTGCTTCTAGTACCCTCCCTGGTAGACAACCCTAATCAGTTTACAAAATTTTAGTTCCGGTGCGGGCGAGGGCTCTTTTGTTCACTAACACAACTTTTTAGTCAAGTACGACAATTTGAGTGTATTATGCGGACGTACGACAGCTAGCTTTTTTAATGAACGCCTCGATGAGGCTCTTCGTCAACTCATCTGTCAGCTCATCAATAAAATGATATGGATACTGATATGTGAGTCTAATGTATGGGTGAAATAGTGTTGCGATAAAAATTTGCTTTGTCGTTTGCTATGCACCTTCGAAGTGCGGACTGAATTTTATCTTTCTTCTTCTTTCATTTTTGATAAGCGAAGGTGAAATATGATATAAAGTGAAGTGTAATTGAAGTCGTCCAGTTCTAGTGCAGTTTAAATATTTTTTTATCATTGGTGACTAATTTTTCATATTTTTATGAATAGTCTATTCCTAATTAGAAAAAAAAAGGTAATAAAATAACCAATTTGTTGATGATTTTTGTAATGTATATATATGTATATATTAGCCGCATTGCAATAATAATATTTCTCTATGTTTGCGATTGCGTGTTCAGTTGTACTTTCGTCCAGGCATATGGGCATATTACATGCGTGATAATCCTAAATCTGTTATTTTCTGAATTTAAAAACAATATGAAACAATATCATCCCTAATGATCATGATTACACTCAGCGATGAGGTATTTAATTTACTGACCAATTTACTCAGCGATGAGTGATTTGATTTATTCACAAGGAAAATTATTGAATTGCTCATCATATGAATGCGAAGTATATAAGTGAGTTTAGTTCCGGAGCTAGAACAAAATTCAGAATTACATTCATCCAACCAATCATCAAGAGCTCATCAGTGCGCTCATGAAGATTGGGCTACCAGGGCTGGTACATTAAGCTCCTCATGAGCAATCAGATGAACGTCCTGATGAAATTTATTCCCGGGGGAAAAAAAAATCATTTATTTACTTATTCACATATGGTGTGCATGAGATATTGCATCTCTTTCACTTATTTCGAAATGTATACTTTGCTTCTTTTTTGTGCATTTTACAATATTAGATGAGCACTTCGATGAGTACATAATGACTATAATGAGTGTCACGATGATCTAATTAATGAGAATGCCAATGAGTGTCATAATGAGTTCATAAATGAGAATCTGATTTTACGATTGATTTCATATACTTTTTCCGAATTCAAACTCCGGATGCATATCAAATTCTGAGACGCTGAGGCATAAGGATTTGAGCATAACGTCTTCTTCAGCATATGGGCAACAGTTTTTCGGCGGAAAAACAAATCAAAAAATTAATTTAAAATAAATAATTTAAACATTTAAATAAATAAGTCACAAAAAATAATTCGAATTTTCCTATCAGAAATGTCATCTGACACGGTGATGTAAAGAATAAATATTTATTTATTGCTGGTTTAGTGTATAGAGAGCAATTTCCTGATATCCAATGAGCCCTTCGATGAGATTTAATGAATGCTCATCAGAATGCTCCGGAGCCTAATTTTCAATATGTTTCTTCATGAATTGCATATACTTTGATGTCCGTTGCGGGGCAAGCGACAAGGTAAAACTGTGAACAGTTTCTACTAGGGATAGTCTAGAGTTATGAAATTTACAGTATGCACATAGTTATTATGTACGTATCTTTTTTTTATAGACGAAAAACGGTTTTAGAACTTTAAATAACCCCTTAAAGGTTTATCTGTGACTAGGTTCACCCCTTTTAATGCCAAAATTTTTATCACATTTTTTTTTACGTTTCTCATTGTGTTTGTTATGGGAAACTCCCGCTCGTTGGTATGATTGAAATCAGTCAATGGCGTGAATATGAAAACACATTTCAACCCCTAATAATTTATTTTTTTCTTCATTTTTGTTTAGACCTCTGTACTTTATGGTATTATTTTATACTGTAGGGTGGTGTTTAAAAGTAGCACAAAAAAATTATTTTCTATGTTTGAAAAAAGAATTTTTAAGAAATTAATTTCATTTGCACTTCGTAAATTGAAGAAAATTAGTTAGATGGGGCGTCTAGGGCAGTCCGCCTGAGGCATCAAAATAAGGGAGTACCAAAATTTTTGGAGAAAATGCTAGTATTATCGCATATATTGGTGAATTAAAAATGTTTGCTCACAAATCATTGTAAGTAGCTGTTAATTCCAATAAAAACGCCAGTTAGCTCAATTTTCATAACTGACTCTATGGTTCCAACTTCAAATAACCACAATAGGCTTGTGGATGCACAAATCTAAGCATCGAATCTTGGACACTCTTGAACTGATGAAACCCAAAACTACCAAGGCTAAAATTATAGCAATGCTGTTGTGATGTACGCAAAGCAGACTGAAATACAGAAGCGTAATCAGGACATTTATCCAAAGGCTAGGGTTTTACTTACTTAAACCATTCCCACAACCTCGCTGGCCTTCATAAGGCGCAAGTTGAAGTCAAGTCTAGCAGTTTCTTCAGGACACTTTATTGAATTTTTGGCTTTCTTTTCTACTTCAACTCACAGTTTGGATGTTTTAATGAACACAACTGTTTTCAGCTTGAAGAACCTGGTTGAAACGAGATAGATGGAGTCCCAGAGGAGATGCAGTAAAAATATAGTTGAAACAAACTTTCCAAGACTTTTGGACGTTTTGAAGCAACTTTAAAAAACGCAAATACCGGGACTGATGCCGCTTCTCTTTTGGTGGTCATTCTACCTTTCTTTCACCTCAGATTATTGTTTTTCTTTTTCTTTTTTTTTTTGGATCTTGAGCACAATTCTGGTCAAATTGAAGTGTTCAATTGTACTTGAAACCCTGAGGCCTCAACTTGCAGAATTGTGCTCAAAGATTAAAAGCGTTGGAAAATTATCATACGGAGAGTCCAGAAGATATTTCGCAAAGCAGTGTATATTTTGCTGGAGAGAAGTGTAATGAGTTGGGCATTACAAACGAAATTCAGCGTCGCATTCACTTCATTTTCCTTCTATTTTCTTCTATTTTCCTTGTTCTTAAACCAAAACACGATCAGTCATTATAGCTATGAACCAGTCATCATAGATATGAACCGCGGACGGCCATTTTGAAACGAATAAAATGCAATGTTCCAAAAATTTTGGGTTACGTTCGGCGAAAAATTTGTAATTTCGATTTTGCAGTAATTACGTTGAAATGAGCTGAAAAAAAATGTATGATAAATTGTATAATTTTGAGCTGATTTCGACGATTTCATCAAAATTATGTAATTTTGGCCTAGTAAAAACGTACTGTAAGTCGAATATCGATAGGAAATTTTCATACAAAATTCGGTTCTTGGATTTTGCAAGTTGGTTCTTTTCTGGTGTTCTGTTTGGTATTTTCTGAGCAAGGAAACTTCGTAGGCCTTCTCTTCTTTAATTTCGATGGACCGTAACATATGACGTTCCAGCCTTATCAGCCATATTTCTCAACGACATGTTGGTATTTTGTATTTAAAGTTGTCTGCCAGTTCTTTGGGCAATTTTTAGTCTAACGAACCTGATTCCCTTCCTAACTCGGACACTAACTCTGGGCACTATAATATTCTCGAAATTTACTGAGAACATTTTGAATGGTTGGCCTTGAAATTTTCAACTTTATAGCTAAGTCTCTTTGAAACATATTCGGATTTTCCATATGGGTGCAAAGAATTAATTTGCGGCGTTCTTATTGGCTGACTTCCATTTTTACTGCATAAGAATTTTGCACTTAATGGCTTACATTTATAAGTGCGTACTATTTTATAGATGCAGTGTTATCAGCGGTCCCAAATTTTATTTACTTGGTGGTCGTTTTTTTCTGAAACAGTCCTTATTTCAAAAAAATGTACGGATTAAAATCAACCAAGCTGGATTTAAAGAAATGGCAGAACATGTAAAATCTCTTTTGACATATCTTCCAGATGCAAATAGAAATTATTATCAAACTGTTTTAATGCTCAAATAAAGAGTTTTATTGAGTTATTTCGCAATTTATTTTGTTTCTGTTATATTTGTTCAAGCAAGCCTTTTTAGGATTCTCCGGTACAAACGAAAAGCAAAAAAGGATTTTTTAGGGCGGCTAAATTTCAAGTTTTGGTTCTACTCGTCCCAAGCAACAAAATTGAGTAACTCGAAAAATAAAATCAAAATAAAAGAAAGGATGCTAAATAAAGATGTTGAAGTAATAAAATAATTCTTTTAACTTTATTAGTAAATTGTTTTGCCCCATATCATACAAGCAATGTAATGTCTAAAAATTAAAAAAAAAAATTTAACGATTTTTTTTTTAAATAAAGGCCTCAACTTTAACTGCATTTTTGTATATGGGCAAAACAGTATTCAGACGACGCTATGTCCTAACTGTAGCCGTTAAAGAATTATTAGCTCTTAACTTATTCAGGACATAACAGAATTAGACGATATATTTTTTTAAATGACGTCTTTTCAGTTACTAAGAGAACAAATTATTTTGAACCTGAATAGCTTAGGCTCTAATAATTCTTTAACGGCTACATGAAAGAGAAAAAAATCGGGCCAACGTAATCAGAAAGGTAAAAAATCCCAAAGTTTTAATTTAAAGTGAGACAACTCCGATGCGGAGATTTGTACAGGTCGTTGGAAAGGCCATGATACAATGACAGCTTAACGCTGACAGTAAATCCTCTACTTTTTTAGATACGGGGTAGTTCATGTAAAGCTAGGATATTTTTTTTAATTACCATAACTAATGCCCCCGCCACACTGTGATACAATGTTTTTTTTTTGTTCACGTCATGACACACATATGCGTAGGTCTAAGTAGGAAACACCCTATATAAAAGTCAATTACCTAATAGGCATTAAGTTATTAATTCATAAAAATACCTACTAAATAAAACTTCATTTATTTTTTATACCTAATCCTTAAAGCTTTATTATGTATGACATTGTAACAAATTTTCTCAATCGAATGACCTGGAAGTTTCTAGATGACATTTGCATGATTTCATCTGTAGGGATTACAATTTTCTCAAATGACCGTTTTTTAAGTAAAGAAACTTAATTTAAAACAGAACTATTTTTTTTCACTTATGTATTAAATGACACTAAAATTTATAACTTACTGCTATATCCTTTTTTAAATAATATCACTGAAAAGCAAACTTTGTGCACTAAAAATTGAGAATTTAAAGCTTCGACTAAACGGCAATTAACCTTTTTAAGCATAAAAATAAAGAAGAGACTTTAACGAGGCGTAACATGCCCTGAGCATGTTAATTGTTCAGAAATTTTGTTCAAAGACTTATAATGAACACGGTATGAAGGTGATTTTATTAAATTTTATTTAATTACATTTATTAGCTACACAAAAAAAAAAACAATCAATTTAAATATTAATACAGTTCGGATTTTTATTAGGTGGTATTTAAAACTAAACCACATAAAATATTTATATTTCGCTCATTATGAATCGGAGTTGAGTTTTATAAGTTTTACTAATAACAGTCCTTATACAGAAAGCATTCCAAGTGGGTACGTTGTAAAAATATTTAACGCCAATTAACATTTATAGTCAAAACACTAAAACACAACTTTCAGCCAGCAAGCCAGCCTTTTTATCGAGTACTTATATGGATATATGTAAACATTTATGTATGTACGTACACGTATTCATGTAGGCATAAAAGCTGCAGTGCAGTGCCCTGAAAAATAGCTCTCGTATAATTTCTCATTTATTTCGAAAATACCCTTAAATATTCATATGGATATGAGTATTTAAACCAGACAGTCGGCAACGCCCATAGGTGAAATCTTTTATGGTAGCTAAATGCCATAAATCAAAATGAAAGCTACCTGCATGACTGATGTGACAGAAATCTGTGATTTTGAGTGATGTTTCAATAAATTAATGGACACACGGTTTTTGTGTAGAATTCATATTATGCAAAACACGGGGACCAGATGAAAATTGACCTTGTATAATTAGTAAAGGTATTTGCCCTCTTGCTTATGGTTTTGATTCTCTAAAGATGATTAGAAAAAAATATCATGAAGAGATTATGTAAATGAAATTTTGCAAATTAGTTCAGTTTACTTGTGGCATTTATTAGTATTATTTTGAGGGCGGACGTAGACTGTGAAGTAATAAATCTTATTTCATTAGTAAAAATGGCAGTGAAACACACACAAAAAAAATAAGTGTGTTCGTTTATGTTATATGTTAGGGATATATTTAGAAAAGTTAGGCATGGTATTCATTACTATGCAAGTCTCATACCATGGTAAGTTACAGCGACATCAAGTAATTTCTTTTAATTCGAACTAAATAATGTTTTCAGAAATGTAGTCGATGGGTGAATCTACTTGCAGAAAATTCTCATCCGATTTTTGCTTCCTTGAAGAGTATCTATGGATTTAAAGGGTCTTCGGATAACATGCTAAGTTACTGAAGGACTGGAGTGCGTCTTTGGATAATCTCTGCATCCATAACACACTGTCCCTCCAGTGGATACCCGGGGCACATAGGATATCATGGGGAATTTGAGGGCGGACATGCTAGCCAGGTCCAGCTCTGCTTATTCCATCCTTGGACCAGAATCTCTGTAGGCGTGTTGCCACCTCGGTGATCAGGTCTTTCATTAAAGTGGTTATTTGCTTGAAGTATTAGCAACAATGGGCGAACCTCAGCACTTGCAGGTATACAAGACTTTTTCTTGATGGGCCTAATAAGAATTTTACTTATTTTCTCTTATGGCTAAGAAGAAAATAATGCAGAACTGTGGTTGGCATCATCACGTGCTACAGCCACAACTTCGCGCTCATCTAACAAGGATGGAAGCTGTTGACAGCCCTGACCGTCTTTCCAGCCTAGAAGGAGAGCCTGAGATACTCGAACACTCTGTGTGCCCTTTTCCGGCTTTTGGACGATGCCGAATGGATACCCTTTGCTCTTATCTGCTGATGAGGTGGAAAGTTTACCTTGGCATTATATTAAGAGGACAAACGAGTTTCGGTGTGGGGTGTGTTATTTTTTTTTTAGGAGATTAGTAAAATGGGCCGCCTATATAATTCAAGTCCATTTCTTCTAGATTTTATGTATACTTTTTTTACCCTGGTCATATCGATCAATCTCTTAAGAACTATTATTTTCTTAAAATTTTTTCTATGATATTTAATCACGTAAAGGGTACTGAGCTCCAAAAAACACTTTGGATTGAGGGTCAGCTAAAGAAATAAATTGAATTGCACATTAGAGGGAAACTGTTAAAAAATTTAGTACTTTTGCTGCAACCTTAAGGCAATTCTCGTATTAAGGTTCCATAAAAAATACTTAATTCTTTTGATGCATTCAAAAATCTCTTTAAGTTGTCAGAACGAATTGAAAATATTATCACACGTCCTTAACCTGCGCTTTACCGAAACACTTTATATACACATTCATACCTGTATCTACCCAGGTGGATACACATATTCTTCATACATTTTTGTACGGTAAATACGATTTTTAGTCTTGAAGTTATATGCAAATAGGTAAAAACTAGGGATTTGTGTTAAGGGATTATTATATTCAAGTATTTTATTAGACAGGAACCATATGGCACCTGGACAATTAGCTGGAAAAATATAATGAGAAGTAATTCTTGAAAAATAAAGATAATGCACTTCTCTGGTACGTGTATTCTGGAAAGTATTTATAAGTATATTTCATGATTTAGATTCTTTAATTTCAATTGAAATTTTCAAGTGAGAAGACAAAAAAAAAATAAATATGAAACCAGAGAGTAATTTTGAATATATTTCTGCGTCAGCGGTTGACAGGTGAGTTTTTGCATTTATTGTACATCAATCAAATTTTTGAATTTTGCGCAAATCTTTTACGGCCATATATATTATTTCTTTATTTTACTACTGTATTTTTGTGGTTTAGGTCATCATATGAAAGGAGGCAAGCCTATTTTAGGCAAATGCAAGAGGTTGTTTCCGAAACGGAGGAGGAAGACGTTGGGCTATTTGAGGGTGACGATAGCGATGAAGACAATATTCCTGAGGAGGCAAAGCTAGATTTTGATTGTGCAGTGGATGGTGGAGAAATAGAGGTGGAGTTAAATTCTGACGCGGATTCAGATGATGAAGTCGATGATGGTGATGCTGGTGAAGCTTCTTCTTCTCATGTAAGTTATCTTGTGAGCAAGGATGGGACAAAATGATATAAACATCCACCAACGTGATTCATTGTTTTGTTGCCATATTCCAATCACCAAGAATCTGTCGCAAAAGGATACTTTTTTTTGCATCATTAGTTCGGCTATTACAGACCTTATATGTAGATATACGAACAAAAGAGCCGAAGTAGACTGCGCCGAATGGAATAGAAAAAATCCGAATAAAAAACCCCTTACATGGGAGCCACTTACGGAAATAAAATCTCATGCATTCCTGGGAATATTGCTGATAATGGGCTATTATAAATCAAATCAAGAGACTGCAGGTACACTTTGGAAACAAAATTCCTTCCCAATTTATCGTGCTACGATGTCAAGAAATAGATTCCAGCAAATATTGAAGTTCATTCGGCTCGATTGGCATGTTACAAGAGCTGCTCGCCAAGAAGTGGATATGGCTGCACTGATTACAGATGTCTTTATGATGGTCAACTCGAATCTAAAGACATACTGCAGACCATATGAATCCATTACAGTAGACGAGCAATTATATGGGTACAGGTGACGCACCAAGGTCACACAATACATGCCCTCCAAGCCGGCGAAGTACGGCATAACAATTTGGTGGGCTTGTGATTCCCCAACTTCGTATCCTCTAAATGGTCAAAAGTACACCGGGAAAATAGGAATTGACAGAGATGTGAAGTAAGGTGAGCGAGTTGTGACAGAGTTGGTGGCTCCTTATAAAAGGACAGAACGAAATGTGACAATGGATAACTTCTTTACCTCTCTACCACAGACTATGGAACTGGTTACTTGGAAAATGACGGTTGTCGGCACTTAAAAAAAAATAAGCGCTATTTACCAGATGCGAGCAAAGCAGCGAAGAACTGATCAGTTTCCTTGACTGAGTTTGGATTTGGTCAAAATGTAGCCATGTGTTCATATACGTAAAAGGCAGAGCCGTGTTTTTATTATCGGCCATGCATTATGATAATGCTGTTTCCGGACCAAAGTAAAAACCGGAAATAATTCATTATTATAATCATAACAAAGGTCGTGTGGACACGATGGATAAAATGCTCACTCCATATTCCACGAAGAGGGCGACGAAATGCTGGTCTCTACCACTATTTTATAATATTCTAGATACCGGAGCCCTTACAGCTTACATAATCTACTAATCAAATAACATTGAAGGCACTGTGAAAAAATCGCGTCGTCGTGAATTTCTGCAGTTGTTGCATGAACAATTATGCATTCCGCAAATTAGAAGAAGAACCCAAAATAAAAAAATTATTTCAAAATTCTACATCAATGTATTTTAGGTGAGTCGGTTACTGCATCAAGCCAAATAGACGAAGATTTCACTCCAGATGATTGTCCAGAACGGGATGCATCCGGGCGCATCAAACAAAAAAGTTTTGATGCTATATGTGGTACCAGCAGTGCAAGAAGAAAAGAGCTGCGCACCAAGCATGCATCAAATGTAAAAAACCAGAAAGCGCACAGCACAGCTTGACACAAACAAAGTGTGAAGGCTGTCATGCATTTACGTCCTCAATATATTCATCATCCTAACGCTGATATTTTTCACTAGTTTTACTTATTTTTTCTACTTTTTGCTATTTCTGTTAATACTTTAATTATATTATTAGTTATTTTACATTATATTACCAATAAAAATAAATAAATGTTGTATTAAAATGTTTTACTCTTTTCGTTGCAAATATTCTAACGACAAACTTCAACATTCGAAAATTCCCATATAAATTGTATGTATTTACCCGGGTAGATATATTTTCAAATCCGTATATAAAACAACGAAATTTTGAAAAAGATATAAAGCGGTGCGAATAAAATCATATTCTTTTTATTTTCTGAAATAAACTGAAAATTTAGTCACTGAGTCGAAGGCGTTTTAAGATTTCATGAAATTTTCCTGAGTTATAAAGGAAAGTAAATCGAAATATCTACCTGGGTAGATATTGGTAAAGCGAAGATTAATTTGCAGGGTTATCAATTCGCTTCTCCTTGGAATGAAGTTCAAATAATTATTACTTTTAGACTACCGGAAGAATGTTAAATGCTGCAAGAATTCGACACAATTGCTAGAGGAGATTGTCTAAGACTCATTTCGAAACATCATCCAGGGTTGTCAATAAGAAAATCCGAAGTAGTGTCTGTCTCTCCAGCAAAGGAAAAATGCATATGAATATTCTAAAATGTTTTTTGATGCAAAATAATTTATTTGATTAGTCTGGAAAAATTTTCCACTTGGATGAGACAGGTTGGCAAATGAATGATAATCACCTTTAGTGAAAAGTGCAAAATAGTTACTTCTTGCGGAGAAGTTTAGCCAGGTTATTTCTCAATCTCTTGAATTATTGAAATGGTGGAGTTTCCTACAGTAAACGACATCAACTTTTTGTACCTTTCAAGTTATTCTACTCAATTCTTTCAGCCACTGGATCCAGGTTTCTTAAACGTTTTAAAACCTTCTTTTTTTTTATGCGAAATAACCTCATGAGAGAAGTCAATAGGATTCAGTTTGGACATCTTTTAGGCATCACTTGAGGAAAATCCTGCACAATAGTGCAGTTTCTCGATTTCTTCTATGGAAATAAGTCATAGGTCATTCATTTTTTTTTTGTCTTCAAATAGGTACTAGCAATGCTGATCCTGCATGAACTCAAGATAAATATTACTAACCATTTAATGTTTTATCAATTGAACACATGCACAATAGATACGTATACGTTTCATTAGAAAGGTAACGAATGCTACATCCTGTCTGTGGTTCTCTGCGTGAATGAAGGTATTATTGCTGAGCGGGAATATATAGGGAAGTGTCGTCAGAGTTGGCCATGCTTTTGACTTTTGCCCATAACTCCCGTTTAAGGAAGAATTGGTCAATCAGAGCACATCTTTGGAAAGGCCTTGAAAAAATGAACTCTTTTACTGAACATTTCGGATTAATTGGATGAAAAATGAAAAAAATATAGACAATTACAAAAAAAGCCAGTCGACGGAAAATGTGCATAAATGATTGAAAGTGACCTGGAAAAATTAATGCAATGAAATAAAAATCTGAATTTATTGCATTTTTTATCTGATGTTTTACCAATGCAGCACAAAATTACCCAAGGACATCCTATTCTTTTCCAAAAGATCCCATAGCTTTCCTGGAATAAACAGGAAGTATTCAGTATGTACTTAAGGCCCTTATTTCTAGGAGCTATTAGATATTTCCCATAAGTTATAAATATTGACTATCAGAACCAGCTTAACACAAGCTCGCTGGATGGACACGTTTAATAAATTAACGTCTCAACAATACATGCGATTCATCACTTAGTCGGTGTTAGTATTAGTATGTTACACTAAACATAAACCAAACACCAGATGAAATTACATGCACAAAACATTAAACAAAATAGATTAAATATTATATAGACGTTTTTTTAAAACATGCTTAGAAACGTCTATAACAAAATTCTCAGCCATATTATTGACAGTAATGCAAATGCGATTATCAGGTTCATACTTGCTAAAGTTAGACCTTGAGGAGTTAACATGCAACAAAGATAGCCTTCTTAAATTGTGCCTACTATCACGGAAAGAGATTTTGTTAAGTAAAAATGGAGAATTAATATTCCCGTTTAAGAGTTGATGCACAAACGTTACATCGGCAACCATACGACGTTTCTCTAGCGAGTGCATATTTAAAAGCTTCAATCGATTCTTATAGGGTGGAAGAATTAATGAATTATTCCAGGGTAGGTGCCTGAGAGCAAATCGTAAGAAGTTCTGCTGAACAGATTCGATACGGTCGATGTGTACCGTAAAAGGGAGACCAGACCTGGCTAGCGTATTCAAGAAGGGGTCTCACAAAGCAAGTGTACAAATGCAATGTAATGGTGGGATTCGAGAACTCTCGAGACCAACGTTTTATAAAGCCCAACATAGAACTACTCTTTGATACCATGAAGTTTATATGGGAGACAAAATTCAATCTTTGGTCACATTTGACACCCAAGTCACAAACAGAACTAACACGGCGAATCGAGGAATTCGAGAATTCATAATCATAAGTGATTGGTTTCAGATTCCTGTGGAAAGTCATAACCTCACATTTGTCGATATTGAGTAGCAAATTATTGCTTTTGCACCAGTCGTAAAATTTGTGGAGGTCACCCTGTACAAGTTCACAATCGTTAAAAGATTTAATCTGAGCGAAAAGTTTAATATCGTCAGCATAAATCAAGACTTTGCAGTGCTTCACAACAGATACAATGTCGTCAATAGATAGAATAAAGAGCAACGGGACCAGGTGACTCCCTTGAGGTACACCGGACGAAGCTTTCAAGACTCTAGAGAAGGAATGGCGGAAATCGACTTGGTATGTTCTGTTATCTAAATATGACTCCGTCCATTTTTGGAATGTTAGGGGAAACCCATACTTTTCCATTTTAAACAATATCACGGAGTGAGATAACTTGTCGAAAGCTTTACTAAAGTCAGTATAGATACAATCTGTTTGGAAGCCTTTTGCAAACCCGCCATTAGTATCCGAGATGAATTCTAATAAGTTGGTGGTTGTAGACCTGCCCGAAATAAACCCATGTTGGTTTGAAGAAAGCAAATTCTTACAGGAAAATGATAGCTGAGAGTAAATGATTGATTCAAAATATTTGGGCATGCATGATAATTTCGCAATAGGCCTATTATTAGAAATATCATTTTTACTACCTGTTTTGTGGATAGGTATGATGAAAGAATTTTTCCATAGCTGCGGAAAACAACCACTATCGAGCGATTTTTGGAAAATAATTCTCAGCGGGGCTACTAGGGAGAGGCAACATGACTTCAGAAAGGCTGGAGGAATCCCATCGGGACCCGTTGTGAAGTCATTTGGAAGCCCATTAATATGATCCAGTATATCCTCATGTGTAATTGTAGGGATAGTGAATGAAACTTTATGAGAGTCGTTCATATAATTAAAGTTGCTATTACGAGGTTGGAAATTTGAAGAGGAAAATGCATTTTCAAAAAATGAAGCAAACATATTGCAAATTTCAGACGAAACGTCACTAGCAGAATCTTTGTACCTCATGGTATTGGGGTAGTTGTCGGTTTTTTTTCATATTAATAAACCTAAAAAAGTTACGTGGTTCCCCGGGATATCCCACAACCCTCTATATGGGAACATTCTCAGTATTTTTACAGCCAAATACATACCGGATGTGCAGTACAATTTTGGGAAAAACATAAGAAAGTCATTTTTCCCCCTTCCAGAATTTATTTCGGTGATTATCTGGTGAAAGCAATAATATGTTGCTTGGTGTGCTCGTGTGTCATTTTTGGAGAATTACAACAGAACAACAAAATATGTATTGAAAGAAGCCATATGAGATGCGTTGTTTAAGCCAGCTACATGCGTGAAGCTATATTACAATTCAATTTGCTCCTGCAATTTCTTCATGTTTTGGCAAAGTTTGTTAGTTGTTCATTTCAGAACGTGATTTTTTTGTAATTTATGTGTTAAAAATATTGAATTTATGTTTTGTGCAAATGCATACACCTCTGGCATATAGTTTCCAGCTATTATTATTATATTTTTTTTTTTTTTGTAAAAATGCCTACGCATAAAAAATAATTTATAATCCCAGAAAATCTCAAACAACATCCTCAGATATTCCGTCGTACATCCTCCCAACAAACTAGGAGATCCGTAAGACGTCCTAGGTACGTTTGCAGCGGGAATTTTATATTATTGAATGCGTTAACTGTGCCTAAGTACAACCACAGGAAATCCTGTGGGAAGTGCATGGGATCTACCTGGGGCATCACAACCCCGGACATTCGTCACTCCCAGGAATGTCCTAACTTGTTGACTGAGACTGGATGGGATTTCCCACGGACAATTCATATATTCTACTAGGATTTCCCAGTAACATACCACGGACATATTTGTGCTCTTTGGGTATTGACGGACTTCCTTGCGATTGGTGCTGGACGTTTTTAGGGCGTCTTACAAGCACACAATCACAGTGGGCCAACCCTGACTACACAAAAAGGCCAAAGATAAGCGCCATTGCCGCATCACGTGACACGACAACCAAACATATTATAGGATTGAATTTTTCTCTTGGTTTGTTTTCAATAATGAACCCCACAACATATTCACAATGCTTGCCCTGATGATTGCATATTTTCTCCTCACTTTCTAACCGTATTCAGTGCTGCTAAAAAAAAACTTTTTTTTTTTATTTCAAACCACTGGGTGGAAAACACGTGCTTTGCGTTTACGCTCCAAATCTGCAATGTCACGAAAAATTCGCTGTTATAAGTTTTTCTGCGCTCGAACATTGTGGCGCTAGTGGTCAAAACTAAATAAAATCGCAGATGGCTGACCGAGACGACAGGCCAACCCTAATGACATGACATTTCTATGTTTTAGGTTTCGAAGACTTAAAACTATTGAATGTCGTTTTAAGAAATAAGAATAATTTAAATGTTCAAGCAACTAAACTATCCCTTTACGGATGCAAATTGCACCCTGTCATGTCCCCGAAAGTTCTTTGGCGTAATCTGTAAAACTGTAGCGATACTGTCAAATCATATCCCTGTCCTAACGAGTTGAATAGGTACTTTGTTGGAAGGCAGCAATTGGCATATTCTAATCAATATTCAACCCATTCAATTTAATTCATTAAGTAATTGGCATTGTACAAAAAAGAATATAACATTCTTTTAGGTTGCACAAGTTAAAGAATACAATAACTAAAAAAAAAAGATTTTTATACTACATAGTAACTCAAACTTATATCTAGACTTACAACACATCAAAGCTAGGAAAGATTAAGGGAAACAATTAATTTAAGTAGAAAGAAAACTTAAAGATAAATTATAACAAAGAATTACTCTTAGAAGAGTAGTGAATTAAGGCATTTTGATTGAAGGTGGCCAATGTGCTTGACAGAAGCGATCTTCGCAACGAAGCTGGCAAAGAATTCCATAATTTGATAGTTTGGATGACGAACAGGCGTCTACTAATAAGGCAACTAGCATTAGACGAAATAAGAGTTATTGTCCGGGTGGACCGAGCGAACGTAAATAAGTCGAACAAATTTTTGGGCTGCGCAAATTTAATGATTTAAGCCACATATGTAATGAATCGAAAGTAAGTAAGCAAGTAAGCTTCAAGAGTACAACCGATAACTTCAGAAGCACACCCATAAGTTAATAAGGGAACCAGTAGTGTGCGCACTAAATGCAATCTGGTTTCAGCAAGTGTAAAGAAGCTTGTCGCCCAAAGCGAACGAAGACCACCGTAAATTCTACGCATGACAAACTTAATGTAGTCGTTCCACTTCAAGGTCTTATTAAAAAATACCCCAAGATTGCGAACCGATCAACATATGGAATTGTGCTATTATTAAGGATGATCGGAGGAAAGTACGACATGTCAATAGAAATCCTGTAAATAACCAAAGCTTTCGATTTCGCCGGATTAATGAGCAGATTATTTGGGATGGTCCATCGATGGATTCTCTCGAGATCTTCATTCAGGCAGCTAACGCCATCCTCAATTAAACCATTAGGCCTTGAGAGATTTGTCTGCGCATCATTTGCAAACAGGTGCATATGACGGTGCTTAGCATAGGTAAAAATATTATTTATGAACATAGAAAAGAATAATGGTACCAGGATTGATCCCTGAGGAATCCCAGATAGAACAGAAAGTGGGGATGAATACCTATCAGCTGAAAAAAAACCATTTGTGCGCGATTAGAAAGATAAGAATAGGCAAATTTCGTAGCCTGCAACGAGAATTGAAAATTATCTACAAGTTTCTTGCAAAGCAGTGAGTGATCAACAGTATCAAAGGCCTTGAAAATATCGAGAAAAATTCACCCCGTGAATTTATTCTCATCAAGAACAATTCGAATATCATTAGTCACTTTCAGTAAAGCAGAGGTACAACTATGGTTGAGTCGAAAGCCAGACTGAAAATTATGTAATAAGTTGTGGGCAGCAACGTATTCAGATATTTCGAGAAAAATTACTTTTTACGTCAATATTGGACATGACTAATGATAACACGACAAATTTCAATTTTCATGATATGGATAGAACTGAGCTACTTAATGTTTTTAATTTTAACAAATGATAAAAGCAAAAAATATTAACAAATCAAATTTAATTGAAAATGTTCTGCCTTTTATGGGCATTATATAAAAATATGAGAAGAATCTGAGGAATGATCTGAACAAAAATTGGCAGCACTTCCAGAAGCAATATCTTGCCTTCTTGGCATCTTCCCAAACCTTTTTCTTAGAAGCGACCACCTGTTTTCACATTTTTCTTCTATAAGATAATAAAATGATAAGAGATAACAGACGCGTCCGTAAATAATGACTGACTTTTACTGCAGAATAGCATAGAAATTTTACACTTAAACTTAACGAAACCTTCCTTATCGACGCTGAAAGCTATCTTGGGTACGTCTGTTTAATTTAATTGGCGCGATTGTCATACTTAAGTAACTTTACGTCTATTTTTGTTCAGCCTTAAGTCTCAGTTTATCTATCTATATACATACATACATATGTACATTAATTTCACAAACCAATCTCTCACAAATACCTACATTTACAAATTATATAATTAAATCATACTGCAGTCATTACTGTGTCCTTGCTGTTTCATTTAACAGTCTAAATCAGTCTTAAGGTCACCTCAAAAAGTGACTTTTCTGACTTGAAGCTATTTTTACATTACAACCCTTCTTCGATTCTTGCACCAACCTTTAATATCGGAGTAAAATTTGACGTCTTTAATCAGTTTCATAACTTTAAGGTCGACCCCCTGAGAATTTCGGCGCTTGAGTAATTGCCATATTCACGTACATGATTTAATAAAGTAAGCGTTTTAAAATATTGAAAACAGCGAAGACTTTTGCTTTTACACTCATCTAAATCCATTAAAGGCGGATCGATTAACCACTGAAAGTAATCTCAAAACAGGCATAGGCTAAATGAGAAGCTTGCGGCTATAGTTCGATATAACGTCAAAATTGTATTCCCTCAGTTTTTCCATATTTTTCTCTTTTTTTTTCGCTTGTTTGAAACATGACATGCTTCTAATAAGCCCTGTAAAATGTTTTGAGTGACATTCTATTCCGCGAAAATAAATGGATACAGAGGACATTCTGTGTGATTTTTTTTTATTTTTTATTTTTTTTTGTAAGTCTCAGGCGATTTTATATCCATCGCCCTCTGTAACAACATGACACGACAATTTATTTATGAATGGATGGATATATGTTCGAAAAGCTTAAAAAAAATCAGAGTTACGATTTTAAGTGAGAGGATTAATAAATTTAGATTTTACTATAGGAAAAGAGGGATATCATGAAATTAGGATTTATGTAGAAATGTTACCAATTGGTGCTCTGATTTATAAAGAGTTATTAAATGTCAGTGGTTCATGGCAACAGAGAAGTTCTAGTGAAAATATCCTAAGATTGCAGTGCTCTTATTAAAGTTTTAGTGCACCCCTTGTTATTATTCATCGAATTGTGCTAACCCTTTACACCCGAACAAAAAAGGTTGCTTATATTTAAGAAAAAGTTGATTGAGGGCATTTCTAGGAGTATAAGGAAGCTATGAAAAATGCAAAACAAAAACCAGAATTTTCAGTTTTCCTGAAAAGCTGCCTTCACGATCGTGACACTTAGGTATAACCTACAAGTCTTACAATAGTGAGTGTTATGTTCTTAATTTGGTTTTTCTTAAAAAAAAACAACGAATTAAGTACTATTCATTATTTATTTGAATAACCTCCTCATTAATCAGTCTTTATCATTTAAGAATAAATTGAACCTTCTTCTAACTAATTATCTAACAAAAATCATTAAAATTCTCAAAATTAACAAAGTCAACCTCTGAAAAACTTAATATCATAGAACTAAAATTATTTCAACTTTTAGGAACAAAAAATAGATCACAAATTATTTTAAAATATAGTGAGAATAGCAAAAATAAAATAATAAAATTGGAAAGAGTTTTGGTTTCGAGAAAGACACAGGTAACTGAACTGGGAAGATTTGATCTTTAATCGGCTATGGCATCCCTCTATCATGCAAGACCTTGGTGCCTTCATTTCATCAAACACAGCTACGTGATCATATCCATCATGTCTTTTACCCTGTGATGGGCGTATTGGTCTGAATTGCCTATTGATAGGAGGTGGCACGTTTTCAGAATCGACGTCTACGTCGTCGTGGCGGTGTTTTTCTGGAAAGTTGGTTAAAGTGTCAGCAACATTGAAACCAAAATCCAGTAGTGTCAGAATGTCCTTTCTCGGGTAACCATTTGATACGCATTCATTTTTGTATAGTCGCCAAGAATTGACTAACGCCAAATCCAAAAAGTGGACAGTAACTAACAAAGGCCATTTTTTTGTCTTGATGGAGGTACGGTAATATTCCACCTGCTGATCGAGAATGTCAACACCTCCCATGTCTTAATTGTACTGTTAGGAGCCGCTACATAAATGTCACCTCTTTGTTTTTCATTCCACCGTTGGACGATGGTAATCGGCGAAGATCTTGTACAGTTAGATGTCATGATCAAGGACTTGTTATCCGTCCATTTGATGATGACGGTGGAATCCCTGGTGTAGTGCTGACTTTTTCCGCGAATCATAGCCGAATCTTGTTTGAATTTGCAAGCGGCTCGGTCTGGGTCATCTGCTCATCTATGGAATAATAGGACGGAACTCTTTCCAGATTGTTTCAGGTAACTTAATTTGATTATCGAATGTACCCTCCAAAGTGGATTATTAGTCTCAGTTTCAGTTGGCTGATCGTGATCAACTACATGAAGAGCATTGCGTAAAGTCATAAATCAGTCGCGAACTATTTTGTCGGCAATAAGTCCAATCCTCATATTAGCTGTCCAGTACATCGGCATTCGTGGGTATGAAAGGCATCCCATGAGAATATGCACACCAAATACTTTAGCTATTTCTGCTTTTTTAGTTATGAGTGCTTAGCGAGTCTTTCGCTTGTGATATAAGTTTGCACACCGAGCAGTATCCTCGTAGAAACCTTCATCAAAATAATCATTAAAATATTCGGATGGTGTACGAACTGTGTTTTTTGGTACGGTTACAGTATATCCATGTGGTTTATCGGTAAAAGGAATATTCTTCCAGGTGTCTCCATGTCCACGTTGCTGCAGATTTCGCTGAGTCGCCGTAGTACGAAAACGTCCTCTGCGTGACCGCTACGAAGTAGTACCACGAGACATCCACCTGCTTCTAATTTGTCGCGAAGTAGTACTATGAGAGCGGCCCCTATTTGGGGACGTTACCTGACTTAGACGTTCAGGTTCTATTTCATCGCGTGAATCTTCACAGCACACGTCCACGCCCATTAGTTCAGCGAACGCGGCTCTGTTTCTGAATCTTCTTCGTCGTGGAATTCTTCAATATCTGACCCGGTTCCATCGCCAAGGAGTTCTAAGAAACGATCATCAGATATAGGAAGCAATAAAACAAACAAAAGACAACTAATTAGCCACAATACAAACTTTTAATCAATAAAAAAAAAACTACGTTGAAATCAATTTATAGGGTTACGATCGAAGGGCCACGACCGTGATACTTAAAGTTTAGGTACAATTTGTTTCTAATTCAGGAAACTAAATAGCAAAAATAGTTTGTATTTCATTTGATTTATGTTTATATTGTAACATAAAACAAAAACAATACTCAAAGTATAAGAATAAACAATAAAACACAATACTTACACGTGCCACCGCCCGTTAGACGACTCGGGACTCACTACGCGCAAGTACACATCTCTCACGATCGATCGTCGTCGGTTGCGTTCGCAAAAATGAATCCGCGCGGTCTTCAGATTTTTTTTAAAGTTACTCGCACTATCGTATATCGTCGGGTGTAAAGGGCTAAAAGGTTTAAGAACCCTTGTTTACCTAGAAGTGATCCAGGATTTGAAGCTAAAAAAATCATGGATAAATACATGTAGGCAGTGTAATGATACTATGAAATCGGACTGATACGAACTAATCTCCAATGAACCTACCAACCGGGCTAACTATTAGCTCTGCATGGGATATATAAGCGACTACCTACATTTTAAATTGTTACTAAGGAAAAACTCGATTCAAACTTTAATTCGCATGATTTAATTACTATGGCAGCCACTATCAACTATAACTCTTGCCGTATATCGATAGATAGAATTGATGGTTGTTAAGAGCTCTACTCCTATGGGAAATTTAAGTTTTTTATAAAGCATTGTAGAAACTCAACTCAACAACATGAAGAAGATCTTTTCACAAAACATCCCTGGCTTAGTTTCATTTGCTTGTTAGATAGATTTACAGAAGACTATTACTGTATATACGTAGCATATAATGTCCATCAAATTAGGAAACTACAGGCACCCAATATTTTATATATAACTAACAGCCTACATATGCAGATATTAGTGAAAAATATTTTCAGCTGAAAGGAGAAAAAAACAAATAAAGCCATGTATCACGCATAAATAGCGAGTTACGAAGGTTCGCATTTAAAAGGCCTCCAACAATTGGGTATAGGGATTAAAGAACAACCGATGTATTCAGGGCACCATAGGTGCCCTATAAATAACTGCAATATACGCACTAAATTTAAATTCTAATGTCCTTCTTCCGGATTTACACATCCTTCATCAAGAATCATGTAATGTCGTCAGGCTCAATGAGTTCGCGTTTTTTAACAATCCTTATCTCGATACTGACAAGGATTTCTGTTAACCCTTTGGGGAGAATGACCACACGTGTGCGGCGACACTAGATAGATCCAAACAGAGTATCGCCACGTATGTGCGGCCGCACGATATACGGTGACTTTAAAAACTCATATCTCAAAAACGAAGCCGAATATGAAATTTTTTGTGCAGAGATAGATAAGGCTTCTAGCTATAAAATAAAAATACAAAAAGAAATTTATAGAACGCCTCAATAGTAAATAATACAATTTTTTTTTTTTTTTTTTTTGAAAAAATACTATTTAAAAAAATTTCGTTTGGTAGTGCTATATTTTTTTATGAAAATGTTAACATACTATTTTCCGACGCCGTCGTCAAACGCCGAACAAAACGCTGGGCAAATTACATTGAACATTTGCTCCGGGCTCCAGACTCAATGACATTTGAATGTTGTCACTTTTTATTACTGTGTTAAATGACAAATTGTAAATTAATTTATTGTAAATTATATAAATTAAATATCAAATGGATCTTGTACCATGTAACTATTTTAGTAAACTCCTTTACTAATGTGCGCTTATATGGCATATTTGAACTTTATTGTGCTATCTGTAAATGTGAAGGAGAAAAGAATTTGGACGAGAGAAATTTTCACGAAAGAAAATCGCGAAAATCATGGATTCTTTTCGAAAGTGTTCCAGATTATTAAAGATCGAAATGAACAAAAATTTCGGAAGGCTGTTCATATGGGTGTGGGAGAATTTAATCTTCTCTCTTCATTACTATAGGGAAGATTGACGAAAGGGCAATTAAATCCGAATGTCATTTGGCAGTATGCTTAGTACAAGTTATAAAATGGCATTATTTCGGTTAGGTACATCAACAGTACGGAAAATAATTTTGGAGACTTGCGAGGATATTTGGGAAGAACTCCATGGAATATATCTTGCTTCGCCTAATGAGGACGAATGGAGTTTTACAAAATGGCGGGCTTACCTAACTGTGTGGGAGCTATCGACGGGAAGCATATCCGGATGAAGTGCCGTCCACGGTCTGGTTCAATGTACTACAATAATAAAGGCTACAGTAGTATTTTATTGTGAGCTACATGTGACAGTAATTAGTGTTTTACGACAGTTGATATCGAAGCATGGGGGGAGCCAAAATGACGGAGGAGCTGTTAGTGGTGGTCGGACCTTTGGGAGTCAAGTGCTGAATGAAAAGATTAATTGCCCTCCAACGCAGAACTTTCAGAATTCAAATATAAAATTTCACATTTATGTTGTAGGAGATGTTGCGTTCCCATTAAGAAGGAACCTCATCCGTCCATATCCAGGTCGGTTGCTTCCTTCAGACAAAGATATATTTAATAAGACTCTTAGTAAAGCAAGGGCCAGAATCGAGAACACCTTCGGTATAATGACAGCAAGATCGCGAGTCTTATTAAATACCATCAATTGCTTTCCAGAAAACGTCGAAAAAATCATTAAAGCAGTAGTAGTTTTGCATAATTTTGTGAATATGCATAATGGAAAATATTGTCCGGATAATTTTGTGGACCATTTTGAAAATGGCATGTTTAAAGAGGGACTTTGGAGAAAAGAGGTGCCGCCCCTATCTCAACAAAAATTATTGAGGCGTTTCAATGTCCCCGGTAAAGCTTTTAACCTGAGGGATAACACTAAAAGATAATATAAATTCTTAATATTCACTATTGAAATAAAAGAACATTTTAAATATACACTTTTTTTATTTATTTATTTATTTTTATTTTTTTGTTTTCTTCATTCTGAATTTTAATATCATCATAAACAGCTGTCAAAACTGTTATTTGGAGATTTGCAAATCTCTCGAATGACATATTTGAATGTTCAACTTGAACGCTCACGCTGTTAAAAACCGATCGCACCTCACTACTTCCACTAGAGTCTACAGAGAAAGCTTCTTTATCCACTCCCATTAGCTCCCCCATATCTTTTCGGGCCTCTTGCACAAGCTCCTCCGTCGGCTTCCGTTTTTTTTTGGTGGAAGAACTCACGGTGAAGTTTGTCGATGTTGCAGAAGTTGAGGTAGAGGGCCTTCCCTGATGGTCAGAAAAAATCGAAGAGTCGTCGAACTCCATGAAGCTACTAAGAGAATCTTCATCGACACATTCCCCAAGTACCATTTCCGTCGGCTCCTCAACATCTACTTGGAAATTACTCACGGTCCTTCAGAAAAAGGGAAAGAATTATTATAATTATAAGATTTGAAAATATTGAAACAAAACATAGTGCTAAATGAATTATCTATCTTGGATTTGAAAATTCGTAGTCATCCAAAAATCGCATGAGTTAAAAAAATTTCCACTCATGCTTTGGGGAATGCGACGCATCTCCGGAGTTGCCCTTATTTGTTTTCTTCTCCTTGAGAAATTTACTATAGAAAATGCAGTCCCTGGCGTATTTAAAATGTGCGACAGTAAAAAATTATTTCTTGAAAAATTTACTGTAGAAACGGCAATTCCTGGCGTATTTAAAATTTGCGACAGTAAAAAATTCAACTGAAAAATGTTCATAAATAAACAAAAAGAACACAACATTGTATAATAATAAATTTACCTGAAAACGTTATTTGGGTAGATAATTCTACCCACTTCCTTTCCTTCAAATCAACATTTTTGTGACTGTTTTTCTTTTTGATGAAAATAAAATCATTTATTTTGAAGAACTCGTAATATTTTCTCCTCCATATTTACTTGAAAAAAACAATCACAAATGTCATTTCATTTTTTCATGTTTTTTCATAATAGATTTAGATCTGGCATATTGGCAGCAATGAAGTGCCAGCGTTAAATTTAGGATTAGAGATGGGTAATGCTTTTCATACATGCAGTACTGTCTCTAAATATTTTTGACATAAAACGACGACCATGCCGCCGTTGGCATTGTTAATGTAATCCAGCCAATATACTTTTGTCTTTTGCATCAATAAGGTTGTAGTGCAACGGAGACAATGAGTTAAAAACAAAAATCGAGAGAAAGTGGGATTACACGAACGAACAAATCTTAGTGAATTCCACAAAATCCTACCAAAATATTAATAATAAAGTCTGGAACAGAATGTGGTGCTCACGCTGGTGCTGGCGCTTGTAGCTGGCGCTGGCGCATATTCTGCCGCTTACCTTGTAGCTGAGTATGAGTACAATGCTGCAGCTTAGTTCTGTGAAAACTAGTTTGATATTTTACATTACATTCCATATTTCCGCTTTCCTTTTTAAATTTTTATGTAGGGGATCCCACAATATATCTCTTCTTTACATTATTTCGATGGTTTTTTCTGTATCAAAATTTTCCATTTTGTTACACTCGAACAAACCGCTTAGAAATTACAAATGTCAATCTTGGCGCGCACCAAAAGTTCGCTACAGCGCCAGCGCCCAGCTACGCATTGTGTCGTCATCATACGAAAATCGTGCTGTTATATTTTGACAGTTTGCGCTACAGCGCCAGCTACGAGCGCCAGCGCCACATTCTGTTTCCCACTTTATGAAAATATTTCGAATCACACTACCTCACTTTTTATGAAAAATATAAATTTCGTTTTGGCCAAGATGCTGAAAGGAGATGTAAAATTCCTCTTAACGCTTGTGTCAACACCACCTTTTACCCCCTCGAATCAACACCTGCATCACCGATGGTACACACACATTTTGTATGGTAAAGTTTCTGAGTTGCAGGTAATAAGGTGAAAAATGAGGTTTGTCGGTAACAAATGACAGATCAAAATATACCTACTTATTGAATTTGCCTAAAACGAGGAAAAGAACCCCGAAAAAATCACGTTTCTTGTTAGGGGCCCCCTTTAATTTTATTTTATTATTATTATTTGTTGTAATATCGTCAATATAAAACACAGTCTGTGAAAATTTCAACTGTCTACCTATTACGATTCATGAGATACGACCTGGTGAGGAACGGACAGCGAAGTCTTCGTAATACGAATCCAGTTGCTACCCCTTGGGTACGGAACCCTAAAAAGAACACGTAATAACGGACGACATTTATAGTTCGACAATTTGGGATATAGTATGAGAAAAATGAAAATTATATTGGAGTTAGATTCTGTACATATGCAATTAATGACTCAAATTTATTTATTATTGCAATTATTTGGGACAGCTGTTGCATTTGCCGATGAGAGGTGAACTATGCTGTGCACAAATCAGCTCTTAGCAAGCATAGCATCGCTTACGAGCGGGATGGTGTTTCTCGCAGAAGAAACAGGTTCCTAACTGTTTTATTTGTCCTTGGGCATCCCTCTTCAGAGTTTGACCGAGAGGTAATGCTTCCGCCCCAGAAATAAACAGGCGCTCCAGCATGCACTCTAAACCACTTTGAGTGATAAAAATTGTCAATACAGATGCTCTTATTATTAGCCCTATCGATGACATTTGGTATTATCAGGGCAGTAGCTATCCCCTGAAGACACTTACGGCAAGGATCTGTCCTTTTTTTGCAACACCATTCAAGTTAGCCGTTGTTATATTATAACTTGCCAATGCTGCCATATCTAGCATGTTGTAGAAAAATGTTTGTGGCCAGTGAAGAATCCTCTTTTTGAATAATATTCAGTCAATATTTTGTCCACATTGTCAACTCCTCCTTTGTAGCCCATTACTATGTCGGGTTTACGAAGCAAATGATCTATAATAAAACAACAAAGGTTCAAAAAGAAAGTACGAGAATAGCATATATTGCTGATATTTACCTGAAATTGCTTTATCGTAGTGCAGCGTTGAATTGAGGGCAACTGCTTTCGCTGGTCTCTTTTTGGTGGCATATGAACATAATGTTATTGGCTTGTCCTTCAGAAACCCAAAATCAGTTAAGTTTAGTTCCCGCTGATGGCTTGGTTTGAATTCTTCTGGCAGGTATATCTTATTTTTGTTCAAGGTAACAACCATGGACAATTGGTAGGTAATCAAAAGTCGCGCACGATGTGAAAAAGTTGTCCATGTAGATGTTTCGGCTAGTTCTTGAAAATTGATGGCATAGCTCCAGGACGACACGTTCACCGAAGTTTACATGGACATGCATTTTCCCTGTATAAATTTGTCCTATAATTGGATACGATGTTTCTGCATCACAGACCCAACATACATTTATACAATACTTTGCTGGTTTATTTGGCATATACTGCGTGAAACATGTGCGTCCAACAAATGGAAAAAGCTGTTCGTCAACCGTCAAATTTTCGCCTGGACGATACCCTTTTCTGAGCTTATCGTTGAGCATCAGCCATATATCCAAAATTGGAGCCGTCTTATTTTCTTTCAGTGTATCCAATCGAGTGGTATCGTTGTCAAAACGGATGAACTGATTTATAGCCCAATACCGACCAATAGACATAGCTGCACTCTATAATTTATGCCAAGATGATTTCCACAAATTCTGGACATTTTCCTTATTTGAGCGGTGGACTCCTGCCATGAGCAAAATACTCAAATAAATACGCATTAAATTCTCGGGTTGGGGCCTTACAGATTGACGCAGTACATTGTGAGCGTACGTTTGAGTTTGAGGCGAAGAATCTTTATTCAAAATCGCTCCATCTCTAGCCTTATAAATATCTACCTCCGAATCAAAAGATAAAGCCACTTAATTGTCTTCCTCGGCCTCACTTTCGCTGTCGGTCTCAATTATGTCTACTTGAAAAGCTTTAGTTTTCACGTCCGAATCACCATCCTTGACGACTTGCACAGCTTGCTGCTCTCCGCTTGTGCCAAGTGCACTTGGGCCTGCTTCATCCACATCCACAATCAATCGATCGCATCAATATTACGACGAAATCGTGGAGAATCGACAACAAATTCGAGGTCGTCTGCCGAATTGTACCCACCTTTATCAAACTCATCTTCCTCTTCCGCGCGACTGAGGGAATCTATTAAGTTCCTGTTATACTGGTGCTGTTTTTCGTTTGATAATATGTAACAGAATGTGAAATGAAGATGAAAGTAAGCTAGATAAAAAACAATTGTATAAAACAACACCTAAATAACACTACATACCTTGCGAATTGACGCGGGGTCAAAATTCCACCTTTCGGAAATTTTGTTAGACTGTTCATTTTGCTTTACAATAAATTGTAAAACTCTTTTTACTACAACTTCACAAAATAGAATGAGCATTTAACTTGCACCATAGTGCATCAAATACACGATACTACATGATTTTACTTGTAAATGAGTCATAAAAGTCCCTACTCCCATACAAAATATATGACAAACTCATACATAACGGGTGATGCAGGTGTTGATTCAGGTACAATAATATTCGACTATTTTCGCACATACCCAATATAGTTAGTAATCTTAAATTTGGCAAAGATATTTAAAACATTATTTTTGAGGATGTCGGAGACACCCAGGCCGACAAATGAAAAACTGTTACCTTGAGAAAGTACCAAACATGTGAAAACTCACCGGTGATGTAGGTGTTGACACAAGGGTTAAAAAATAATCTCATTTTTCCCAAAAATATCAGAGAATCCAACATGAGTTTCTCCCACTTAATTTCTTCAGAGCGAAAACGAATGTAAACAAAAGCACGTGCTGTTCTAATATCATAAGATTACAGTAACAACATGTGACCAAACTAAATCTGTCAATATTTCATTAAAACCGGTTTTCCAAAAAGCGCGGGAACATTTTATGGGAGTAAAATCTGAAAACTCCGCTCCTTCTAATTTATTTACGAAAATGAATCATTTTCCTTTCCGTTTCGTTACATGTAATCGCTTTCACATTTTTTATCTTTATTCATAAAAGTTTTTAAGAGAGTTTGATGTTTTTTTAGTTTTTTAATCTATCTTCATTTTCTTGCCATGTATACCTACATTTTAAATGTAAAACATTCGGAAATCTCGCCTGATTCTTAACTTGTTGTTAAGTTAACTTTAACAAAACCATAATACCTTCTTATTAGAATAGAAAAAAATATAGGTAAAACTCTTTCTGCTAAACGTAACCTGTTGCTACCTACATAGGTTAACAAATTTCCTTTTTTTTTATAATAACTTTATACCTGCTACCGCACCTGTTTTTAAAACATGAATTTTATACCTGGAGAAGACAGCAGCGCGGGTACCACCCAGATTAAGATTTAACTATATATTTGTTCCAGAAACCAGTCTGGAATTCGTTGAGTTCTCACTAATCCTCATTAATAAAATTGCTTTGATGCATAATTTAGTCCGACATCAAAATTATCTCGCAAATTTCCGAGGTAGTAGGTAGGTATACTACATATATGTGGTTTTGTATTACGCAAACAATAATATACCCAAGAGACCCCCTCGCCGCCAATTTTTTCAAACGTCTTAAGTTGATCAGTTATTTGCCAAACGCTTGTATATTTTTTTTTGTGATATTTTTGTGCATAGTTTGCTCGTTATTTACATGTACGAGTATACCTCACATGACGGAAACCGAGAACAAAAAGTCTTTCCATTATGCTCAACAAAAAAAAAACAAAAAGAAAAACCTCCTTGAGTATGTAGGTACCCATTCACATTGAGAAATAAAATCAATTTAAAGCTGCGATTACCACCTACGACATTTCAATGATATAAGAAACAAGCTCCACCAGACCAACAATCTGCACAAATCAGCCGCCCCGTAATTCGGGTTCGGCGAATAAATTTCTGTTCTTTTGCATGACAGATCTGGAGCAATTGATCGTTCGCCTCCAAGAAGTGACGGCAGTAGATACTGACGCGGTTGCGCGTTTTATTATTTTTCTTCGTCTTATTATACACTGCGCGATCAACTTTCACTTTTTCTTTGGAAATATTGTTGATATGTACCTACATCCGTACATAACTACTGCTGCTGCTGACTGCTATGTAACTGATCATGGACCACTTGGTACCGGTTTTGTTCTTGTTCGGTAATTTCATTCTTCAGATTAAGTAAGAAAATGTTATTGAAACACTTGCGCAGGATAGAAAAGAAGGTATAAGCGTACTACAAAAAAAAAAAGAAAAAACTCTACGTTGATTGCTAATTCAATAATTTTTGATTTACACCTGACAGCATGTATAAGCTCGGCAGGTAGCCGAATATTGACCATAAAAACTTCATAGTTGGAAAATTGCAACCAGGAAATGTAGTTTTGTGCGCTAAACCTATATTTTCAAGCTCATAAAGATATAAATGCGCGACAAAATATGTTAGACGGCTGCGCAGTTAGTTGCTATAATTAAGCAACATAAGCTATTTTATATTTAATTGAAGTTATTATGCCTACATACGAGAGTATACATACATTCTATATGCTGCAGATAATGCAAAAACTCATAAAATTTCCAGCAATATATGGGCGTTGTCTGGTTTATTTCTGCTCTATTTCACGAATATGGAAAAAAATTCTGATAAAATTAATGACTAGGATACCGATAAATATGAGTTGGTCTTACGTTATACAACCAAGATAATTCATAACAGAATCTAGCTATATACAACATTTATTCAACTCAATAAATTAGCAACTGGCGTGCGGTTGTATTGTTTTTTTTCTTCACAATAATTATCGTAATGAAAAATATATGGAAAACTTGTCAATACAAATTTATAGAATCCGCCTACATTGTTTTTTCTTTTCAAATGTGGTAATAAAAGTGAATCAAAGTTGCAAAAATTTTTCCATTTGAAGTGATTTCAGTGGAGGCCTTTTTACTTACTAGGACCGTTGTCGACTGCATAAAAGTCTCTGATAACTCTGATAACTTTGTCCTACTCAAAAAAATAGAGAAGTTTCAAATCCTAATCAATAGAGAAAACAAATCTGTTTTCTTGTTAACGATAGAGACCAATGCGTCTGCTACAATTTATCTGCACATATATATAAACTAGTAGCGGACTAAGAGTAGAGCCCTGGGGAACACCACAATTGAGAAGAGTTTTTTAAAAATTCGATAATTCCCGTTTTAGTGAAAATGAGACTTGGTTTTTTAATTACACAGAAAAAAAACTCAAGAAAATTCCATTAAATTCACTATAAACAGTTAAGGCTCATTCAGACTCTGCAAGTAAAGACTCTCTTCACTTCCCTATGCCCCTCGCAAATCTATACTTTTTAGAGTAAGTCCAAGCTTTTAATTTCAAATCTATATGAATTTTAAACATGGCGGATGGTGTAAATTGTCAGATGATATAGATTTGTGGAGGTTGTCACCCTTACAACACATTAAGAAATAAATATATAAATAGTTAGAGTTTGTATTCCTCAAAATAAGTAGAAAGAGGTTGATCCAAAAAAGTGTTATGGAAATATTTGAAGTAATGAAAGACAAGATTGTGGACATATTCAACGAAAGAGAAAATAAACGTGTTTCGGTACGAAAATCGTTAAACCGAAGATCTGAATTAGGCGCTTTTAGTACTCTTATCAAAGAACAGGCAAGTGTACCGGAATCATTTACGCCCATCTTCGAGAAATATTGCTGTTAACGTAATTTTCAAAGGAAGGACAGCAAACAGCTGTTTTAAGTTAATGTTCCACTTCAGATAAATTCCTGCAAAAGTAGTTCCATTTGCAGAGTCTGAATGGGCCTTTAGACGATTCCAACTCAGTTTTAACTCCGGCTAAAATGATTACATTTATCCGGCAAACAAATCTTTCGCTGGCCATTCTAGCGTTACAATAATCATATTTACACAAATTCAACACTTCCCTCTAATAAGAGGTCTGCTATATCCCACTTGATTATATTTTTGGATAAGTAGAAAAAAACATACAGGAAAATAGAGGAAATCCTAAGTCCTGAAGATTATTTAACAATTTTGACTAAGTTCGGTACGGTCAGGAAATTAAGCACTAATTGGAAATTATCCTGATTATAAAAGTGTGTCGAAAATGATTTTAAAACCCAAAATTCTTTTCAAAATTAGTGAAGCAAGAGTGATTGGATATAAGTAAGACGGCTTCTAATTTAGAACTAATGTAAGTTGCACCTACTGCGGAGCGCTTTTTGACGTGTGTCCTTTAAAAAAGGCAAAGCCTTCGAAAAATGTATGCATGATTTGCACCGATTCAGTACAACAAGCAGAATGAAGAGAAACTTGCTAAAATTTTGTACACAGACTTTAAAAAAAAAGTAAAATTATGTTCGAAAATGAGACAAATCAGGCAACTCCTTCGTGGGGTTGCCATACAAAAATTTCGTTTACCACTATATATTTGGACACTGTCTGAGAACGCGTCATCGTAGAGAGCTGAAATTTGGTACATACATGATGTTTTTATAGTAATAAAAAACAAAATTTCAAAAATGCAAAAAATTGAGCAACAACTTCTTGGTGTTGCCGTATAAAAATTAGCGTTTTTTACGTATACTGTGAAAACGATCAGTCCAAGACATTTTTATTGTACTAAAAATTTCCTCAGAATACAAAATCCCATAAAATTATTTATAATCATTTTTTCTGTCCGACGAACCGTTCTAGAAATATATGTGAGAAACCACTTCATAAATTAAACTTGCATAGATCGGAGACCATACGGAATTTTATACGGACCTTCATCTAGGGCAAGGGCGCCCAACACAGGGCCCGCGGGCCGCGAAATTGCCCGACAACATATTTCAATTTGCTCGCCAACTCATACAGCTTCGCTAAACGTAACTGTTTTCGTGCAAGATTTTTTAACTTTATTTGAGTTCGGTTACCTATCAATTATATTAGTTGGCACATTAGCAGTCATCTCTTCAAGGACTTAATACTGAAAGGACATTGACAGAGTATGGACCAAATGTTGTCCAGAAGTGGGAATACCTCCAAGAAGTTTCTTGCATTAATGTATAAATAAAAACAGTTCGAGAGGAAATAAATTAAAGTATTTTTTTAAGAGTTTTTTTAAAAGTCTCGCGTCATTTGTGATCCGTTTGTACTGTGCGTATTTTTGTATTTATCGTATCTGCTTAATTTCGACACTCGTATCTTCATACAGGGTGCTCCCAAACCTAGGGGGTTGGGTGCAGAAATTAATTGCGGGACGGCTGACGAAGCCCGAATTTCGTTTTTCCCCTCAGAGGAGGGGAGGGGGGGGGGGGGCGGGAATTGACTCTTGACTCCCTGGACAGACTTTGATGCGCTTCGGTTTATAGATTAGTGTTGGCCTGAGGAACAAAATGCACTAAGTATTCACTCTAGACAGCACTTGGTCCATCTCCCATACATAACCTGGCCTTTCTAAATGAAATTTTATTTGTGCTTCTATGACCGGGAAGACGAATGGCTGTGTTGCTTTGATTAAAAAACTACTTGGTTCGGCAAGTATATGCCCACCTTTGCCCCATTTACGAAGAAGCCCTGGGTAAAGATATGAAGAAGTACGATTATATTATTGAACCAGTAGTAATGCTGCATTAATTTCATGTTCGCCAGAGTTCTTCATCAAATATACTTCAGAGTTTTATTTGAAGACGAAATAAATAAACACGGAGAACTACATTTCTATTGCGCTGTTCGCTGGCTATCGAAGTGTAAAATATTGAAGTAGTTTTGTCTTTTGAAAGTTCAGGTTATGGAAGATTTAGAAGAAAAGCATACAATGCCTTCTGACAGAGATCTACTTAAAACTATGTCTTGATTATGTTGTCTGACATTTTTAGTTGATATTACCAATTATCTTAATATGCTTAACCTAAAGCTGCAGGGTAAGACCTGCCAGTTTCCAACAATGGTTTATTTGGTCATCGGATTCAAATAGAAATTAGTACTATTTTCTACTAATATAGGCAGAAACAATATCATCCATTTTCCTACGCTCGTAGATATAAGAGGGCAGCTAGCAACAACATCCATTGTCACCATAAAATACAAGTCAAAAATAAAACCGCTGTCTGAATCTTTTCAGAAAAGGTTGCAGAATTTCGAACCTGACAAAGAAATTATTTTGCTGCTTATGAACCCCTTCAAAATTACTTTCAACGAAATAATTGAGTACCCAGCAAAGTTACAACTAAAATTAACTGAGATTCAAAACGTCGCATCTCTGAAGCAGCGATTTTTGGAATCGGTGACTTCACAACTTCAACTATCATCAAACAATTATGAAAAATTTTAGAAATTGGTATCAAAAGATATAACTACCCAGAGATATGCGTGACTTAGTTTTGCAAATTTTATGCAGGTTTATATGTACGTGAAAAAGAAATACCTAAACTCACTGCCGGAAAAAACATATTACTGATATGATATTTTTGTCGATCTCCGATTTGAAACTAAACATTGGCTGAGAAACCGCTGCAAAAATCGCATTAATTTTTTTATTTACAATAAACATATATATGTAGGGTAGTTGCATAGTTTGAACGTTCCTTTGACTATCCCTAGACATCCTTCAAATATTTTGAATACAGCACCTAGGTACTATGCTTAGGGTGGTAGTTTTTAAAGTAGTTGGCCCATCAACTTAATGAATAGAAAATTTGGCCCAAATGAAAAAATTCTTCGGCCTTGATCTAAGGTATCATAAGAATTGATCTTAGACCAATTCTAGCGCCATTTTACTTGTTTAAGTTAGTTTTAGGTTACAGTTTAAGCAAAACTCGATAAATCATTTGAAATTCAGCAGACTTTTTTTATTATTTATTATGGATATTTTTTTATGCCTTTCTATTTATATATGTAGGTCTAATTGCATTAATAAAAAAGCGTTTCTTCAAAGCATTCATTTGTTTCCATTTAAGTCGCAGTCTGGTAACTTGGTTTGAAACAACCGATTTGTTTTTTATATATTTCGAAAGTGCTATATATTAAGAATATACTGTAAAAATGTTAGACCGAAACTCGAAATATTGGGCGCTTAGTAGTAGCGCGCCTCAAGCAAACGGCCGGACCGCTCTGTTGATTATGTGTTACCATTATACCTGCTTCGAGCGTCGGATACCTTTGTATATACTAAAAGTTTTACCAGTTTCTTCACATACATTTATTTTGGAGCTTAGCTACATCGAAATTCAAAACGAACAGTCAGTTTACTTTCGGTACTTTATACGTTAGCATCTTCGAAGTGTGTAAAAACGGATTGGAAAGGAAGCTTTAAACGCATTGTAATAATAAGAGTAATAAAAAATTTTCAAACCAACCGACTGGGCTGATATTTGGAGTTGTTATTCTACTTATCAATAACTCTCGCAGGAACTAGGATCTTTATTTTTCGTTCCAAACTTTCCATTTAGAGCCCGATTTTCACTAAAAAAATGTAATTTTTTTTTTCGAAGCCAATCATTTTATTATTTTTCAACAAAATCGTTTAATCCTAGTTCCAACCAGAATGCAAGCTTACAGAATAATAATCTTTTTTATTTTTTTATTTCAGATGTCCTCAAGCGGCGAAATCACTACGGCCAGCCACCTACACCTTTTTTTTGAGACGCTCATTTCAGTGCTACAAAACTATACAAAATATTAAAAAAATAATAATAATTTTTTTTTGTATACTCTTAGATACTATTAATAACATATTAAAAAATCAAATCGATTAAATTTTATTTTCCCCTAAAAAAAAATCACGAAAAAAGCATTAAAAAACGCGCAAGTTACCAGAATACGACCTTATAAAAAAAAACTCTTCCTGAAAATCTTCAATTTACTGTTGGTGAGTTTTGTAAAAACGCTCCTCAATTACCTTTATTAGTCATTACTAGTAGTAGTACTAGCCAGTCACTTTTAGTTCTGAAAAGTTCTCAAACAGAAGAAATTAGCCTCATGCTTGGTATCAGCATTAATTCTGTACTAATTCTGGAAGTGACAGGAGGGGGTTTCGATATGAAAAACTAGTGTTAGTTACATAGTTTTTGATATAAACTAGTAATTACTTAAATAAAACTAAAACTGTATTCTACTTCCGAAATTTGTATAAACTTTGAAACGGGTGGGGGAAGGGGGAATAAAACTCCAATTATTACATAATCTTCTTCAGATATATGTATATCAGTAATTCTATGGTAATTCAGAAATTAGTTTAAGAAAAAAAAATGTTTAATCCCTCCTACCTATCAAATGACCCATTTTAGTTTTAGAGGAGAGATGTCTTCCTAAACATTTATAATGACACTGCACATGACGGAGCACATCTTTCCACATTTTTAGCTTACTAATTATGCCTTATTCTGGAGTCAAAGCAGATCTACATATGTACAGGAAAACTACAGTACAGTAAAAAAAAGGCTTTTCGCTGAGAAGAAAAAAACATACCGAGAACAACCTTGCGAGTTCCTCAATTCCTTCCCTGTTATTTAATGGAGAATTAATTAGAGAAACACACTAAATTCATGTTTATCGCCAGTTTTACACGCGCAATCTCCGAGTAAGTAAAAAATCGTTCTTTTTAGATATTGGGAAGGCTTTTGATACAGTTTAGCAAAGTCAAAACTGAAGGCCTCGAACCTGACTTCATCTTCCATTATGAAAAGCAAATTGGAGTTGGATTAACACATCAAAATTTTTGACTACTATTTGATCTTTTCTTTATAAAGTAAAACGATTACTTCTGATGAGGTTATCAAATCGTCTAGTAAAATATGTGTGTCCTCGCTTTTCATTTACACAGAAAAAAAAATACAATAACTATCTGACCAACCCTATACATACAAACATATGCAGTAATTGGCCAGCTGAAATCGCATATGCTAATAATTTTATGTTATGCGAAAACCAACTCGTATGTCGTACTCACAATATTCCGTTTCAAACGATCATTTTTATCAATTCCGGAGACTTTTATAAGTAGGTACCTGGGTGAATCTAAAAGTTGCTGAACTGATCCTGCCATTTTTATATGTGCTGTAATCGGAGTATCTGGCAATGTATGATAAAATGATTGGTTCAAATTGTGCACAAATTCTGCTAAATTGAGTCTATCATAGTGTTGGTAAATATATTGATGAATTGAGTGCAGCCGAATAGTAGTATTTTAAGAATTTTTATTTTTAACGGTTCTAAGTCAAATCATAAATACAAGAGGAAAAACAACCGCCTTGTCCGGGGTTTGAAACCGGGATCTTCCGCATGCCGGGCGTCTGCTGTTACCACTGAGCTAACGACGTAGATGATTTTTCCTCTTGTATTTCATAATTTGTAATTAGCCTACTAAGCTACGTTTGCTTTCAGCTGGCATATTAACCAGTAACGATGGAAGCGCACAAATAAATTGTAAATTCAATTTTTTTCCTCTTGTATTTATGATTTGATTTAGAATAGTTAAAAATAAAAGTTCTTAAAATTCTTCTGTTCTCCATCTTTGACCGATGATAACAAGTGTGGTTTCGATTCCTGTCCGTGAAAAATAAATGAGTGTTGCCGACTTTCTGCGATAAGAATAAGGAAAATTTTAAATTAGAAATCCTTGAAAAGTTTCTAGTTAAATTAAAGTGGATGCTTTTCAAACAATTTATAGAGATCGTGTACTCGGGCTATAGTTTAAGATTTAAGAAGGAAAAAGAGTGGGAAAATGATTCTAACTGTGAGAGATCGTCAACATAAATCATCGATGACATGACAGCCAAATTTTGAGAAATTGTTGTAATTGACTGAAAAGTGTGAATTGGAGAAATACCTGAGATTGTTAGCAATTTTCACTAATCATCTAAGTCTATAAAAAAGCCTTATTCCAGATCAGTTGTTAATGTATGTTGCTCATATCTATTTGAATAGAATCGCTGCGGATTGAGATGAATGAAACGTGAGTGTATCAATACGACCCAGAAATAAAATTCCAAGCAGTATGAGATCATCAGCGGGACCAGGAAAAAGTCAACTCTGAAAGATCGACCGACCTACAAAATGGTAACAACCGCTTCCTGGGATTACAAAGGAGTGATCCTTTCTGAAATGGAATAACAAAATCACGACATCCTATTGACAGGCATGGAATCACGACATCCTATTGACAGGCATGGCTTTTCCATGTTATTGTTCTTAGATTTCTTTAAGGCATTTGATTCGGTGAATCATATGCAATTTAATTGTTCTACCGACGCTGCAAACCTTATCGGCAATTGCTTGAAGGATCGGTATCAATCTGTATATTCTAAAAATTTATATTCCACTTTAGCAGCTTTGAGGACCGTAAGGATCTATCATGAGTCCTATGCTATTTTCTCTTTTCATCATTGTCTTAAGTACTGTAAACTACAACTTTATGTGATGATTCTCAATTGTACATCTAATAAAAAAACAATTGGATTTGCTGAAGATGGTGTTTTTTGAATAAATTATGATATACATTCTATATATTTGTGGACCAAGACTAAGTGGTTATACAAAACAATACTTTTTATTTCTCACTTGTCGTAATCAATCGAATGGAAATTCCACTTGTGGATTCCGTTTCTAATTTAAAAATTATCTTTAATAGAATACTTTCATGGAGCTATCATATCATTGCACTAATCAGAGAAGCATATGCTGAGCTTCGTTCACTCTGAGCAACTAGTAATCTTACTTCAACGGGAACCCGTTTATATCTTAGGACGTTTTGCTTCCCTCGAAATATTTTCTTGTCTTGACTATAAGTCTATTCGAAAGCTTAATACTGTATTCAACGCTACTATTGAGCGTGTATGTTTTTGGTCTCCATCGTTGTGACCAAGTCTCTCCCTACGCCAACTCCACCATTAGTTGCAGCCTTATGATCTACTTCGAATATCGCGTTGTTATTTGATTGGCAAGGAAACTTAAGTCTCGGAATCCCAGGTAATTGTATGATATACTAATTTAATGGTGCCTAATTGTCTAACACCCAGAGGTCAGTTCTTCATTCAATCCATTATTATCTGAAATTCTCTGCCAATAAATTTTTGAGATTGTTGGTTGAGTCAGATACGTTTGGTAGTTTTAAATGCAAGCGCCTGAGAGTGCCGGTCGTGACGAAAGAGTCTTAGGGTAGTAAACGTGAATAAATTTACATGGGGGCTTTTTTTATTTAGAATGAGTGAATGGGGAGATTTCCGATTGGGTAAAATTTTCTTACGTTTTGGGATGTTGGCAGGCACTACCACCCTTGGGGTTGTCCAAATTTGGGCCGTGTGTGATATGAGTGGAGATAAGCCGAGATGAGCCGAGATTCGATATTCGAGAATCGATATTCGTGTGTTTGGTATCGAGAGTCAAAAGTCGAGAAAGTGTATAGAAGTTATGACTAAAAGGTATAAAATATAATATATTAAAAAAACTTTTAAAATAAATAAATTTTTTTTCTTTCTCAGTGATAAACACAAGAAAAGTTTCATTGCAAATTAATAAATGCTACACCTCAGATTTAATCTTAAAGGTTTTGGCATGAGTTGCAGCTAGACAATTGTGATTATAGTTATGAATCTCCAAAGTTTTAAGCTTTAATCTGAGTTGTAGCATTTCTTATTTTGTAATGAAACTTTTCTTGTGTATATCACTGAGAAAGAAAAAAATTATTTTTTACTTTTTAATGCATTTTATTTAAAAAACTTACTTATTTTAAAAGTTGTTTTAATATATTTTTTTTTCCTTTAAGTTCTAATTATTTGAGTTTTTATTACTCTAGTTTATATCTATTTTATATCTTTTTGTTCAATGCCACTTACAAATGAATAAATAAAATAAAAAATAATAATAATAATATCCTGTTATTAAATATAAGGCGAAATTAAAGAGAGAGAAATAAAAACAGATAACTTCGCCAACGAAGTTTGGACAATGCATCACAGGATAATTCCGAGGAATATTGAGTTTCACTAGGAGATTTTAATTCACCCGCCCTGTAATCTAAGATCAGGCTCATTTACAATCTTTTTTGTTTCCTAAATTAAAGGAAGTGTACCCGCTTTACACAGTTTAACCGAAGCCAAGAACGCACCGCTTAGGAAATAGGGTCCTGTTTTCTAGAAGTGAAGGTTTGAAAAAATTGCAACATCGCATAAGAAAAGGTGTCGTATGTTTCATAATTACGTAGCTTGGAATCAAACTCGTTTACCTTTGAGTCTAAGCTCATTTAGGACTGTATTACAGCCTTGACGCAACTGGCCGAAGCAAACAAGATAACACTGATTTGGATGCCATGACATGAATACATTAAGGGCAATGAGATTATGAACCGCCTTTCAAATAAAGGAGCCAGATCTCTGTATATTGGCCCTGATCCCGTGTTTGGATACCTATAAAGTCACATATCTGCTCAAATCAGGGTCTGGGAGGATAGAACTACAAATGCACACTGTGAAAATATCCCGGGGCTGAGACAAGAGAGAAAATTTGTAAAGTATTCGCAATAGAGAACAAAAACATTTCCCATACTTATCAGAATGGATCTAAGGCCTATTTACGGGGCACTGCCCACATAGATATTATATTAAAAAGATGGGTAAGGTCGATGATGAAACCTATCGTTTCTGTATGGAATTTAGGGATGTGTGTTTCAATTGAGGAAACCCACTATCACATTTAGAATGAAATTTCGTTGAAGTTAATTGTCCTTGGGGAGAATCTTTAACAGATGTATTGAGGGTATTGATTGGAGGCATCTTGACAACGACGTCTCTGCAAAGTCCTCGACTCAAGGAGCGCCTAGCACCCAGGGGTCCTCTTGCTTAAATGGACCTTGAGTAAGATGTGCTTGATTAAAGTTGGTTATAATGTTATTGTTTGATAGCGTCTGATCTTTCGCTCGGCCTTACGAGCGCACGTTCTGATGAGAGAAGTCACTAAAAACGACACCTTTAACGCCGGCTTAAGGCAGTAAAAGACTAATACTGTAAGTTTATCTTGAGGCAAAGATATCATATGTGGACAACGGAGAGCTCCAGTTGATACGAGACCTTAAGTCTGAACAGCTTAGTATTGAACAGCTTCAGAACCATTTGCGCAGACAACTAACAGGAAGATAGCCACTTATGTAACTGAAGCCAAAAGTTATTTTTTTTAACGATCTAAAAATTGGTTAGTTGCGGTCCTAGGTTATCTCAATGACAACCAGGACGTAAGGTAAGTACAGGCGTACTACGGAGCCTTGTATCAATAAGTATCAGTCCCTGATGTGGACGGACACTAACGATAATACGACGTGCAGACTTGAGGGTGCTTCAGTAAGCAAAATGTTACCAATGGTTGAGACCAAGAATAGGTTACACTTGGCCGAGCCGACTATGTCGATCGACTACAACGATCTCTTCAGCAGCAGCTGTGTTGATGCTTTTAGCAGTATGTCCACTGCCTTTGCAAAAGGACGTTCTTCGTTGTGGCTAGAATAATTTAGGAGGCCAGTTTGGAACATGCAAAACATTAAAACAGATTTCATAGACACTTATTCAAGACTTCATATTCTTTACTGGTTCGATTTGGATTATCGTTTGGTTATCGTTTAAATTACAATAATACTTGATACATGTAAAAAACGAGATAACGAATGTTACAGTTTAACGTTAAAACAATTAAAAATATTTGTTTTTATTTTTTCCATATTAGTTTTTCAAAACGCCTACCTAATTAAACTACGTTGGGCCGTCGCGTCGGCAAGGCATCTTAACGTATTTTAAATGGGATTTATTTACAACAAATACAGCGGTATTTGTAATTAATCGAATGTACAGTTCGGAACGAATACGTAGCCACAGGAAGACAATGAAACCGCTTAGTATGTCCTGTGTGACTGTGAAGCTCTATGCCGCATAAACCTAAGACCTCTAGGAAAGGCAGTTTCACTGCCAGAAGATGTCGAGAAAATGATCTCCAAGAATGTCATAGCCTTTATAAAAGATCTTAAGTTCGAATGGGTGCCCTAGGGCATTTAGGAATAAAGAGATCTTATAGGTCGCGGTGAATAGATGAGAGGCCCTAAAAATCATAAATAATTAATAAATAAACTTTTTGATACACTCTCGGCATGCTAGTATCTTTTGCAGATGCATTACCAGAACGTATACAGGGCGGGGTCATGACCCCTCATCAAAGCGCCTCCTATCCTTCGCAATTAATTGAATGAGCGAGCTGTAAAAGTTTAACAGGGTAATTTTAGTATGGTACGGTTTGGTTTGGTTTGTATGGTTTGTTTCTCTTCTTATAAGTAGTAATAGTGGATTCGGTATAATAGTGATTCGCTCGTAGCTGTTCGTCTTTTGAACGTGTAGAATTTTCTTGCGTTTTTGCGTTTTTATATAGTGTCGAAAAGTCATCTATCATACGCATACCCATCACAGGACAGTAAGTAAGTAAGTTTTGAAACAGATTTTTATCGAAAATATTTTATATTATTTTGAAAGAATTGCAATGGACCAAAGTGTGGAAAGGAAAAATTTTAAATACAGCACTTAAATAAATTAAAATCAAACTAAATGCCAAAAATATCATCATTTTACCATTTGAATTTAAGCGCCTCAAAATATCCATCCAAACCATGTCTTTTTTGTCAACTCGTCTGTTCTGGTTGTCTCGTATGTAATAAATTATTCTATGATTTCGTAGTTCCTTAATCAATTTTTCATCAAAATTCATTGTTTTGAAATTGACAAGACGTCTTACAACCTTGACAAAAATAAATGTCACAACAATTTCATTCGTTTGATTTTGTTGGTAGTACTGTCGCGACAACGGCAAAATTAGAAGTTGATATATCCCGGCAACAACTTCGTCGACCGCTGACCGTCACCCGTCGTAATTTTGGCATTCGCATAAGACGTTGTGCTTTTAGAAGTTTGACAACGGAATTTTTGGTCATTTCCCGTTTCCCATCGCAATTGCACATATTTAAGCCTTAAATTAACACATTTTGTTTTACTGTTCTTTCAGTAGAACCCTAGTTCCATGTAATTAACGTCTAGCCACCCGTTGATTTTTCTTAGCGATATTGATTCAAGCCTGAGTTGCTCAAAATTTTTACGTTCGTAGGGAAGCACTACATTTTTCTTAGAAATACACTTGGAAATTGTTCTTAAGAATTTGAATGACAATGGTCCAAACGAATTTGTGCACTAGTTCGGACAGCGACACAAGCACTCAGTTTTCTTAGAAAGATTTGAAAATTTTTTTTTAGATTTTTCATTAACTATTAGTGGCGGACAATGGTTCCAAATGGTTATATTGATTCAGGTGCCTTGGCTGATGTCAGTCGCTAAATATATTTATAAGCGTTGGCTGGCAAGCATAGATTTTGTTCTTAGAAATTTACTTGAACATTTTTCTTTCGAATTTTTATACACTATTGGTGGCTGAAAACGATCAGTTGGATTGATGCCACTAAAATTGATTTTACAATTTTTCTTTACAATTTTTACGGCAACACTATAAAAATAAAAACCAATCGCTTTCCTCTGCCTGCGGTAATTGTGTTGCGTTGCTTGTACTTTCGTATTAATTCAAGTAGTGTTGTTTAATTTATTTTCAAGTTTACTTTTAATTTATAGGAGAACAGTTAACTAGCTACACTAGTTGGCGATGGAGGTAAAAATAGTAGCGAAAGTGGAAATCAGAATTCAGATAAGACCGTTGATAACTTTTTTCAGAAGAAAGCAAGATCAATTAAGTTCACATCTATTTCTATAATCTTTGCACGTGAAAGAGTATCTGGATATGAGTCCTTAATGTCTGTCCACTCTGAGATCGACATTGATGTGGATAATATTATGGACAGGTTTTCCAAATCAAACCGAAAATTGGGTTTTGTGATATCAGACTTAAATATGATAAAAAAAAATGAAAAGCAACTACTTCCGACTTTTTCCTCCCCCATCGAACATTTTATAGTGAATTCTTTTCTGAACTTGGAATCACACCCGCACCAGAACAGTGCTGACACCATTCCTGTTCGGAGCTGTCAAATTAGGAATTGGCAATTCCGATGTGTGTTCGGCGTAATTCTGTGGTGAGGTTAGAAAGAAGCAAATTACGACGCATTATGGAGACGAACAATTTTGATCAATTTTTAGGTAAATATATATTAATATAAGTCAAATTGGATTATTGATTTGTAATACATATAATCATTATTGTTAATTGTTCTCTTTTTTTATTTTATAGAAGTTGCACGTATGCTAGGTGAATCTGATTTGGCGACAAATGAGACTGCAGTGCTCTCACCTGTAGAAAATAAGACAATTGGTAAAGCGAATTTTTGCAGTATTTTTAATTTTTTTAATTCATATTTGGCCTCATAGATTTCTGGACGGATGGCCAAAGTCGTTCGCTTCTCGATAAGTACGGAAAATATATGGCACGAATTGGTCCGTGCAGAAAAATCAGAAATAAAAAGGCAATGTGGGTACACTTGGCTGAAAAAATTAATGCCGAGTTAGGTGTAAAGAAAACTGCCGACCAATTGTGCAACCGCTATAAAACTATAATAAGAAAAAGAAAGCTGCAAATGGATAATAACAATAAAAGTGGAAACACCAGAGTCTCAGTGGATTTCGAGGAGGAGACTACAAAAATAATGGCTAGAGATGATTCCATCCAGCCAGAGGTCCTAAGGGGAGTAGGATTTGTTAAAAAAAAGACTCCTGGAGAACAGCCTGAAACCACGGATGCAACAAAGGAATATATGACGCAAAAACAAAAAGGAAAATCCATCCAGGACGTAGTAAAAGAAACGCTTTTGGAGTTGGATGAGCGTAGAGTTGAAAGGGAAGAGGCAAGGGAAAGAAGAAAAGATGAAAGATTTAAGCAAAAAATGGATTTTTTGAGAAGTGCCTTTCTGCGAGAGTGATCGTTTTTTTATATTTATTTAATAGATACTAATTTAAATGAAATATATGAATTCCAGAAGTGCTTTTATTTTTAGATTTTATTATGAAGTATATCTTACGTTATCTATGTTATTTGACTGAATAAATTTTAATATTGTGTGAACTGTTGATGTGTTTTTTCCCGTAATTTGTTTTATCAGTAATGTTCAAGTTATTGTCTCCTGATTTTCACAGGTATGGTTGGTGATATAAGAATATCAATATTCGGAGTTACAACTCGGGTATTTTTGCTGCTGTGGTAAGAACTTATCTATGTATAAATTATAGGATTTTAATGCAGGCGTGCATTGCACGGAAAATTTCTGACTCAGCATTAAACAAGTAATATTTTGCTATGGTTGTATTATGCGTCAGAGAAAGCTAAATAGGTTTCACTTCAGGAACAAAATTTGCCATAAAATTGATCTCGTCCCCGGAAAACAGATTTGTATACTGCATCAAGAATACTGTAAAACGGTCATATTCATTGCAACAAATGAACTGCAAGACGAAGTGTACTTAATGCAGTAGGCACACTCAAGTATGCGTGATAGTGCCTGGTTATGCTTCACCAAAATCCTTGCGATATATTTACAAGCCTTTAAACAGGTACGCACACTAAAAAAACTGCAAACCAAAGCGGTCTGATGATTCAATGAAATATATCACACTGCAGTCGCGACATCTCTCGTAATGACCGAATTACGGAGGTGAAACGTGTTAAATTATTATTGCGGCAAGAACGATTTTAAATAAAATAAACAATTTCAATATAAATTTTTAATTCAATATAGTACATAAGTAATCTCTTTTTACTACTCCTCTTCTATGCAGTTCTCTATCATTTGCATTGTCTGAAGAGCTTTGCACAGAATCTCCAATTGATGACAAATCCTGGTCTGATGAAATAACAGGCTCCTCGGTCTCTTCGGTGTGGTCAAGATCATTTCCATCTATGGCTAAATTATGTAGAACACAGCATGCAATTATGAACTTTGAAATTCTATCTATACATCGGTAATACCCACTTTAAGGAGTTGTACAAATCTTTTTTTAAGAATTCCAAAAGAATTTTCGATTAGAACTCTGGTAGCGCTGAATTTATCATTATATATTTTTTTTCGATTGATAAATTCTCATAATTGCGGTAAGGTGTAAGCAGCCATTCTCTAATATCATACGCGGCATCTCACAAAATATGAAACTTACCCTCGCAAATCGATGGAAGTTTTCCAGATAGCGGCGATCTTTAAATTAAAGATTCGGCTATCGTGTATTTTGATAGGCGCGCCAGTGAAAACATCTAAAAATCTTCATTTATGATCACAAACAGCTTGGAGGGTAATTGATGTCTGATCATGTCTGTTTGTGTAAATTGACCTTATTTTATGCCTGGGCGTGCGTATTGGTATATAGCTACCATCAATTCAGCCAATTACATTTGGAAACCCTGCTAACTGGTAGAATATTAATTATGCAGATCAATCAACACTTCTGAAATTTCAAATATTACTTTCTCAAACTCCTGAGATGATTGCTCCTTTTCTGCAGTCGTTTCTGGAAATTTTATATAAATTCCAGCTACATCATTTAAAAAATCCATTGCTGTGTTAATTATTTTAAAACACATGGATTCGGCTAGTGCAAAAATGTGTCCAACCTCTCGTATACTGCATTTGTTGCCAGCAAACCTTTTAAATGTTAATTTAAATATATGTAAACATAATTTAATTATAACTTCAAAACCAACCATAAAGTACTCACCACAAAAAAAACCAACAAATAATATTTGGCAGCTACAGATTTCCTTCCGCCGCGATACGTTCTTTGATGATAAAAGGAACTGCTTGCGAATTTCTTCGAAAGCTCAACATAAATCTCCCGCCTTATTCTCAAATGCTTCTGAAACTATTATGGAAATAGCAAATAGTTCAAACACAATTAAAAAAATACATTACCTCCTTTGCAGAGTAGTTCATAATAATATTTTCCACAAAATTATAAATTTTTTGAGATTCTTCCCTGTTACGGAAAATTGACAGTAGTGATAAAAATGTTTCCACATTATCTTCCTCGGAAGTATCCATCGAATCTTCACTTAAAATGTTTAATGCCAACAATAAGTCTTTTTTATTAGGCATATTTTTTAACAATGTTTTTCCACACACAAATTATGAAAAATATCCAAAACAAACGGTCCAATGTTTTTTTCCACACACAAATATATTAAAAATCAAAACTAATGTTGTAAGACACAAATTATAATAAACAGCAAAAACGATGTAATTTATTTTTCCGCAACAAATAATACAAAAATCCCGCTCAATCAAAACAATAAAACATAACCTCAAACGCCAGTCAACACCCGACACCGGAAAAAATTTGTGTGTAGAAATTTGCAACCAGAGGCAGCACCAAAAATAACAGAGGTAGAACAGATTTCGCGTTTGGGTTTGCCACTGGTGTGTTGCGAAGAAAAGAGCACGAAAGTGACAGATTCGGTGGCAGAAAAGAATTCACTAATAGTTGTGACCCTCCAGGCTGCAGGTCTGGATATGCGCCTGTGTATTACATATTTGGAACTCATTACATAATTAAAATTCAATACAACTGTAAAAAAAAGAAACTGCTATTATAATTTAAAAACTGATGAATTAATTTCCTTAATATTGCTTCCGTTACAGACAAGGTACATACATATGTAGACCTACCTAATTATGAACTTACTCAGAAAAAGGATATTACGATCATTTCTACTACTTAGAACAGCGGAAAATATCCTTCAGTTTGCTATTATTAAAACCAATTAGCACACTTACTGAGCTTATTATCGGCATCAGCAATTATGCTAGGAAATTAAAGAATATAAGAACATTAATATCCTTCCTCTTCCTACTCTATAATTATATGTAGTTGGCATATATAATGAGATGAGAGATAAACATCAACCAAACAGCTTTTGAATGAACATTTCCATTCTGCTATCAATTTAAAATTGCTCTCTCATTGATACATATTAGGTGTCAAGTCTCATCTTCATCTCAACATCCGAACATCCTGGTTGTGTAGCAAAAGCATATTAAAAACTAAATAAAAAAAAAAAAAAAATAAAAATAAAAAAGGAGAAAAATTGTGCAAGGTTATGTATAGGTATGTAACTCTATGCACAACCAGATAAATATTACATTCAGACATCACAGCATTTGATATGGGATATGCAACTGGATCGTTGCGCTTACTGTGAAGTCCACACATGCTTGCACTTCTGCGCACCGTTGAACACAAATTTTATCGAAGATATGAGAGCCTCAGGTACCAAACGTGGTAATTATCGTCATTACAGGCGTCTTATCTTCTTTATCCGGCAAAATATTCACAGCCAGAAAACTGGAAATGCGCTAAAGAACCTCGCATCATGAAGATTTCTCCTCTGTGGATGGGAAATGAAAATTGCATGAGCAGTAAAATTGCATTAGCGACAAGTAATGAACTTCTTATGTGTTCAGGATCAAAGAAACGGAGAGAGAGAGAGAGAGATAGACTGTACGGATCTATTATGGATTACTAATAATAAATGTGGAGTGTGGGTGGAATTGGAAGTGATTTGGATTAGTGTAGATACACATGTACCTATGTATGTCATCACATTCAAATCCCGATAATGAAATCATTTCTATTTTCATGTTGAATGCATTAAATATTTTCGTCTGGGATTGGCTCGACGGTTGATGATTTCCTTGGTGATAAGAACTAATTTTGGTTGGAATTGTAAATATTAAATTAGATGAGGTAATGTTTCCAAAGGTGACACATATTTTGTTTTCTATTTAACTCTATAACCTCATCCGGTCGACATTTTTGTTTGTCTATCAATAAACAAAGGTAAAATTTTGTCAAAATGAATTTCCGGCAGAGGAAAATTAAATATTAGCAAACGATGATGATATCGCGCACGGATACAAAGAAAAAAGTATTTTTTTCTATTTTATGTTAATTATTTTTTCAGCGATTTTGTTCATTTAAAATTGTTGATGAACGCTCTTCAAATTGTAACCATACAAACAAATTATTTGATTGAGTTCTTGCTCGAACTGAAGGGTTTTCCAATAAGGGCGAGTCGACGTTGAAATGGAATAAAACAAGCTGCTATCTGTGAGGTAATAACGAAATTCTTTATTTATTTGAAAAGCCCATATATGCCATAATATATGGAATGTGATATCGTTCAAATATCCGCCGCGACTTCTAACGTTGGTATGAATCTAAGAGGCCCAATTTTCAATGACTCTACCGCATATATTCGGCTGAATTTTAACGATGGCATGGGTTATGTTAACTTTTCAGGGCATCGGTCGATTGCTACTTATTGTCTGTGACTACAGAAAAACCAAACAATAAAAAGTCTTACAGGTTCAAATCGTACATGCAGAAGGTCCCTCGTGGCGTTCGCTGTGTGGCACTTAGAGCCTTCCGACTGGAACTTTACGTCGTCCACGGCTATATAGTTCAATTTGGCCCAAAATAAATTGATTATCATCGATCTGTAGCGCTCACCGATGACGATGATGGCATCACCAACATCATTTTCGAAAAAGTACGGACGAATGACACCGCCGGGCCAAAATCTGCACCAAAGATTAACTTTTTGTTGATGCATTGCCACCTCGCGTGTAGGTTGGCGTCTTCCTATTTCTGATAATTTTGCTTGTTAACATAGCCATTCAACCAAAAATGCGCCTAGTCGCTAAAGATGATTTTTTTGGTCAAAATTGTAGGTCTCTTCCAAACACTCCGAAGCCCAGTCAGCGAACAAATGGCGTTGTATATGGTCATTAACTTTAATCTCATGGATCAGTTGGATCTTGAACGGGTACAGGTCCAAGCCTTGGTGCAAAATTCGTCAAGTTGAAGTCTGTGAAAGATCGAGTTCTTGTGCACGGCGAAGACTTGACTACCTTGGGTTCTCCTGTACACTTCCACAGGCAGCGGCGATGTTCTCTGCAGATCTGGCGTTCCATTGACGAGTTGGATGATTGTTTACCAAACCGATCGTCTCAAATTTGGTCACCAATCGGTGGAGAGTCGACTTTGCAGGCCCACCGCGTTTGTCGTAAAATAGGCGCAACACACACAACCGTCGCACTAACGAACACTCATTTTGATAATAAAGTTTTATCATTTATCATTTGTACAAATTTAAATGATATGATACAATGATTACGGCAAAAGTTGATTCTATGTTACCAGAGCTTCGTTTTGGGCGTCGCTTCTCTAGGAGTTTTCCTGTAAGAATATCGTGAACTGATGGAAGTGATTTATCGAGCCTTCTCTACTTTCCTGAACCTGAAATTGAGATGGAGTACTCATTTGAAGGACACACCATTGTGTTCTACTTCAGCCACTGTGTTCCAGGTTGAAGTCTGCGCCATTGCAATGGCAACGAAGATAGCCCTTGATGTGGAGATCAAAGGAAAGGACATTGCTATCGTTTCTGACAATCAGGCAGCCTTGATGGCTCTTAGTGGTCCTCGGGTAACATAAAGAAAGGTTACTGGAGGTATGAGATCTAGTCTCGAACATAGGAGGGAGGCGTGAGAGCACAAGGGTAGCACAATGCTTCCTGCCAGTGCGTGAGAGCATAAGGATAGCAGAATGCTTTTTGCTAGTGCGTAGCAAAATTATGGAGACGATAAAAGTGTTGCAAATTAATCTCTGTGCATAATTATTCTCCTGCTTAGGCGTGGGAAATGATAGAAATTTCAGATCAGTCTCTGAAATATAGAATTAACCTTCTATAATTGAGGTTGGGAACATTATTCTTATTACTCGGATTAGTCTCCGAAACAGACGAACTCTGGGCCAAGAATGATTTTCTGCTGCGGCTCGTCGGCTTTATATAGGTAGTCGTTGTATTCAGTTTTCCAGTTCTCGCCTTTTGGTGTTGCCCTAGCTAAGTTTATATCATTTGCGTATGTTTTAACTGACGCGAATGCGAAACCAGCTGAGTAATATCACATGATGACGTTTTGACATGTCAAATGTAAATAAACTGGAGGTACGCGACTTTTGAGGTAAGTTGATCATATTTTATATAATTTGTTGAATATAATAATGATTTCATATATTTTAGGTGATAAATCTAATGGGAGGAGCTTTCGACATCGTTGGATAAAAAGAGGAAGTTCCCAACTATCAAATCAGTTTTTTTTTATTGATTCTCTTAAAGTGTAAATTCTATGTGGGTTTTTTGTTATCCATTTAGGAATATATGCATCCAGGGAATATACTACGTCGGTGGACTGAACAGGGGGATTGCAGGTCATCTATGGATAAGTTTCGTATCCACAGTAAGTCACTGTAACTTCAGTGGGTTTCTGGTCACATGAGGATCATATGGAATGGAAGGGCTGACGTTTTAGCTAGAGATGGCGCTGATTCTCCGTTCTTCGGATCGGCACCCGCCGTAGGTATTGCCACTTTAAGTATCGAGTCTTTCATCAAAGCGGATGTTCATAGAAAGCATCAGCAGAGTTTGGAGAACCTGAGCATTTGCAGGTATACAAAACTTTTTCTTGATGGGCCCAATAGCAAGATCTCTGATTTTGTCATGTCCTCGAAAGGAAACAATGTAAAAGTGTCGATGGCATCATCACTATCCACAGCTCGCTTCGCGCTCATCTAACAAGGATGGGAGTTGTTGACGATGAGAGTCCTGAGTATCTGGCCTGTCTGGAAAGAGAGTCTGAGAAAACCGAAGACTTTATGTGTGCTTGTGCGGCCTTCGTCCGAAGCAGGCTAGAAACTCTAGGGTTTGCCTTCCTATCTGTAGATTAACTGAAAAATCTTCCTCACCAAAGCCTGATGCTCTTTAATAAGGGGACTGGAAGGTTTTGGTGATGGCATTTCTAGCAGAATAACACAATGGGCCGCTTTGACCTCTGTGCTTGGGAAGTCTCGCCCTCATAACTTAAAAAAAAACAAGTATCACATAAAAAATTATCATCTACAAATATTAATAAATAATGACACCAGAGCCATTCTCACGGGGCTGTCGAATTTGAGGCCTTCTGTTGCACGCAGTGCAGATAGTGCAATTTTAAATTTGGAAAAACAAAAGATGACAATCGTTTAGTCTACTTGCTCATATCTAGTAAAGTACGTAGGGGATTTTTAAGAAATTCATTTGTGTGTGATTGGCGAGCACTTCAACGAAGTTGTTCAATTTGCTTAACAAAAGTGGTAATCATTAGTTAATTAGTACTGTTTAAATGGAATTATCGAAAATCCCGTACGTATTTAACTTCAAAATGTTATTTTAAAGATATTGTTAAAAATTTAAATGAAAAGAATGAAAATTGTTGGATTTATGCTGCGGGCTGTTTTAAAAAATCGTGTTTCGAGAAAAAAACGTTTAAAGTTTTGAAATGACATGAAGAAAAAATCGACTGTTAAAAGCTTGAAGTTTCAATTAGAAACAAATCGTTTGGGCATATAACCTTGGCCTCTAATTCTAGAAGGTTTAAAGCATCTTTAAAGCCAATAAGGAAAACAGTTTCCTCAGAAATTTAAAGTGGTGTTACCCCTTAAGTTATTACCAAAATATGATGTAACGTATAACGTAACGGATAATTATAGCGTCTATGCTTTTTACCGGCATATAAAGCTAGTAAATAAAATGATCCGCTCTTCGATAGATAAAGTTGAGCATCATCAAAGTTGAGATGCATTTCACTATGAGCAACATAGTCAAACAAATCCTTAATAAGCATGAAAAAAAGCAGTGGGCGAAGAATCGAGCCTTGTGGAACAACAGAGTTAATTGTGAGGAAAGTACAACAATTACTATTTGAAAAATTTTCTGAGAACGCCATGTAGATAAATGAAAATAAGCTCCGATGAGCTTGTAAAAAAATTAAATTTAGTTATGAGTTATTCTACACAGTACTGCATGATCCGATGTATATTATCCACTGTGAGTCATACATGGCATGGAAAATCGTACGGTCCTCTGCCAATCTCTTCTTAAGTACGTATATCACCTTCAAAGTGTCAAGGTTTTAAGTGAAGCTGATTTTTAAAGCAGACAAGTTTTTTGTAACTGTTAACAAACTTGTGTTCATGACCAATACTTTCTCTCAGCTATATCTACTATTCACCAGGTCAAGCGCAGTTGTACAGCATTAATACTTTTCATTTTACTTGGAACACTGACAGAAGCATTACACTGCTAGATTTTTTTACTAATCTTTTAAAGTTCAATTCATGCATAGGGACCGCCGCCTCATTTTTTTCTTGCTGTTGGAGATATTTTACCGATTTCTAAACAAATGAATATATGTAGATCGTGGTAGACCGATATCCTAGACTCGTCGATCTCCTAAGCCCAATCCGTTGGAAGATTTCCATCCCAATACTATATATTATGCTCTCATTTTTGGTAGTCCTATCAATAATATTAATATCGTCATGCCCTTCATGCCCAAGTACTGAAACCTAAGGGTTAACTTGTTTCACTTTGTTGCTCCAATTAAATCTTATATTCATAAATCAGCTTTGGGGTGCATAGCATTATAAATCAGTATCCGTAACTGATTAGGTACCTATAAAGTTTTTTTCATAAGTACCTACCTGCCTGGATCTGAATTGGAATTATGAGAGTTAGAGAAGAATAAATTTAGCATAAAACACATCAGCTGAGAAGTCATGGAGTATACTAAAAACTCTTGCACGAAAGAGATTATTATAAATATTTACAGGCACCACTTTAAATGTGGCTCGAGAAATTACATTAAATTAAATGTAACAGATTCCCCTATCTAAATAAGTGCGAGTAAATTTGACTTTTACCAGTCCGCAATTAGAAGCACGAGTTATCTGGGCTGTTTAACTACAATTAGATTACACCAGAATAAAATTGCAGTTAGATTGAGATGTGTTTGAAGATTATGTATGAAGACGTATAGCTCAAAATTGATTTGGAATAGGGGTAATATTTTCAAATTGTGTAAAACCTATAAGCACATTGGATTCAATTGTAAAAAGTCACATTAAGGTTACGTGAGGAATAATGCCATCAGTCTGTATATCACATCCTTGTTTCACTTAATTATGTAAGTATAAATGTATATCGGCTGCTCTACAATCAGAAATATTAATCCGAATGATTTTTGATAAAAATTACGAAAAGCAGGGAACCGAATATAGAGCCTTGCGGTATACCACTAAGAAGTGAGATATGAGACCATTTGACGTTCCCATCTGATTTATGAAAATAATAGGTGAACATTGATATGTGATCTAGGGAATGTTGCTGAAAATAGTATTACAAGGACGATTGGAAGCAAAATTTTGCTAAATTTGGGTACAAGAGCGAAAGAGAAATCTCAAATATTCTGTGATATCCTGATATGTCTTAGGGACGGAAATCTGAATAACGACAACGTCAGATTTTTCTATTGAAATTTACCTTCAATTTCATATTGAATACAACTGTGAACAGAGAACCTAAGTCAACAATTTTATTTAACAATAATTAAAACATGTAAAAAAGCAGCACTCCCCTATTGTTTTTACATTTTTTTTTCTTAGCACTCAATTTATGTTAGAATTTGTAACATTTCTGGTCTTTATTTAACCGGATAAATGGACAACAAAAGCAAACATTTTGAATTCACGTTTAGCACGAGTCATATACCTGTAGGCTAGGTCCATGACCACACCTATCTATACATACATATATATGTCTGCATGAACTCCGGAAAGCCATTGTTGGCCAGACTTTATCACTTTAAATTTGTAAAGCAATTAAAGTATTCGATTATGCAAATTTTCAATTGTGCATGACTCTCTGCCCATGTAAATTCCGATATCAAATGCATTGTGCGGTATATGGTGAACCATTCAATTCCTCATTCAAAGCCCCTAAGACACGACCGATTCTTGATTTATGGGAAATTATTACTACGTAGGCCCACAAGATTAGGGTGTGACAATCATAAAAGGGAAATTCTGCGGGTCTCTCATGGTACTTTATCTGGCACTCTCTTAGGTCATATATACAAAACATACATAGCTAATGAGCCCTCTTCTACATACATATATATCTCTACATACATATGTAACTTGATTGAAAAACTTTTCTTCTAACCACGTTTATCGTTGCATGGTCCATCGGATTCAATAGAAAACAAGTGCTTCATGTTTGTAGCGCATCGATGAATTTCTCTTCACGGATTTGGTAGGCCAGCGAAGTCGCGGCAACGTAGTATTTACCCATTTTGGGTAAAGATTTTTTTCCAAACATCTTGGGCGGCCAGCTTTTTTTCGATAATAGAAAAGTTGTCAAGTGCTTTGTAACACAATTAATTTGACATCGTCGACTTGATGACATGATACATCTAGTCTAGAGATATCCATTTGCCCTTAAGTTTAACTATTTATTTTGTAGTTTCAAAGGGTTTAAGTGTCTAGAAGGATTTGAATAAGAAACTCAGGAAATGTATTCATAGGCAACAGAGAAAAAAAAATTAGATGAAAGAGTGAAAGATATGAATGACAAGCAGACCGATACGAAGATAAATGTTGACTTGGTGACATGCCGGGGTCTATACAAGTGGTGAGACTTCGTTTGTCGACACACGACTACTTCACACAACAGACAATTTTTAAGTGGTTTTAAAAAGAGATTAAATAAATACAAATGTGTTTACATATATTTCCGATAACAAAAAGGGCATGACATATAGTGTGTAATTTAAGATTCATTTAATTATTTTTTTTTTCGATGTGAATTTTGAAAATTCAAAATAATTTTTTATTTTTGCGGCACTGTATTGTCGTAAAGATTGAGAGTTCTACATATTATTAAGAATTTGTTGAATCAACAGCCTCTTTCGAAAAACATAACCAAAGTAACATTTCCCCCTGTTTTTCAGGTCGAATTTACGTCTATTCGACGTAAATTAGGGCAGCGACTAATTGTGGTTAAGTTAAGATTTCCTAATACTTACGTCCGATTTACGTAAGTGGAGAATGAGAGGACGTCGTATCGACGTAAATATTAGGGAAATTAAGGAATATTTCCCTGTAGGGCACTGAACTCATTTCCTTGATTTGGTAAATTTAACGTAAATTTCACGTCGCGTTTACGTAAATTTTCCTTGATCTCGACCTATTTTCTACCTAGTTTAACTTATGTTAAGGTGCGTGTTAATATAGAAGGAATTACATTTTATACGAATTGTAGGTGTATATTTGCCCTAGTAGGTAATGTAAATATTATGAACAAGGCCATAACTCCAAACTGAAAAATTATCAGAAGTATTGCTTTAACAAAGTATATAGAAATTATGGCCTTATTCAAATTTAATTCTCGCAGCTCCTAAGAGTTCGACTTAAAACGAGAAAAATTTTATTGATAAATATGGAAATAATTTATCGAAAAACAACAACGCGCTTTCAAATTATTTTGTATTCAAAAAATAATACAATTTCAAAGTTTTTTTAAATTATTCTTTGGTTTCCGATTTAGAGCATTGAAATTATTTTAAATATCCTTTAATCGTTCTGAAATTAAGAAAAATTCATTTATTTTGGTTTTTTTTTTTTGCAGTAACTATGGAAAAAATTAAATTAAGGTATCATGCAATTTTTCTGTTCATTCCTTTAATATATGGCAGACATGTTTTGTTATATAAATATTGCGCATATTACATTTTTCGACCTAAAAGTTAGTTTGACTTACAATTTTTCCTTATACGACGAATTTCCTGGATGGCTAGACGACATAACCAAATTTTTCGACTTTGAGGGCAAAAATCCTTGTTTAGGTAATTTTGTGTTCAAAGGTTATGATAATTTTTTTCTATAAATAAATTTCAACTTAAAATAAGGCATTTCGCCCTAAATTATGGAATTTCGCCTTAAATAGGTAAAAAAAAATTTGACAATTGAAAGAATTGAATTGATTTATTGACATCTTAAAAATAGTAAACCATGTGATTAGCATCATCATTTGGATACAAGATTTGTTAAAATGCAGGTGAATGCAAACGCAGTTCAATATGCGTGTATTCCACATGGTTCGGAAGCAAATAATTAAGTGTACCTATTGGCTCACGTCAAGTGTAGCATCTTTAAGAAAAGATGCAAATGGTATTCCAGGGCCTGACTGATTCCGATATAAGTGTGAGCAACATTGGTAATCTTGATGAAATGACTCAATGGGAGGAGCAGTTCAATAATTCTAGTGATAATTAAGCCAAACAAAAGTAAATTAACTTTAATTTTTGGTTGTATTATTACGTAATTTCAAAGTGATTTCGACAAACGTAGCCATTTAGTCCAATTTACCTTGAGGTTAACTTTTTTAGGAATTCGGACTTTGAGGGCAAACACAATCGAATAGGGAATTATTTAGGGAATATTTACGTTTTCTTGCCTTGAACTTGGAAATAGATTTAACTACAAAGTCCATATATTTCCTTAAAGTTGACATCAAAGATAAGTAAAATTTAAGTAAAAAGTAAGGAAAATTTCCTTATTTATTTGCTTATTTCTCCTAATTCCTACGAGGTTAATTAAAGAGAAATTATTACGTAATTTTTCCGTAATAATTAACTACAAAGTCAAGATTACTTTGAGGACCTAATTTAAGGAATTATTAAGTAAAATTTTCTTAAAAACAGGAAATAATTTACTAATAATATTCAAGAAAAAATTCAGCAGAAGATTATTGCAAGAAAATCTTATAAATGAATCCAAACCTATAATTTTATAGTTTTATTACTAGTTGGTTGTTACAGATATACTTGTAAAGCTTCACCTAATTTTTTTCATAATTCTCTGTCCATAAGTTCTTGTTGTTTTTCTTCGTAAACTTATTTCTTTGTAAAGTAACTTTTTCGTAACACAATTTGAAACAAACGTAAAGTAAATTTTTCAAAACAAAAAAAAAAGTATAAATTTTTCTTGCTCTTTTCGGTAAATTTCTTTCAAAATTTTCCCACTCTAAATTCAGTAAAGAAAGTAAAAGAAAATTTAATTACAAAAAAAAACAAAAAAAAATGAGCTTACGAAAAAATGAGTGAAATCCACATGTCAAGGAAATAGGTAATTCCAAAATGTATGGATATCGTCGTACGGTGATACCAAGACTTGGATATTTCACGCAATCTCTAGTCAAATAAGCCAAATCCATTTTATCTGTTGGATTTTAAAGGAGGGAGACTTGGAAATACCAGTTACCGGTTAAGCTGCTAAAGATCTTCTTTTGAGTTACAGAACCTTTTTATTTATATTTTGTAAAGATTTTTGAAACTAATGAATTTTGGCCACTTATCGTTTTTGATCAATACGACAAAAATATCCCCGTTTCCATTATAGAAAACGCAGTGTATGAATTTTTTTCTTTTCTTCTTTTATAAAATGCAAGAGTGACAAAGCCCGAAGCAAGAAGGACGAGATGACCAATATTAATATCCTGTTTTCATAAAAAAAAAAACAAACACAAGCACCTAGAAAATCCTGGTGATCAAAGTTGTTAGCTTATATTTCAGTACAATATTAAATCCATGCATTTCTATATAACACTTCTCACACACAGCTCTCGTTTACATCCTCCCGAACCTCAATAACAATCTATGAATTTTTTTTCTTTTGCCTTATGAATCTACCAAGAGTTTGGTGTCCACTTGCAAGAATTTAAATCCCCACCAAAAAGTTGGTGTTTTTCGGTCATTGATACATATTACAGTATTATCGGCACAACCTGTACAACGGAATTTTTTTTAAATAGGTGGCTCTAATAAAAGGAGTGCTAAATCCGAGCTTGACATGTTGATCAGGTATACCCATCGCAGTGATACTGTATTATATTTATTTTTATTTATTTTAACTGTCTACAGATTAAAATATCTTAAGGATCTGCAGTTAATATATTAATTAACTCTAAGAAGACTGGACTTAAAACTATCTCTTGGCATGGAAGTATCAACAATTGATGAAAATTTATTAAACATTGAGGAACAATTTGAAATGGGCTCGTGATTATCAGCATTCGTTCTGTGATGAGAAATATACAGTAAGTACCAAGAGCGAATTGGTCTTTCCGGAGGATATATACTAATCAATGATAGTAATTCTGGCGAGTTAATTCTGTAATGCAAAATATCTTTAACAAAATTCGCACAGTTAAACTCCCGTCGTAATTCCAATTGATATAAGCCCAACAATCAGAATCTTACAGAATATGAAGGTAAATTATCATATCGGTAGGTGCATTTGCAAACCGCAAATCTAGTGAAGCTTTTTTGTATTGTTTCAAGACGATCAATATGTACCTTGTAGTATGGACACCAAACGACATATACATATTCTCAAATAGACCTCACCAAATCGAAGTAGAAAGCTTTAAGAGTCTGAACGTCTCGGAAATCTTTAGAATTGCGCTTAACGAATTCTAGGGATCTATACGAGCCATACAAGCTACCAACTCAACATGTGGAATGTAACTCAATTTAATATCATGTATGTATAACCCCGAAGTCATTAATTTTAAAAACCCTAGAAAGAAGACTGCTATTTATAAGATAATTAAAAATTATTGCATTGAATAAACGATAAAATCTGATAGTTTTACATTTACCAATGTTCAAATGAAAATTGTTTACAGAACACCAATCAGAGAGACTCGTAAGATCACGTTGTAGGAGTGCGCAATCATCTACAGAATTGACTTTGAAGAATAATTTCAAGTCACCAGCAAACATCAAACATTTAACAAATTTGAAACTTTCGACAATATCATTAATAAAAAGCAAAAAGAGCATAGGACCTAAGTGGCTAACTTGACGCACACCAGAATTAGTGTTAATCTCTCTGGAGATCATACCAATTTTGACATATTGTTTACGATCAGTCAGATGGAATTCAATCCATTTAAAAAAATATGAGTGAAATCCAAGTCCCTAAGCAGTCCGGCAAAATCAATATTCAATTGAATTCAATTCAATTATTCTTTATTACGGCCCAGATACAATAAGATTAAAAGCTTTTAATAGTATCCTATATAAAAAATAAGGTGTTATAACGGGAATAGAATACTTATAGACTACCTTAAAATAATTAGAATTAAACTAAGAGAAAAAAAATGTGTATATATGAAAAGTGCAAAGTTAAATATAATAACATTAAGAAAATTTGAAAAAAATAAGAAACAAAATATATGCCTAAAAAAGGAAGAAAAAGATATGAAAGACTATATGAATTACAAGAAAGTAAGAAAAATTAAGAAAAATTAAGAAAAATTACATGCAAATGAATGAATACAGATCTCGGGCTTAAATGGAGAGCAGCTAAATCGCACACTTGAGAAGAAGTTCCAGAGGCGAATAACCTGAACAAAATAAGAACCAGTGAGATTAGTAGTACGACAACGCTCCAGCAGTAATTTGCGACCCCTGGTGGAATGTAACGGTTGCAGAAAATCAGCTAGATAAGCAGGCTGGCCCAAATGCCGTATCCTATAAAGAAAAACCAGGTTCCTACGTTTCAAATATGTCTCTAGAGAACAGCCCAGCAATGAGAGACTGTAATAGGATACGTGATCGTATCTGCGCAGCCCGTAAATAAACCTAATACAATCATTGAATGCCACTTTAAGTTTTCTAGAGCACACAGAATCTAAGGCTGGTATAATAAGGCATCCATTAGTGAAATGAGGGAGCAAGAGTTGTTTGACCACAGTCATACGTAAGCTTAGTGGCATGATACTAGCATATAGCCAAAGACGACGAAGGCCAGCATAGATATTAGATAGTATGCCACTTATGTGATCACAGCAGCTCATCCGGCAATTAAGGTACACTCCAAGATTTCGAGTCCTACTAACGTATGTGATATTGATGCCATTAAGTAGAATTTCTGGCAATGCAGACAGATCGATTTGTCGCGGATAGAATGCAATGCACTGGGATTTACTAGGGTTAAGACTAAGAACATTGTCGATTGACCAGCAGTAAATTCGTTGGAGGTCACTGTTAATGCGGCTTACACAATCTTCAATAAGACATATGGGACGACTCAAATAAATAAACTTTCACATCATGTGTCATCTCTGGGAGGTCATTTATGTATAAACTGAAGAATAAGGCGCCAAGAATAGACCCCTGTGGCACACCACAGGAAAGGGGCAAAATATCTGAGGACATTATTCAATATGACACGTTGGGATCTACCGAAAAGAAAATGTTTAATTAAAAGAATGGCAGAGTGGGAGAAACCAAATCGCGAAGACAATTTCATCAAGAGCATCTTGTGACAAACAATATCAAATGCTTTAGAGAAATCTAATAAAACCAAGATGGATATCATATCGTTATCAAGAGAGGTGCGAATGTCAGTAGTTACCTTGAGTAGAGCTGTTTCGCAGCTGTGTTGTGAGCGAAAGCCTGACTGACATGAGCTGATTAGATTGTTTACGCACAAGTATTCCTGAATTTGCCAGTACATTAGTTTCTCCAGGATCTTAGAGAGGAAGCATAATAGACTAATCGGTCTAAAGTCGGCTGGGGATGCAGGTGTGGCCCATTTAGGAATAGGTAAAACGTTGGCTATTTTCCAAGTCGTTGGAAAAGAGGACGATGTTAGATACGCATTAAGGACATGCTGAAGGGGCCTTATAATTATTGGCAAGATTAATTTGAGAAATTTCGGCGATACTTGATCATGACCAGATGAATTAGATTTGACAGAAAACACCGCCTTTATCACCTCTTTGCCATCCACACAGCGAAAACTGAAACAATCAGAGTTCTCAGAATCAATCAAATGACGAGGCGACCATGATTGAAGATTATCATTACCAGGTGCATGATGAGCTACAAAGTAGTAATTAAGAACATTGGGATTAAATTCAACGCTTTTAGCATCACCCCCATGAACCCCCGGTTTCTAAGCAAATTAACATTAAAGTCACCTCCAATGATAACTTTAGAGTAGTGCTGTACCAAATATGAGATGGCACTGCAAAATTCCTCAGAGGCGTCAACACTAAAGCAGCCAGGCGGACAATATACTGTATCCAAGATACACTTTTCGGCACCTGTGTTTACCTCAACACAGAGAAATTCAAGGGGCCCAGAACTAAAATGCGCAACCACTCTAGCCTTAAGCCTATCTCTCACAAAGACCACCACACCACCACCCATTCTATTTCTACGATCATGTCGGAAAACATTAAAATCTGGAATAGATATCATTTGTACGTAATTGAATTTTTCAAAAATCACTTTACCGTTGAATTTGAATTTTAATTATTAAAAATGTGCTGTCAATTACATATAAAAATTGACTGGACTTTCGTTTTAATTCACAAAATCTTGGGCAACTTGATTTTTGAAAAAAAATAAATTATCATAGATTTGGTCCGTCTGCCTAGGGTATACGTTTACATAAAAGAAGAGAAATATTAGTTCTATCAAATGCTTTAGAGAAATCCGTATAAAAACATCAACTTGAAATGAATGTTCTATACCATTAATGGCGTAATGTGTACAAGATGTAGTTACACATGATCGTTCAGAAATACATCCATGCTGCACTAATGTCCTTGCTTAAAAATGCAACTTTAGAGTGAATCAACGAATCAAGAATTTTAAGAATCGTATTCATAACAGATACATAATTGTTTATGTCATCCTTTTGCCCAGATTTAAAAATCGGTGTAAAGAATGAGAGTTTCCAAGTATCTAAAAAAATACCTGTGTCAACCCATAAGAAAAGGAAGAAAATATTTAGAAAAACGTAGAGTGCGAAAATAAATTAAGAAGTTTTGTTTTTGGAAAAAGCCTTGTCAAATTGAGTTACAATATAATATCCAAAGTTATTAGTCCATATTTTTTTATTACGTCCTGACACCTGTTTGTAATGATAAATTGAAAATTGATGGTAATGGATGTGCCAAGGTGTCAGCGCAATTTTTTATTAGAGAAGGGCATAAAATGCCCGTGTCAGACTTCGAACTAGAATTTAAGTTTCTTAAGCATTGCAGTATGTCGCTGATAGACAAAGAGACTTCACACCAATGTCAACAGAAAACGTATGCGTGCGTAAAATCAATAACATTGAGATAAGCAGGGTCATCACTGTACATGGTTTCGAAATATTCTGCAAACAGGTCACAACTAGATTCCAAATTACAGGTCTTTTTATAGTCATATCGCAACATTTTCGGAAGACCTGTAGAATTACGTTTTGTATTTATGAATGACAAAAATGCCTTGCTATTGGTATTAGTACTACACTCAATAGACCAAATGAATTAGTTTTACATAAATCTAGGTAAAAACTTATATACTTTCCTAAGCTGACAGTATCTTATTCTAACAGAAAGATCACCAGATTTTTTTAAAGCTTTATCCGCCTTAGTTTTTGCATTTTTAAGTTTTATAAGACTTTTGTTAAACCATTTTGGATATTTATTGGATGAGATTCTCTTAGTAGGAACGTGTTCTTTTAGGCCTTCATGAATAACGTCTATGTAGGAAATCATTAGAGTATATCGAATTCCACTCATAATTTGAAAGGAGCTTATTAAGATTATGGTAATGAGCCCTAACAAAATTTTTTATATTCAAAAATATCTGCTTCATTTCAGTTAGAACAAAATTCATATACAGAAATTGAAAGACTAACAGCTTTATGATGAAAATCAATATAGGCGTTAAAGGAGTACTAATTTTATTAGATCTAACAATTTACTAGATTTACTTTGTTACCGAATTCGATTGAATCAAATCCATATTATCTACAACGTAACATTCGACTTCAGATGTGATATTCTTTGGTATTAACATCGATTCCTCTAAATTCCATTTACAGAGCTGATACAATGCCTTAATACAGTAGAGGTTATTCTCATAAGGGGTTCGGCACTCTTAATAATAATATTGTAATAACATCAAATAATTAAGATAGCTGCAGTTGAATTCAGAGCAAACAAGGCCAAATTCAAGAAAGATAACGACGTTCGCTTTTTATGTGAAATAGTCATCCGTATAAACTATAGATCCAATCAATGGCCGTCCAAGTTAGATTCATCGGCAGACACATTTAAGCTCCAGATTGTAGATTATAGAAATTGATCTCTGTTGATTTGGGTGAGACTCATCTGTTGTATTTCCAATAAAAGTATATTTAACAAAATTCGATTCCAATAAAAAAATAAAAACTAATTTTCCCATAAACATAGCGATAAAGAGCAAAGCTTCTAGACGAAAAGTAGTAGAAGTATCCTATGGAAGTATACTATTTCTTACTACATCACATCCTAGGGAAATTTCAGAACCCCTCCCCCCTATTTTATTTTTAAATCTGCCAAGAAATCATCCCTTTAACATCTTGAGCATAAGCGCATCCTTAAACAGGGTGTCCTATATCCACAATATTTCCTGTGGCTATTTCCATATTTATTCCTTAGAAAATGTCATCGTGATATCCACGGAATTTCCTTTGGTTGTCCGATTTTATTCTATAGAATTTCCTATGAATTTATCTGAATTTAAGCCTTGGTAAATATCATTCTGATATCCACAGAATTTCCTCAGTTTATTTCCGAATTTATTCCGCCGAAAATATCCTCGTGATATTCACAGAATATCCTGTGATTTTGTCCCAGTATATTCCTTGGACAGCATTGCATTTCCCATAGGACATTCCATTCAAAGTCTTAAGTTTATCCCCAGACAATTCCAAGGAATAATAAGTCTGGACGGAACAATTTCTTTAGAATTTCTTTGTAAATTCCTTGGAAATGGTTACTAGGGAAACAACAAATTTGACACATGTTTGATCATAGTGACTTGAATAATTGAGATAAATTGCTCATTATTTTTTTTTCAATTTAGATTAATGTTAGGCGCATCCAATGCAAAAAGAACTGACTCCGTAGCTCAAACCATTGCGAACAAAAAGATACTTTTAAATTACATAAAGTTTAAAATAAAAAAACAACACATAACTTTTTCACCCAAACATCCTCATTTCATTGGCTATTTAATGTGTAAATAAAAATATTGAGATATTTCTATGGAATCATACTTAAAATTCAGTTCAAAGTCTTTAATCTATTCGAATTGGGATACTACATTTTTGGCAACTAAGATCGGCTTTAACTCGCTAGGGTTATGTCCGATCGAAAAACGGGTTTCACTATTCACCTTAGCTCATTACATGAACATTACAACATCATCATTTCCGACATAGTGGAAGATTGCAAAGGTTTGTCCGATGAAGAATATAAGTAAACCCTCTGTGCCACAAGACTTTAGACCTATAAGTATTTTCTTCCATTACTATCTAAAGTTCTCGAAAGGTTGCTCTATGAGCATATTAGGACTTATACGGAGGCTCATTAGCTGATTGCAAAGCAGCAATGTGGGTTTAGACCTAAGCACAATACTGCTACTGTTTTATTACATCTCAATGAATCTGTTAGACCAAATATTGAACTGCGAAGAGCAACAATACTATGCTTACTGGATTTTTCCAAGGCCTTCGATTCTGTCAATTTTCATATTCTTTATCAAAAATTGGTGACTCCAATTTAAATCAGTCTACAGCAAACTTTATATGGTCATATTTAACTCACCGTAAGCAAGCTACTGCCTTGAATGCGTCCTCGTCAAAACTGTTACCTCTTCAGTCAGGTGTCCCACAAGGGTCAATATAGGGTCCTTTCTTATTTATGTTGTATATTAATAATATCGGAATAGTTCCTAAGTACTCTTACATGATACAATTATTCCTGCCGTCATCTAAAACTAATGCTGCTAGCCATATCTCTCACTTTAATGAGGATCTTTCCCTTATACTTATCTGGTCACTCAGAAACAAGTTATCCTTGAACTCTAATAAAACTCAGAGCATAATTCTTTATAATCAGCCAGTTGACGTTTCATCTTTTCCATATCTTTATCTAAATGGCGCACTCCTATTGAACCGTGGTTAAGAATTTAGGTATGCTTATTGAGAACGATCTGTCCTGGCAAAGTCATATCAATGCTACTGTATCTAAGGTTTACTGCGGGTTGAGAAGCTTGTGGCGACATGCAGAGTATACCCCCAGACGGCTACGCAAACGAATCATTAAGGCCTCAAAGGCTGCCCTAAATAACTGGGAGAATAAACAAAAATCCATGTATTGGGAAAGGCTACAAGGACTTCGTCAGGCAAAAAAGTTTATAGACACCTCTGGCGGAAAAACAAAAGAACTCCTACTCCTTAGAAGAACAGAGCTCAAAATGATCACTGAGCTCTTCTCAGGCCATTGAGGTATCACCTAAACAAGGTGGGTTTGGCTGAGACTTCATCCTGCCGCTTCTGTCATGCGAAGCATTGGCCAGGCGGAGATTACTCCAACTTGAACATGCTTTTCCTCCAAGCCTCAAGCCCAGAATGGTTCTAGACTTTATTAACAGTCTATACCTATAAATGGAGCAAATTCAACGGGGACTCACAATAGATCTTTCAGGTCGCAGTGATTGCGAGGCTAACGCCTATACACCACTTCACAAATCTAATCTCATATTTTCCAGTAACTTCGACTTGATTTGCAGTAATAGGGTCAAAATCCGCTACTTTTTAATCATATGGCTTAAAGCAAAGGTTTGTAAATTACATACATACAGAATCCGAAATTTGACTGCTGGAGAGGCTTACATCATTTTTGCGGATCGTAAAACGATCACTTGTGTCATTAACTCTTGATATTGTACAACATTTTCACGGACGAATAAACTATGACAAATAGCTTCTAATGCATTTTGCTATTGTTTAGTTTTGCATCAGAGATGCAGTTACTCTATTCTTTTTAAATTATAGATAACTCAGAATATGGTGTTACTACGTTAAAAGAGTATTAGATAAAAATTTAATTGTAACTACAGCTTTTTATTTGAACTACCTGTCTTGTTCTGTGCTATTGCACAACAAAAGTTAGATCTTGTTTTAAACATAGAACGTGGATACAGCTCACATAATATAATCAATATAATCATAATATAATCAATAATTATTCTGCCGAATTCCTTAAGGATAATATTGAATTTCTGTCATCACAACGTACACTATTATTGCGGGTTCCTCGCCATTTTTTTCTATATAATTCTCGCACCTTTTTGATCTATGCAGTCAGAGTCTGGAATAGTCTCTCTGTAATTGTTCGGGTACTTCGGAGTCTGCGGGGTTAAGTTATTTTAATAAACTTTGAGTGAATACTTAAGGCGTAAATAGCCCTTTTTTTTATTACTCTTTTCTACTATATATAGCTTATTATTATTTTTCTTTTTATTTTCCTTACTTCATTTTGAAATTTTATTTTTATTTTTTTAATTCTATTTCTTTTTTTTTATAATTTCTTATTTTTAACTTTTCTTTTTGTTTTAGTATAGAGTTTTTTTTTTGTCTGAATTAAGTCATTATACGCATTATTTTTGTAAAACCTACGTACATGAGTATGCACATATTAATGAGTCATACGACTCAATTGTGCAAATTAATACAGCAAATTTAATTTAATTTAATTTAATATAATTACCAGCTACAATTATTAGAAGTTTTTTCTTCTCTGGATACTTTTACGGTTGTAACTGGGGTGTATGTGACCCAAGTTCATGAAAATAGGATTCCCGGCGACAAAATTGTTCCGAGAAAGTACACGACCCGATAGTACTCGGCGTGGAACCACCGCCCACCTGGGGGTTCCCACCACCACCCTTAAAGTATCCAGAGAAAAAATCTTCTACGATTACGTATAGACGTAAACACTCTATAGAGTGAACTGAACTGCATACAGGAAAATACATTTTGCCAGACCTACTCTAAAATAGTTCAATTTATTTCAGCTAAGGGTAGATTTCTTTAAGATTGTTTGCTCGAACAGTTATTTTTTTTTTGTGCCCATTAGTATAAAACATTGCAAGATTAGAATTAACGAAGTACATAATATTTAGCAGAATCTTAGGAATGTTTTTCGAATGGCATATGGCCTACGTATGTATGTGTTTTACATAGCCAAAAATATGTATTCTAGTTGAGAACTAGTGTTAAATTAATCATATCTTATTCTATTTTGCCAAGAGTTTTATTATAAATCACGTGAAAAGCGTAAAAGTCCTAGTGGTAAGTTATATGATAAATACAGTAACGTATGCTACAAGACAAAATATTTGAAATTAATGAAAATTCCATCAACGCCAAAGGAAAAGGAAGGTTCTGTACATACAGAAAGTAAGGAAACAATTGACATTAGTAACGGAGTACCTATATTCTTATGTAAGCAAAACATAAGCAATAATGTTTTAAATTCTCAGCTTCATTCAAGAAAAACAAATTGGTCTTGCAAAATGAAATTCTTCCTGAAGATGAACTTACTCAGCTATGGAAGGAAACATCGGTTGGTAGAATACAAGAGCTTAAGGAGTTTGAAGGTACAGGAATATCCAACCGATTAAGAGATTGGCCTCGCTACAATGATTCGTATGGATACAAGCTGGTAAAATTTATATTTATGAGATTTCAGGCATATATAACTAATTAAATATCTTTTTATTTCACAAACCTACATTGATTGAATTTGATTTCGAATTAATGTACCCTGAAAAAGTGAACTTGCTGTTAGAAAAATTTGACAGGTTTGTCACAAAAAGCTTTATTTTCTTTGAAAACAAAATTAAGGATTAATCTTGTAAAAATCTGTTGGAAAAGCTGAAATGTAGTCATCAATGTACAACAAGATAAATATTTCAGTAAAATTACACTGTCTTAGTAAACTTTTCGTTTTTCAGATTCCAAGGATTATATTACAACTAAGCTACTATTTGCAATTCTTCAACCAAAAAGAATTTATAACAATTTAAAGCCTACAATTACTGACGGCCAGGAGGATTTTGCCCTTCACCTTTTAGATATAAGTACTTTATATGAAAGACTTGAACAACTTAAAACCAAATTTGGGAAAGAAAAATTAACTATTCAGCCTCGAATAATTGTTGTCGGTAAGTCTGATAACGCTTTGAAAGACTTTTATGTATTGCGATGGAGTAAAGTACAGAAAGTTGCATCTTTTCGAAAATGTTTGGATATTATTCTAAAGTTAAGCTTTGTTTTCAATCTGAACTATGCAAATATAAGTAATGAAGTGTGGTTATTTCTCCAAGAGTACTTTTTTGAAATTCGGTCTAATAATGCTAAAATCAGTAATTTAATTAAAGAGTATACACAAATTCAAAAGGAAAATTAAATATCTCAAAGAAATCATATCCACTCATACTTGGATACATACCAATATTTATAGAATAAGAATTTCCTTTCATTTTTACAATGATTATTTGCTTTATGTGTAAAGAAGTTTTCGAAAGAACAGTACTATTGGTAGATCATATGAAATATGATCACAAAGCTCCGTCAATTTTTAGTATTAAATGTCTTAATTGCTTTCAAATTTTCTAAAATATATATACATTCAAGAAACACATCAAGAAGCATGAAGACTTACTTGAAAATGAACGTGTAAATAATTCTATTAAGATTAATAACAATGAGTTCAATAATGGATATACTAATTTTGATATTGAAAGTAACGTTCATTTTTTAAAACAATCTCTATTGAAATTCTCTTTAGATTTGCTAAGTAAAAGTGTAAATGCATGAAAGTTGGCTATCGAGATTCAAAACGACTTTGCAGAATTATTTTCTGGACGAGTTTCAAATATTTTACGACAATTTTCAAAACATATTAGTAATGCTGATAAGCGCAAAGAATTTAATAAGTGCTTAGAATTTTTACAAAACCGTTTTATTGAAATAAACACAGAGTATAAACTTTTTACACACTTAGAGTCACTTAATATCTTTTCTTACCCTAAAACTTTTCTAATCAACAATGAGTTAGCAGAAGTCATAGTAAATAACACTCCTACTTTAGACAGCAATAAACTAGAGGGATGCTTTTTGGATATATCCTTTCAAATAAAGAAATACTTTGAATAGGGAAAAATTCTTCAAACGATACTGGATCACATGAAAAATTTATCAGATTCGACATCAATCAGTAATTTCATTAATAGTTCTATTTGGAAAGAAAAGCAGAAATATTTTGTAGGAAAGACCTATTCACATATACGTGGATGAGTTTGAAATCAACAACCCGTAAAGTTCTCATGCGGGAATACATGCTATATTAGGAATTTATTATTTTTTTCCAACAATACCAAATTTTCAAATTTCCAAAAGCAGTAACATTTTTATTGCGGGGTTTACAAAGTCCAGAGATTACAAGGAATTTGGAAATAAAGCAACATTACGACCTTTAATTAAAGAGCTGCAAAAATTGGAAAGCGAAGGGGTTGAAAAAAAAACAGGAAAATTTTAACATCCATGTTCATTTTACTTTAGGATAGTTTTTATGAGATAGAATAAGGTCTAAACAGTTTACTTAGTTACAAGAAAAATTTCGGGTACCAACCAACATGTCGTATCTGTCGTAAAAGGAAAAACGAAATTAAAAAGAACACAAAAGATGAAATAGTTTCTTTAAGAAATCCTTCGAATTATAATTCAGACATAGCTGCAGGTAACTCAGCTCTTATAGGCATAAAGGAGAACTCAATATTTAACGAAATAGATTCATTCCACGTTACTGAAAATGTAGCATGTGATATCATGCATGATATACATATTTCTTGGCATATGTAGATATAATTTATCTAAAATTTTAAAATATTTTATTCTCCTTAGAAATATTTAACTACAGGAAATATGAAATTCAAAATATAAGTCCTCCAATTGAAGAGAAACATGTGAAAAATGGGAATTTTAAATTAACCGCGCGAGAAATGCAGACTTTGTTTCATTTCTTGCCATTAATTATAGGAGAACTAATACCGAGAAATGAAGAAGTATATGAATTCCTCTTAATTTTCATTAGAATTATACACTTGGTTTTAATTCCTTCTTTTACTGAAAATATTATCCAATTATTAGGCAGACTAATAGAAAAGCATAATGAACTTTATCAGTTATTATTTCAAAATGATTTGAAAATAAAATTCCATAATCTCGTTCACTATCCTGGAATTATAAAGAAATGTGATCGTCTAAGAAATCTATGGTGCTATCGTTTAGAATCTGAGCATCAAGCTAATAAAAAATATGCTTATAGTATAACATCTCGTTTAAATATACCACTAACTTTATCAATAAAGTCTTCAATTCAATTTTCAAAAAGTCTCTTGAACAATGAATTTTTTAGTGAAAAGATAGTTTGCAAGAAAAAATATGCCTCACAAGAAAAAGATCTTAACTATTCTTATTTAAATTTACCTCAGGTGAAATTTTTTATACGGATTGTGTAACTTTTAAGGGCACTATATATAAAAAAAAAGAATTATATTACTATAAGTAAGAGTGAGAACGAAACAGTACATTTTTATGAAATATTAGAATTGATTTTAAACAATGGTAAATGTTTTGTCATTGCTCAAGAATTTGAAACTAAATACGAAGCTCTTTTGAGGCTTATGAGATTAAATTGCCTGTAATAAGAAAAATTGTCAATTTAAGCGATTTTGACGGTCCGCCTATTGAAAAGTTCTAGAGAAATAGTCAGGTTGAAGAAATACTATAATTAAGAACTTAATTAATGACTGTACTAGAAACAGATAAAATCCCCTACAACTTTAACTAAATGTACTATATAATATAATTAAATAATGTAAATATGAAGAATAATAAAAAGGAGTAAATGAAAGTAAACATTTTTTTTTATTTGGAACTTTATATTATGACCACGAAAATATTTTGTATGATTAGTACCTTCATTTTGCAGTCCTGAAAATCTCCATTATTACTTTTGAAATAAAAGTTTGTAATTTTTGGAACAAAGATTTAAAAATTTCCATATTAATTGCATTAACATTTGTATTCAAAATAACAGCCTTTAGAATTAAAGTCGTTGAAAATCTGGTTCGAAATCGTACAACTATTTGTTTTTGTGTTTTTACACATCAAAATAACATTTCAAAAACTTTAAAATAAGCTCCAGTTCATTTTGTTTTAAAAACTAAATTCTTTACAATAAAAGTGGGATCCTTTTGAATTCAAATGTAATTCATTATTGATTCCGCTATTAAAATAAGTAATCAAAATGGAAAAGTTTGTAATTTAACGTTTCATCTTCTCTGTAAAAGCAAGTATTTTCCTTAATTTAAAATAAAAGCACTGCACTTTTGGCTAAAATTTAAGTGTAAAAATGCTTGTTTATATATCGAAATTCTTTGATTTTACCCTTGTTTTTTTCTCAGTGTAAATAAGAAGTGTATAATGCTTAAAAGAAATTGCAGTAAGCAATTACAAAAAAAATTCTCTAAACAAAATGTTTCTTTACTCTAACTATAAATAAGTAGGCACATACTTATATATAAAGGCAAAATAATTAAGTATTACTCTTCACAAAACTCAAAATCCCACAAGTGTTATTTATAAAATAATATAAATGTAGAAAATCAGTCAATATTCAATTCATTAACGCACAGACACACATCACACAATAAACATCAACATAAAGACGTAAACAAATAATAAAAACTCGTCAAAGAACTATTTGCATACCTCTTAAAATTTTCGTATATATAAAAGAATCCGGAATGAAGCAATTAATTAGATCGAATGCATAAAGAGACCTAACTTCCACCACTAATTAGGATGCCCCATGAAATGAACAATTAATTTAATCGGGCAACCACAAATTGTCAACATAAATAATTTCTCTTCGCATTTTATCAGTAGCTCAATCGCGCCATTCAAAAAAAATCTTTTTTCCTACCAACCAACCAAATACCTAACCAGTTTTCCAATTTTACAATGATTTTTTTTTTCGGGGAGCCTCAATGTTAGTGAACTCCTCCAAATAAGCGCGCTTCAAAAGACTTACCACACAGCAGGGTTCTGCGATTCATTTTTTTTTTCGATTCTTTTACGCGGGGAAAAAAATCTATGGATATTTTTTTTTTTTGATAATGAAATTTCAATGAGATGCTTTTAAAAAGTTGAATAAATAATATTAAGTGAAGAAGAAGTCCTTCTGTAACTCTCTCTCCCTGTATAGGTACAATTTATTCAGTGTAAAATTAGTCTAACCGGACAACTGCTTACATAATGTAGGTAAACAAAATCCACAATTTTAAGAGCGAACTGTCTCGAATTGGAAATATTCCGAGTTTGTTTAACCCTTTCTCAGAGGTCATCGGCTACCTTAATAAAAAACCGAAAAACCGATTCATCAATCAAAATATGTAAATTTGTGTGTCATACACTATCCAACTGAGGAAACTTGGCATGCCGTATATTCTTGCACACAGTTTACAGGTGTGGCAAATATCTCGGCTACCTGAAGTGCACTTTTAAGTAAATTCATGCCATTAGTGCCAGTTTTTGAAAAATAAAAACAAAAAACTGGTGCTCAATGGCGCATCATACGGAAAGACTGTCAAAAATGTATGTAATGAGAAATCCATCTTAAAGATCTTCTTCCACAGATAACTATTGAATTTTAAATAAATCACAATTTAACAAAACAACAAGGTAAATAAAATCATGTATGTAGCTATGTAGCTGCATACAAATGTAACATACAGGTAAAAAAAATAATTTCAACCTGATATATGTACCTACCTCTGAAATCAACTATGGATTGGGACTTGCTGCATATCCAATGGATCTCTCCTCCATCTGGAGTTATATCTGCGGTTGACTTTATTTCATCAGAAAATTGGAAGTGTCTTGTCTGTCTCAAAAAATGGGGAGCTCTTCTTCTGTGCAGCCCATGGCCGAGCCATTCAGCTGATGATGGACATGATAAATCATTTTTGAAAACAAATACATGATTGACGTTCCAACACTTTTGAATAATTTGCATGTCACGCTTTTGTGTTAAATGAAGTCTCATTGAGGGAGGAGGCCCTTTTAACTGCCACCAACGAGACGTTTAATTAACTTTTCTTCATGTCTGCCATATTATCATATCACCAGTCTCTTCTCACTGCAGTCACCACCCAGAGTATATTTTTATTGATTCAAAATTAAAAGCTACTAAATTTTCTTATCATTGGCACGGATCGAAAAACAAAAAAAAATTAAGTAAGTGTAGAACTATCACTGATTACTTAATGCATTTTGATGACATTGATTTAATCATCACTAGGCCACTGCATAGTAGTCTAGTCATCTTCTAGCTCAGAACTAATTTCAATTACAGAGTGCGTTTAGTCCTAGAAATATTAACGTCGGATGAATTCTGATGGATGAAAAATTCAATTCGAACTGATTTTGATGGACCATTTAAAGTTTACGCTTAGTTCCAAAAATATTTCAAGCATTGCATGCAAGAATTTTTATTTTTTCTTCTTCTCTCTTTAATTTAATTTTTTTTTATTATTCTAAAGGAGTAGAAAGAAACTGAAGAAATAAGTAAATCCAAGAAAACCAAAAGTTAGCATATTCTTGGTACAAGGATGAAAGACGAGATATATAAGTACAAAGACAAAAATTCAAAGATAAAAATCATTTTATGGTCCATGGGATTCGAATTGAACTCGAGGTTGCACACTCTTGACTAATTAATCACACTTGAACATAATGATGCATATCAGCCTGAAATGCGTATGATTGATTCTGGAGTTGAGGTGATTATGCAGATGATAATCAGCACACGGTTGAGATACTAAAGTATCTGTTTGTGGTGGATGAGTTTTTATCCTCTAATTCATTTGACTTGGCAGTAAAAAAAAATAAATAAAAAATAAAAGATAAATAAAATATTTGTGTGCGTGGAGGATTTGATGCACTCTAAAGATATGATATACCCTAAAACAGCTGGTGGTCTTCAGCGTTAATCATACACAAAATTGAATGATGTTTGAAATTGGAGTTTTATAAATGTTCATTTACGAATTTCATATTATTATTTTTTATGAATTATAGTTTATGTGAAATGCGCATATGGGAAATAATATATTTTTTTAAAGAAATTATTTGCTCGCAAAAATACTGCATTAATTTTTTAAGAATTCTGATGGTAGGTAAAATGATATCAAAAGGTAATTATCAGAATTAATATAAAAGTTGCCGATGAGACGGTACTTTGTGGATGGTCACCCAGATGGGTATCGATATAAATTTATTTTTATTTTTTTATTTTTTTAATATTACATTAATGCGGTGTAAGTGTAAATTTATTTGTTAAAGTAAAACTTCGAAGTAGGTATATCTGGAGTTTTCAGCAGTTTTTTTTCTCTGAAAATACAAAAAAAAGATTCTGTGGGAATTTCAATTAATATTTAAAATATGAATTTATTGGAAAAATCCATAGGTAGGACCCTAGAATCAGCGAAGAGGATTCTAGATTTCCTGTAAGCTGGCTAATCGCAGGTAAAGAGAACTAATCTCATGCGCGATTTCAAGACATCTATGGAACAGTATATGTCATATTAAGACAGAAACGTAATAACGTCCGGAATCTTATTGCCTTCTTGGAAAACAGGCATATCGTATACAACCACAACATAATGAAATTTGTGGATACGTATCTATCCCCTATGAATAGTACCTATAATCGCTGCTGCGCTGTCGCAGGAGTAAGACCCTGAAATATTAAGGCTAATTGTGGAAATGAAAGGTTGATGAAAATTAACCCGTTTCGCCCCATGTGTACTGCATGTGTACTTAAAGATATAAAGTGTGTTACATACTTTTCCACGTTTTTGAATATGCAACATATTTGCTACTTTTTGGCGAAAAAACTTTTTACAAAAATATTGGTTAACGGCAAAACAAAATTAAAGCATATGAGTATGTTCAGCGTGTTTTTGACGAGTGCTTAAAAGCAATTAAAATATTAAGTTAAACTGCACAGTCTAAGTGAAATTTCTGCATATTCTGCTAATTTAAATAACAGTGCATATTTCGAGTTCAAATGCAAGTTTGTGTCATTAGCTGAATTCTGCTAGTTTACTGTGATTGTTAAATGTTGCGAAAACGCAACCGTGATACTAAACGCTAGCTTCTCTATGTATATGTCAAAACGGTACCGTTCTCTTCAAGAAACCGTCACGGAACTCGAAATTTGAATAGATGTAAAGAAAGATTTTTCTAATGCTGATATCTTTATTTTACCTCTAGAGGAATATGGTGGGATCAATGAGAAAAAAATCTCGGAAGAAAATGATGGTGAGGGAGTTGTGGATGAGTATAAGTTCCCTCAGATGTAGCTGAGAATCTCGTACTAAATTCAGAACATTCCGACTGGGTTACAGATGACGAAATACCCCTTTCCCATTTGAGAAGCTAGACGTCACGAAACGTGTAACGCGAAGCAAGCTTGGGGTAATGAATTTAAGACTATTTCAATCAATAAAGAGTTTCAGGAAAGAGAGAAACTCAACCGTTCCTTAATTCATCACACCACTTGATCTTTTCGAAGTGTCTTTCACTGAGGGTGTATATAATCTAATATTAGACCAAACAAATATATATATGCTGCTCAGAAAAGTTAACAATTTGCCCTTACCCTCGCTTACTAGAAAAGATTTCTTGAATTTTGATGATTTCTGGCCACCATACCGCTCCCTAAGGGAAAACTGTACTGGTCTAATAATCCTGCCTTTAATTTTAAAGTAATTAGAAACGCGATGACCAGGAATATGTATAACAACAGAAATTCAAATGTGAATCTCCCCAATAATTACCCCATAGACCATTATGATAAATTTTATAAAGTGAGGGTTTACCAGAGTCTAATTTCCAAGAATTGTTTTAAGTTTAGTTTGGAAAATTTTCGCACCTCCTATTGATAGATGATTCTATGTGACCCTAGCATGGTCGAGATAGCGCCAAAATGTTCATAAATTTGAACCCTTTTCACTTTGGATAAAAGCTTTGCTGTTTGGCATCATCCACAGAATATTAATTTAACTTTTTCCCATATAGCGGCAAAAATGAGGCTTTTTGAGTTACTGAAAACGTCATTAGACATTTAAGTTCAAGACAAAGCTCAAAGACTTTTCGAAAAATGATATCAAATTGAAAAATAGAAAATGGACGATGGTAAAAGAAAGCGATGTCGAGTATGTAAGAACTAATACATTTTTTAAATGTGAAACGTGTTCAAAAAATGAGTTTGATATACCCTTACACGTCAAATGTGCTTAAAAGTTTTACAAAAAGAAATAAAAATTGTTTTTTTGTTTTTTTAAATATTATTTTGCATACAAGTTTTTTTCTTTACTCCCTCTTTTTCAATTAATAAAAACGTATTTTTGAGAAATTGATGAAATGTTTTTTTTATACCTTCTGTACCACGGTTGCGTTTTCGCAACGTATCAAATCTTCTAAACTACCCGGTCAATATTGATGAAATTGATTATTTACATATATTTCACTAAAAATATAAAACACAAGAAGTTTGGTAAAAATCGCCCAACGGGAACTGTATGCGGAGCGAAACGAGTTTAAGAGATAAAAGACTGACAAAGGATTAATTCCGAGGTATAGCGCTTCTCAATCTGAATGTAGGTGATGCGGTTATCCCCTAAGGGTAGTGCTACAACCATTGCGATCTATCTTTATTAGATTCTCTTCAATGAATCGCATCTCTGGGAGTAAGTGGTCAACGAAGGTTCTTGATTAGACCTTCCAGGGAGCTACGCCTCTCTAAGTAGGAATTTCGGGATTGGTCTTGATTGGACCTTCCAGGGAGCTACAAATCTTGAAGTAGGAAGGTCAAGATACGATTCTGCGCTTGAGCTAGCAGGAAGTTCTTCTGCTACCTAGACGCCAAACGTTACGGGGAATAAAGATTATGAAATAAGTAAGTTTTGATATCAATTTCATAAAACTCTCGTTCGGTTTTCGTTTTTTTAACGATGACAGCCTGCACGGGTGTCCGGATCCAGTCGAACCTATGTCCTCTTGATGTATGCGACCTGAGGACATAGCTTGTGAACTAGCACGCCATAGGCTGGTCTGGGAGGTGATTATAATCTTTTGTCGTATTTTAATATCAAAATATACGCCTAAATGAAAAGAACTTCCGTATCTTTATTCAGCTTAGCAAGCGTTGCATTACGTAGAATGAACTGAAAATGACACTTCACATGAGAAGCACTTTGTATTGCTCTAATTAGGTGTAGAATATCAATTTACCACAGTATAACATTTTTGTCATAACGTCGGAAGGCGTTGACTAATTTATCGTACTTTTAGGCGTGTATTCTGACATTAATTCATTGCAAATTCACATATTAGTTTATTTTGTGGTTGATGAAAAGAATAAATCAAAATGAATATGGTGAATATAAAAGTACGACAAATTAGAGGTGAAATGTCAAAATATGTAACTAAGAGTTCAGAATCACACCCAGGTCTACCCTATGTCGATGTGGCGGTAGCAGTAATATCAGCCGTAATGCTAGACTACGAAAGGAAAGCCTCGCTTCTGCGGTGAGTCCCTGTTATATTCTGGATATATCTAAATACAGGAATAAGGACCGTAATGTTATATTTAGGGCAAAAGTATTGGTAGGTCTTCTTGTTCTTTAATAGTTATCTCCGTTCATGTTGAAGGATGAACCTTTTGTAATTCTGTTTTCAAACTTGAAATTACAATTCTACAAATTTCAGACTTACTGAATCGCGAGTTGACAGGATAATAAATTTATATTGTTGTTTTAAAGCGTGAAACACAGTGCCACCTTTTCGAACCTTGATCTCAGAGTCACTTTAAAAACCTGAACCTGGTGAGCCTTTTGCAACTCACTTTTGCAACTTACAATACGATTTTTGACAACTGCCTATGATAGCAGTTAATTGGGCTGTTGGCTTGAAAACTCAAATTATTTTGTAATAGTTTACTACATGTTTTTTCAAAAAATTTCCCGTAAACAATGCTGACATCAAATGATAACAAAAACTAGCTATCAAAGTTGACAAAGTCACACAGCAGAAAGTAGGACTGTGTTTTTAAGGTAAGAATTTTTCTGCATGTCAAGCAGCTGTCAACTGAACCATCTGAATGTCATTGAGACTGAGTTTTACAACACTTGACAGCTTACATCGTTATCGTTTTGACAAGTATTGTAATCACCGTCTTTTTGAGTAATTCATATAAAAATTAAAAATGAATCAGACGTTTAAAAGTTCTGAATTATATATGAAGTTAAGATTTTCTAAATAACAAACTTTCTTAAATCGCACAATTCTAATGAAAGTGAACACAAAATCATGCTCCACGCACACATATATAAGTATATCAAAATAATCAAGTGCGTTCGGATCGCCCTTGATTGTCTTTAGAGAAAAACTCTTAAGGCTGAGTTCAGCAACACGTGACGTTTAAGAAATTCTGACTTTGACAACACTTTTGTCTTTAATATCTTAAAGATTTTTAGTTTAGCAACATGCCCAGGACCTTGGCACTCAAGTTTAACATCAATCTGGCTGGCCTCTTCTACAGAACTGTCAAAATTTGTGAGACCGGCCAGTTTGGAAAAGCAAGCACTGTGTTTCACGCTTTATTTCTAACATGAAATACATGGCCTAGTTATATAACCTTTTTCAATTCTCAAAGTGACTATCGAATTGGATGTACAGAACCCCACAAATTCTTCATGATAACCAAAGGCCGTTGTCGACGTACAGATGGCTTTGTCAAGCCACTCCAGGTTGATTTAATCGAATTTTACAATAGATAAGGCATTTAATGGTAGGTAGGTAGGAATCTAAATTATTTAAGAATCATCGTTTAAGAAGAAGGCAGATATGCCATAATAATTAGTAATTAGAATAGTTCTCCTTACTAAAATATCACATTAAAAAAATTTATGAAATTTAGTAGGCGGTGTTTTTGTACCAAAATCTAATCGACTCGAATTAAATCGACTGAGTAGTATAATTAAATGAATTTCAATTACCATAGTCAAAAATATTCCAAAGTTAATTTTCGAATAAAATCGGTTCGAAATTCCTCACCCTCCTCCCATTTGGAATAAAAGAAAAAAGAAGAAGAAGATGAAATAACATTTAACAAGACCATATCAAATTGAAGACTTTTTTGTTTTTCTGTCAAGTCATTCCATGACTTTCTTTCCAGACATTTCAGCCAGCTAAAACCGCTCCCAACGAATTACACCGCAGAGCAATATGTCAAAAATTTATCGCCTTTGAATTTGCCTTAAGAACGCGCCACATATTGAGTTATTAATGGCTTACATATGCCGATGGTCTACTGAAAAGGGCGTTTACTGTTGTTGTAGGGTCTCGCGTAACATATATATATGTACATGAATTGCATATACACCTATGTATACATACATACATGTAGAGAGGCTCAACAGACGCGACAGAAGAATAGATATCAAACTGAGATACGTTATTGCTTCATTCGCGTACAAAAGAACAATTTTTCTAGCCCCCAATGGGATTTGATATTAAAATATAGAAGTCTAAAGAAGCACCATTTTTCTGCAACTAATCGTTGAACCATATTTCATCCTGGGAAAAATCTGTTCGAACACACAACCTTCAAGGTGTGCGCGCGTCTATTTACACATCTTTGACTTAAAAACGTCTTTGAGAAGAAATCATAAAAAAAAGGGGGTTGACTGGATTGGAATTGTTCGACAAAATGTCATACTCATAAGGGTTCTTTCTACAAATGCGGGACATAATGTGTGTGTGGCATTTGTAAGATGGAGTCATATTAAAAAAAAAATATACTTATTTCCACTTATGCATATGAAAGATATCTGTTATTTGACATGACATGACATGACAGGGTCAAATTCTCACAACACCACCGGGAAGTAAATTTACATTGTATGTCCAAGGGAATTGATCGATTGTTGGTCATTTAGTCGAGTGTGAATGGGTTACGAAGTCGGAATGGAAAAAATCTTCGTCTATTTTATGGCATCTCTCGAACATAAATGACAGCCTGCATAATTGACTCCTTGGTAATTAGAAATTCCATCATTTACTCAAAACGAAATTAGACTTCAACGATTCCAGGCTTTCCATGTGTGTGTGTGTACGTACAAATATATATTTGTTGTAATGCCCATTATTGCCATTACATCTCACAAAAGACCAGCAGGTCGGTCATAGCGATTTATTATCATCCTAATAATTGAGTTCTTTATTTCAAGAGGCGCGTCTAGAGTCAAGCCTTCTTTTATGACGACGACGACGACGATGATGGCGGCGCAGCTAGGTATCATTCATACAGCCCAGAATACCACTGATGAGATTTGCTTAGCTGGGCGGAATGGATGAGTTGTTGTTGTTGATAATTGTACTACAAGTAATTTTGACATAATCATTAAACTTTTGTATTTATTAATTATGACATAGATTACTTTGGCTTAGGTAAAGAATCTGATATGTAACGATGCAGGTTGTGAAAGAATCCTTTAGACTATTCAAGTTTAGATAGAATTGAAAAAAAAGTCATTATAGAAAAATTCTGCAAGGAAAGTATGTGTAGCAGGGAGTCGAAGATAAGTAAAAGTTAAATTACGTCTTCTTCTGAACTACCTACTTTGCCGGTTTCAGTAAAATAAAAAAAAACAGTCATGCAATTATTAAAATAGGATAGAAATTATGCGAATAGTAAAGGAACGTTTTACTTCGCTAAAGCATCGCTTTTACGAGGTAATCTCGTAACTTGAACTTAAAATATTCTGGAGTTATGAAAGCTTGCCTGGGAATAATTGATATATTGCCGGTAGATCTCCACTGCAAAAATGTAGCGGCAATTAGGGCCGTTAGACTCAGAGTGAGGGGTTGGTCGACGGAGAGGAGTCTGGGGCATTCTAATATACTCCAGGACAGAAACTGACTATCAAATACCCTTTCCGACTTTTGGTGGAGGTGTCCTTGTAATGACATCCACCAGGAGTGGGATGGGAAGGAGATGGTGGTAACATCCGATACTTCAATATTTACGATGGATCCAAGAAGAGTGCGGGGACAGGGGCTGAAGTGACTCCAGAGGCTGCCAGTACTACGAGTCTTATTGACTGCCGGACAAAAATGTTGTGCTTTTCAGGCAGAGCTCGTAGAGATTTACCAGCGGGCAATATTGGTATCTACGTGCAGAAAGTCCGTACGACATATCTGCATATACAGTGATAGTTCGGCAGCCATTAAGGTGTTGAATGCTGTGTTGGTTAAATAAAAATTGGTGTAGTTATGCAAGACTAGCCTTAAGGACTTAACTACACTGCACAAAGTGACCCTATGCTGGATACTTGGATACTTGGGTACAGGAATATCCCAGGTAACGATATGCCTGCTGAGTTGTACAAAATGAGTTCTGAAATGGTTAGCTCCGCAGCAATAGGTTATGTTGGGATCCCGAGCGAAGCTTTAAAAGGGGAGATCATAAGGGGCGTCTATTAAAAGGCAAACCTCTGATGGATCAACAGGGAAACCAATCGTATAGCGAGGCCATTGTATTCTGCGTATGATAGGAAGAGGACAAGAGAAGTGCTTAATGGCAGTGCAACCTATATTAGGAATATAGTAGGGGACGGGGACATTACAGAACATTGGGCCATAGCAGCCCATGTTAAGAGAGTAGTGTCGAAAGATTTTTGTAGGAGTTGTATGTGTTCCAAGAAAATCGAATCCGTCCAACACGTAATTTTTGAGTGCCCCGCACTGATGACTAAAAGAGGTAGGCTATTGGGTAGTACAATAGACCCACTGCTGATCTAAGTGAAACAGGTTAGGCACTTCTAGCTGTACCCCTCCTACCTAACCAAACCTAACCTATAAAAGTTATTTCGATTCCAGATATCGATATCCAGACAAAGAAATTAGCAAAAATATTCACTTGTAGCCAACTGTCAGAAGATTAAGGTTAAAAGTAAAGGAGGCTACTATAACCCTGCGGACACCACGGCCAGGGTTTATCTATTCTGTCTTCCCCTAAAATGCCTCTTTTATGCTCGATTATTCCCTTTGGTCACTAGGTTGCGACTGAGAAATGCATCTCCAGTGATTGGTATCCTTAAAACTGCAAGTACGAAACACTCACATATGATAGGTTGGGAGATTTAGTCTATCTCTTCGTACAGTCGCCACAGTTTACGACTGGATTTGCCGATCTACTTCAGACAAATAACGAAGGGACCGAATGAAAAGAGCCAGGATTAAGCGAATGACTACTCTTTTTATAGCGAAATAATTTGCACGCGAATAATTGCAGTTGCAGCGCTTTTATAATAAAAAGTATATTTTGTGAAAGTTGATCGTGGGAACTAGTTACCTATATCCTTTTATTTGTGATTTGGTTTAAAAAAAAATCCTCTTTCTCACCTAAGGTAAGATTTTCTGTGTACCCTTGCATGGGTATATTTTTTATGTTGTAAAACATAAAGTTTATTAGGTTTTGCACACCGTTATTGTTCGCATGCATTTTTGTGTGACTGGTACGAGTTTTTTGTTGTTGTTTTATCTTTAATTTTATTCATTACTAGGGGAGCCCGCCGGCGTTGCCCAGCGATAATATAAATGCCTAAAGGGGTGGGGATAGTTCATTAATATTAAAGCTATCATCTGATTCGATCGCGCGATTCCGTATTCTATAGAATAACCCTATAGGGTTTCACTCTGTGTATTTGTGTGCGTACATACATTCATATATGTGGAAGAGCGCATATATGTATATATATAGTAAAAAACGAAATACTTGTATGGTAACTATACGAAGGAGTTGCCCAATTGGTAACATCTTCGAACCTAAATTTCCCTTTTTCGCGTGAGGCAGTGCCCAAATATGTAGTGAAAAACTAAACTTTTGTATAGCAACATCAAGATCAAGAAGAGGTAACCCGATTTAGTCAATTTTTGAGTTTGTATTGGCAATTTATATGAAAATTGCAGAGTTCAAAGTTATTTGAGCTCTCCACGTTGACGAGTTCTCAGGCAGTGTCCAAATGTATGTATAATGAAAACCAAAGTTTTTTATGGGAACACCAACTCGTATTTACTATTGCAATGAAAACACCATGGAACAAATTTTAGCCTTCTACGCGCTCTTAGGTAGTACTCAAATATATAGCTAAAAACGAAATTTATTGTATGGCAACTCTACGAAGGAGTTGCCCGATTGGTCCAATTTTTGCACTTAAATTTTTTTTAAAACGCCATGTACAGAATTTTAGGTCTCCATGCGCTCTCATGCAGTTTCCAAATATATAGTGAAAAATCAAAGTTTTGTATGTCCATTTATGGTATTAACTATTCTTAACGCGGCGTACAAAATGTTAGCTCTCTACGGCGACACATTCTTTGGCAGTATTCAAATATAGAGAGACGCCAAAGTTATGTATGGCAACACCAAGAAGGAATTGCCCCATTTGGTCCATTTTTATACCCTAGATGAAATCAAAGGGTATACTAAGTTTGTCATTCCTTTTGAAATACCTCGAAATAATGATGGTAGAGCATAATGGATTGGCAACCGACGCATAATATTAAAAGTTATTTTGATTTTCGCACATCCGTCTGTCCGCCTGTCCCTCCATCCGTCCGTGCGCACGATAACTCGAGAACGCGTATACTTACAGAGCTGAAATTTTCTACACCGACTTAAAAAAAATTTAAATTAAGTTCGGAAATGAGGCAAATCGGGGGGTTGCTACAGAACAAATTCGGTTTCCACTATATATTTAGACACAGCCTGAGAAAGCGTCGATGTAGAGAGCTGAAATTTAGTACATGGTGTTCTTATATTAATAACAAATAAAATTTCAAAAACGGACTAAATTGGGCAACCCCTTCTTGGTGCTGTCATATAAAAATTTAGGTTTTTGCATGTACTGTGAAAACGATCGGTGCTAGACATTTGTGTTGTACCAAAAACTTCTTCAAAATAAGAAATGCTATAAAATTGGTTATAATCATTTGTTCTGTTCGACGAGCCGTTCTAGAAATATATGCGAAAAACCACACGTCAAACTTGTATAGATCGGTGACCATACGAAACTTTATACGGGCATTCATCTAGTTCTACGGTATCATAAGAATTGGTAGTAGACCATTTCTAGCTTTTTTACTGGTTTTTTATATAGATTCATATAATAAATTTTTGAAATATTCCTTTACATTAAGCTTTCTTTAATTCATTTTTGTTTATTTCAACTCGTTGTGGGACTGTTACATCTGTCTAGACTCCAGATACTGGTAAGCTTTTTCAATATAAATTCCCATAGGGTTTAGTTAAAATTTGTCCTTTGCTTTTATGATTGTTGAACAGCTTCTATTAGATCTCAATGTGTAAGCAGCCCAACGATTGAGGTAACATCTTTATATTGCTACGTTTTTACGAAAATATTTTTATGCATTTTTACGTGAATTATAAAGATGTGGTAAAAATTCTAAGACCAATTCTTATGATACCCTAGCCCAAGCAGCATTTTACGTCCCGGGTACGTAGCTGGTACAAAATGTACAACCGTTTAGAGGCAATGACTTGGATTAGGAACGCAGCGGGCACTTAACGGGGATTTTCAGGTGGTGATTTATGTGTTTGCTTCGTGGCTAGAACTAATGCAGGAACGTTGCGATAACTTGCCCGATAAGTTTCAGCATCGTCCCAAAAACGCCACGAAGACTTTTTTATTTTTTACCAAATAACAAACTACCACATTTGCAAATTGCATATCGATTGATTATTTATTAAATGATAATATAAATACTTTTACATATAAATCATGGTTGATTTAAGCTTTCTAGTAGAAAGTTTCATTTACTTTTTAAATACAAGATTTTAAAATATGTGCATTTATGTACATCGATTAAAGAAAAATTAGTCGATATCTGTATCGAGAAAATTGATGCGGAAGCAAATTGTCATCCAACGTAAGGTCGATACCTCGAAAAAGTACAACGCATATAAAATCAAATATAAAGCTTTTTATTTCAAAATTAATATTTAGCCATAAAATATTTTTGGTAAAATACCCAAAAATCAATGACTAAAAATCTAATAAAAACTGCTAAATATATCTTTTTAAATTTCCCTTAAGCATTTTTTAGTTATTCTAATCTAATGCTTCCAATTTATCCCGAATATAATAACAAAAGGGAGAAGACATTTCATGTTAAAAAATGCCTTCCATGAAAAAACACCACCTTATTGTCCCATTCACTAAATATAGCCACATATGGTCGTGGTTCAAAAAGTTTTCGCAGCTAGAAGCATGATTTGCTAGTTTGAGGAGACAGCTACTTCAAAGCTCCCAAAATGCCATTTCATCATCCCAAAACGGAACTTTATTGTATATATCGGAACCTCAAAGTCCCTGCCACAAAAGTGACAATAAAACGGCCAAGTTAAGCTGTCAAAAGTCTATTACGAATATGGGCGTAGATGGAAGTTTGCAAGATGGATTTTTTTAAAGTGATATCAACAAAGGAAAAGGAAGGGGATTATTTTACTGTGGTACCCAATAAGTGGGAATCGAGTTCAATTTTATATTGGCCAAAAAAACTTAGTCATTCGCAAATAGAATTGTTACGCAAGTGAATGGAGTCAATTCCCTTGTATTTCAAAATTCTCAAATATTCCTGCTTTTGCTGAAGCACTCAGAGTCGAACAGCAATTAAATGATTGTGCAGATACTGATACCGTAGAAATGTGTGTCAATGAATGTTCCTAGGATTCCTAGGTGTCAATAAATGTTCCAGGATCGTAGCACTTAGTTTATATAGTAACACGCCTCAAAGTTGTCTACACTATAAAGTCTCGCGTGAGAGTTTCTGCCACCAAGAAGATTTTTTCAACAAATTGGGAATCATAAAGTACCAATTGAAGGTGACACAAGCTACATCGCCAATAAAAAGGCCACAATAAATACTTCTACTATAAAGTAACAGAGAATAGTTGTTAGAACGTCGCTACATCTTTGCAATGCTTCCTCCGCGAGGCAGGACCCTTGAGGTAGACAAATAAATGTCCCTGGGATGATTTGGGAACCTCTTGAGGAACTTGTTTCACGCGGGACTGCAAAATGGCTTACTGAAGTGGCATTTTGGTTCCAAATACTACAGAATGTGTTTACAAGTAGGACATCTATACTGAAGTTAGTAATTTAATCACTGTAACGTTATAGAAACTTTCATTATGTCCCAGTCCACCTTAACTTAGTTGTTGCCGTCTTAAATGCTGCTTGGGAGATGAATACCCGTATGTAAATTCGTATGACCCATATATGCAAGTTTGATTTTTGAAAAAGTTTTTGGCATATATTTCTAGAACGGTTCGTCGGAGAGTAAAAATAGTTATAACCAATTTCATAAGATTTTATATTCTGAAAAAAACTATCTGTTACAGTGGGCTCTAAAGCAGTATTCAAGTCAAGTATATGGTGAAAAACGAAATTTTTGTATGGCAACCCTTCTAAGTAGTTGCCCGATTAATCGCATTTTCGAACTTTATTTTACTTTTGTTTTTTATAAGCTCTCTAAGTACATACGTTCTCGAGTTATCGTGAAGACAGACCGACAGAAAGGTGGATGGATAGACAAACGAAAGGACGGGCAGACGGGTGGATGAACGAACGTACGGGCAGACGGACGGACGGACAGACGGACTGACATGCAAAAGTCAAAATAACTTTTAATATTATACCATCATTATTTCTAGGTGTTACAAACGGAATGACATACCTATGATATAAAAATGATCCACACCAATTAATTTAATTCGAATGTCAATTTTGGAGGCTGTTTTTTTTCTTCCTGAAATCATAACAAAAAATCTTTAAGATATTTACCTACATGAAAATTTCACATAAAATTCAAAGAAATGTTGTAAAATAAGAAAGTGAGTACAAAAGCAATAAGCGGCATGAAGTGAATGCCTTTTTAAAATCTAAACACAAAAACAGAAGTCATAAAATTAGTCATTACCTATATACCTATATCAGGGAGTAGGAAACAAATGTAATGCTTCCTGTTCACATGCAATATTACAGGACGAAACCAGACGTTCCATCATATTATGCGGTCGTGGGTGTATTACACATACACAATACATACCTATATAGGTATGTAATTCTGTTATAAGTCAAAAAACTCAAGAAATCAAAGTTATAAAAATTTTCCAATCATAAAATTTATGGAAAAAGGTTTTCCCGTAAGAAAAAATCACTTTACAACAAAATTGTAAAAATTTAACTTCTCTGGAAGTCTACAATTTTATTATCTCGCGTGTGTTTGAAAATCATTCAGACCCCGACCCTATAAAGAGGAATTCTTCTTAGAAAGTTCCACACGTTGTCACTGCTAGTTAAATTTAGGTGTGAAATATTTTTTTTTATTAGGTTTAGTATATAACGCCCAAGGCAAGCCTACAATCATAAAATCTTTAGAAATGACACCTTCTTTGTCACAATATGTATGAAGAAAATAGATTTGTGCGATTTCCTAACACACGACCACTTTGAGCTGCTACTGTTTTACTACTAATTTAGCAACACTACAGTAACAACAACAACAACACCAACAATAAATCGGAGAAAATTTCTTAAAATCATTTTATGACTCCCGCTGTCTCTTGTGATCTTCATATTTGTGTGACAATGTTTTCATGAGGGCGGGCGGCATACTTTATTACTTGCAAATAATTTATGACCAAGCGTGTAAATGATTCATGGCAGTTCATAAAATGATTGCTGACGATTGCATTATACAACCAAAAAGTTATAAAAAACTTACCGAAAACAACAACCAGGGAAATTGTCGTAAAATAAATTTTTGCACGAAACCTAAACAGAAAATTGAAAACTTTTAGTAGGTAGCTCCTAGGGAAACATATACAGGAGAATAATTCAGGGTAGGACTAGCATGATAGAGGGGGATTAACGCTGGATCAAAAACCATAATAATAATAATTTTTTTTTCATTTTCATTTTTCATGCTTTAAAATATTATGTATACCTACCTACCTATGTAGGTATTTCCAAAGATCCTTTAAAGTCCTTTGAAAGCACTTTAGTTAAATAAGGAAATATTTTTTTTTTCAATTTCTAACAAATAAACGACGACTTAATGGATCCTTCCGCAATAACTTCGTAATCTAGTGTGCGCCCAACAAAAATTAGCTTAAAAAGAAACACATTAACCTACTAAAACACGACGACGACGTCCTTATCGATCCATTAAAAATGAAAGACTTCACTTTTAGCCAGAGTTAACACGCGATGAACCAACTGTGAACATGTCAGAGTTTTAGATGGTAAAAACTTCCTCCTTAAAGTGTTCCGTTTCTCTTCTTTCCATCCATAGGGCAGCAGTCAAACTGTGCAACATAACCATCACACAAAAATAAAAACAAGAAAAGCAACAAAAATATATTTGAAAAAAAAAATAAACCTGTTAATGGCTGTTAACACGTCATTTGATAGTGCAAAGAAAAGTAGCTAAACGACTTTAAGTTAGCAACAACGAAAGAACAGAAATTCCTTCAAAGTCGCCAGATGAGCCACACACGACAGATATTTTCCCTTGGAGAATCCCGGAGGGATTTGGTGATAGTGTTGTAATGGAGCAAAAAAAAAAATCTCTGTACTGCATGCAAATATCTATTTCGGACTGTAGCATGCATAGTCTTCTTAATTCTTATATATCTATGCTTTGATGTACACAAGTATGCTGTACCTATCTACCAGAAATCCAAATAGGCAACTAATGCCAATATAATATCAGAATATCTAGTTACACTCTATTAAGTCTATGTGTAATCTATGTAAATATAATTTCTACAGAGGTTTTCTCTCATCCTAATGAAACAACCAAAGACGAAAGAGATCGGAAAAAGTTCGATAAATTGATCGTAAAATTCTTCACAAGATGAAAATTCTGACGAGGAAATACCTCGGAATAATAAATAGAATAAAAACAACTGCCTTCGATGGGAGATTTGCAGTTTCGTCGCGAAAGAAATATATTTCCGTCGTCGTCTTCTTCGAATGAAGATAATGCAAATTGATATAGAAATGCGGCTTCGATGGATGAATGCCTTAACTAATGTTGCTAGACAGGTGTGAGAAGAAATGGGAAATCAAATATGCCGTGAGTGTACCCTAAGCAATGTATCTATGTAAACAGGTTGTTATATTTTGAGGAATGAAAGATACGAGTATAATATGGATTATAGATGGATTTGGGATAATTAGACACATTGTAGTTAGGACACTTTTAGGAACTTCGTATTCTCATAATCAGGACATGTGTCAAACTAGTAGCTGACGGGTCATATGCGTCCCCCGATGCAGGGGCGGATCTAGCTAGGGGCGTCCCCCCTGAATACAATTAAAAATAAAAATTTAGTAGATCTTCTGAAATTTTCCTAACAAAATGATTTTCACTTCGCAGTAAATCAATTCTACTGCACTTTTTGTGAAAACCAAAAAAATATCTGAAAGCGTTCAATTTGATAAGAGAACTTTAGGTCATGGCTGTTAAAGCCTATAGAGAAAACAAGAAGGCCTGATAGCTGAGCGTGGCTTTTCTCGGGGTGTTTGAATAGAGCCTATTCGGGTAAATCAATGGAAGGTTTGTTTTAATTGATAAGTCGATAAGTCATCGATGTAAAGACGGTAAGAATTTGGAATAATTTTTTTATAATTATATCTTTAAATGTGCAAGAGTTTTACCAAAATGCTTAGCCCATCAAACGTTAAATAAAAACAAAATAAAACTGCTGATTTGAAAATTCTCAATCAGTATCTTACAGAAATTGATTGGTTGGTCTGTTTTGCTTCAAAGGATGGATGTTGATGAATGCACATTAGAATTTAGTAACATTCTAAGTCTTGGCAACAAGCATGAACACATTCCGTATTCCTACAGCAAATCTCAACAACAGTAAAATTGTTGTGGGATTAATGATAAGTGCAAACAAGCAAAACAAGCGATTGATTGAGAATAGAAGAATTTTAAGAAATTTTAATGATTCTCAATTAAATCCGGGGTTTGAAACTGGAACCATCCTCTTTGCGGGCGAGTGCTCTTACTTCTGGGCTAACGAGACAGATGCTTTTCCTCTTGTACCAATAAAGTTTTCGTGGAAGATTTTGGGTTTTTTTTTGTTTTGAAAATTGTAAATATATCGGAAACTACATGCTTTCCAGATTCCAAAAGAATTTTGCTTATTCAATGCAAAGAAAAGGTATACTTTCACAAAATTTCATGTAATTTGAATTACTTTTACGAGAGAAAAAAATAAAAAACTGAAAAATCGGGTTTCCGCCATTTTCTCGAAAATGTTGAGGTTATGTTGAAAGATGTCTTATATGAAAGTTTTAGACATTTTAATTATCTATAACTTTCGTGAAGAACATTTTCCGCTAGGAAGTCACATTTCGCCGAAAATCGTAAAAAAACACTCTCAACCCCTTAACACCCCCTTCCCCCTTCCAAACATAACGCAATTTTACTTTATCTCGTGTTTAATTTTTGTTTTTTCTCTTAATTATAATCTTAACTAAATTTTCCGGTTGGTCCTTGCTTGTTATTATTTTTTTGTTTTAAAAAAAGTATTGGCACCTGTTTACAAACAAATGTGTGAAAATAAAAATTCGCTTTATTCCTTTTTAAAGGAAATTTGCCCAGATCTGCCCTGGTAGACAAATCATGGTGAGCACATCGATGAAGTCCTCATGAGTAATCAGATGAACGTCCTGCTGAATTTTTTTCGCGTTTGAATCAAAACCGGGGGAAAAAATCATTTATTTACTTATTCACAGATAGTCTGCGTGCGATATTGCATCTCCTTCACTTATTTAGAATTGTGTATTTGCTTCTCTTTTGTGCATTTTACAATATTAGGTGCGTAGTTCGATGAGTACATAATGGGTGTTACGATGAGCATACTAATGAGCATGTCATTGAGTGTCACGATGAGTTTATTAATGAGCATGTCAGTGAGTGTCATGATGAACTAAGAATGGCCTTGACTTCTGCCTGGAAAACAGTAGCATGGTTTTTCAGGTGCATGGCGAATTCAATTTCAGGCTCCTCACCGAAAACTCCCGCTCCGGTGCCTTCATAGGACTTAGAGCCATCAGTGTATATTATAATTGAGTTTGTTAATAGTTCAAGCACAGAAAGTGATTCCCATTCAGCCCTGGTTGGAATTTTAGAGTCAAAATTGCTTTCCAGCATGATCTCGAGGAGGTGGTCGCTGTGCCTGTCGATGCCATGCCAGGTGTGATAGACTGCACGAACTAATAAATGGATTCATGTGGAACTCTTGTTCTTGTGTGATTAAGATACAGTCTTAGCGCTGTAGTCGCCACCTTCTGCTTAATATGTATTTGCACCGGGTGTATGTTGAGGATTACCTCCAGAGCCCGAGAGCTAGTTGACTTAAAAGCGCCGCTTGCGCTGAGAAGGCACAGACTTTGAATCTTCTGCAATACCTTGCGATGATTGCAAAAGTCCATTGCTTTCCACAATACTACTGAACCGTAGGTTAACATAAGTCGAATGACGCTAGTGTACATATATCCCCACTTCTTCCCTACCGCTCTGCGGCACATTGCGAAAACTCTAAGAGATTTGCTCGCTCTGTCTTCGAGGTGTGGTTTCCAGTTTATCTTTTTATCTAAAATAATACCTAGGTATTTCACCCTGTCCTTTAACTACAAGCGCAAACCCAATGTAATACTTTCTAGGTTATTTTTATCAATAGCGATACTTTCAGGTTTTAACGATTTGTTTACCAATATACATATAAATTAATGTAAAAAAACTTTTGAGTAGGTATGGTTTGTAAAAATCCACATCATACCCTTGGAAATAAAGATGCAACGAGTTGATGTTATTTAATATATGTATTAGAAACTTCAAGTTTAAATAATTTGAGCGATTTTTATACATACCTATATATAAATATTTTCGCTAAGTGGCATTTTTTGTTGCACCCGGAAAGCCAGCGATTAGGTACTTAGTCGAATTACTCGAGTGGGCTTATTGTTCTCAAGATTTATTACCTGATCTATTTCTTTATACTTTTCTCTTCTTAAATTACTATTAGAGAAGCAATTACAAGATTCCTTAATTAAGAACTCTGCTTCATTCGGTAAAAAATCAACTGCTTTTGATGCATACATATGCAAGCTATGGCAAATGTATTTAACTGAAACCACCCTAGTAGAAAATGCTCACAGTTTTACCTTGTCTCTTGCTCGCAAAGAACAGTTATTATGTAAACCAATACTAATTTGACTGAAAAGCATAAAGGTGTTTGCAACTCATTAAGAAACATATAGAAAATAAAGTCCCGATGAGCCGTCTGATGAGCATTCATTAAATCTCATCGAAAGGCTCATTGGATATCATGAAATTGCTCTCTATATACTAAACCAGTAATAAATAAATATTTATTCATGTCATCACCGTGTCAGGTGACATTTCTACTAGGAATATTTAAATTGATTTTTGTGATTTATTTATTTAAATTTTTAAATTGATTATTTTAAATTAATTTTCTGATTTGTTTTTCCGCGGAAAGGCTATCGCCCATATGCTGAACAAGACGTTATGTCCATATCCTTACGCCGCAGCGTCGAATTCGTAAAAATATATGAAACCAATCGTAAAATCAGATTCTCATTTATGAACTCATCATGACACTCATTGACATGCTCAATAAAAAGCTCATCGTAACACTCATTACTATGCTCATTAATAGAAGCAGGAGGGCACTTCCTTAACTCAGACACTGAGAATAAGGAGATAGGCATTAGCTCAGACAGCCAATCAGCTGTCAAAGCTTTGTCTAAACCATTTATAACCTCCAAACTATTAATGGAGTGCAAAACCACCCTAAACTCCCTTTCTCTGAATTAAAGAGTGGTAGTACAGTGGGTGCCGGGGCACAGCAACATCAGCGGGAACGAAGGAGCGGGCGAGCTTGCTCTTCTTTGTGCTGCCTCGGAGGAACCAGCCTTTACAGTCAGGATTGCACCAAAAAACCTTGTTTCAATCATTTCAAGCTGGGCTGACCGCGAACACGGTTTTGGTTTTTTGGTTAGAAAACCCCTCGGGTAGAACAACAAAGGAACTGTGGGGTACACCAAACCCGAATCAAACGAATAAGCTCTGAGAACTCTGGTGTCCATTCTCACTGGGCACTTCTCTCTCAGGGGCCACATTCACACGATGAGACTTGTTCATGATCCTATATGCAGGGGTTGCGGAGTGGATTTCGAAACGATGACCCACTTTCTATGTCACTGCCCGGCACTCTCAGGAATAAGTTACGGAATTCTTGGCTCACACCTCCTAGACGAGTTACACGATGCCGGCAAGGAGGGTTGGGGGCCAATACTGAAATTTATAGGAGCGTCTGATTGGGATCTATGAGCAATCGCTCATCGGTCAGGAGTGTGAACAACGGATCTTGACTTGATCTACGTTCGAGGGACCCTCTCGGGGTACCAAACCTCTGTTTCAATCAGTCAATTACTTTGGATTTAAAGAAAAACTGATTACTTAAATTAAATGATAATTGACAATGAAACTTCATGTTTTTCCTCATGTGCTCGCTATGTACCAACAATATATTTTCTAATTTAATAATTATTTGTCTTCCGCTAAGTTGGAAAAATTTCCGATTTCGGCCTACCTAGTTCAGGAATTGGGAGATATTTTTGAAAATTTTCTGGTAAACCTGTACCCGGCTACCATGATCTTCAATAAAATGAGAAACATAACAATATGTTACGAAGATAACAGAAAGTAACTGTGGTGTCGTTGCTATGACAACATATCATATGCTGCTCTAGTCAGCCGTGGGAAATAACGAAGCGGTTACGTATTTTGTGAGTAACTTCAAACCAAATTCACTCTAGAGATGTCATACCAAGCTTCAAAATTAGGTTCATCCTTTCAACGCATGGTGTGAGATGAAAATGTAAAAAATAAATGGAAGAAACTCTATATTTCTTTATTCTTATCAAGTACAGTAAGAACCAAAACTATAATTACTTTCAAACTTCTACAACACTTGTGTTCATAAGTAATTGGTCAGGTTTTGCTAATCGTTTTAAACATGGAACCTACCAAATATAGTCGCAAATTGAAACTTGTTCAAGAAGTGTAGGTGTACACAATACAATGTTGCAAAGCAAAATATGCACTAACAGATCAATTGTAAATCGAATTCTTATGAAATTTCGGGAAATGGGGCACACAGAGACAATACAGGTGGTCGAGCAACAATAGAAAAGAAAGATCGGAAAATACTTTCTATAAATAGGAATGAGCCATTCAAACCCGTACCGGAAATTATCAGGATCTTGTATCTAACAGTTGATCCCAGCATGGTACGAGGGCGACCTATACTGAATAATTTAAGGAATTATCGTACTGCAGAAAGCCTTCATTGACAGAGAGACATGCCAAAAACAAGTAATATTTGCTATTTTATTTCATTACCTGTGCTATTAGGTGACATCGTTTTTTTTTAGATAAAAATTTGCATTGGATAACATCAATTGGTCGATTACGAAATGGAGAACTGTTCTGTTTAGTGACGAGTGCAAATTTTATCTATTCAATTGCGATGGAATTCAGTTTGTTCGAAGACCCAAAGGATAACGACTTGACCGACGATATTGCATACCTACAGTCAAATGCGGAAGAGTAGCCTTATGGTGCGAGGCTGCTTTTCTTCGGGCAGAGTACTATGGATCGTTTTATTTATAACAAGAGAAAAAGTTATAGTTGGTCAAAAATATATTAATGATCTTTGACCAATTATAACTATACCCTAGATAAAAATAGAAGTTAAATAAAGTGAAAAAAAAATTTTAGGACAACACCAAGAAGGAGTTGCTGGATTTAGTTCATTTTTGAAATTTTGTTATATTTTTATGAAAGCGATGTCTGCAAAATTTCAGCTTTCTACATCGACGCGTTCTCAGGCAGTGTCCAAATATACAGTAAAAAACCAGAGTTTTGTATGGAAACACCAAGAAATTGTTGTCCGATTTGGTCCAATTTTGAACTCGTATTTTTAATTTTGATGAAAATACAGTATACAAAAAGGGAATGCCATTTCTCATACAATTTTAGGCCCAAAACCTCTAGACATGAGAAATGTCTTAAACGATGCATAACTTTTATTTGATATGCAACATGCCGTTCTGGGATTACTCCGCTCCCGCCAGGGCTCCTACTGCCACCCTAAAAGTATACAGAAAAAAAAAATCTTGCACAAATTGTAACTGGAAATGAGCCGAGGCGAACAATAAAACCCATTTTGCGATTGGACATAACCCTACCGAGTTAGAGCCGATCTAAGGTGCTAAAAATTGAGGATGACAGTTCGAATAAAAAAGAGTATAGAGATGGCAATAAATAGCTATTTAAGCCTCCAAGTATAGGGGTGTGGCTACTTAAATTTTTCTCAGTACCTAAGTAATGCAATTCTGTGCTAGATTTTTAAAAATGTACTACTTAATTGAAATAAACTTTGTTAATAAAATATTTTCAAAATATCATATTACATCGTTTAAGACATCTCTCATGTCTGCAGGTGTTGAGTCTAAAACGGGCATTCCCTTTTGCAGGCAGTACCCAAATATATAGTGAAAAACGGAATTTTTGTATGGCAACCCTACGAAGGAGTTGCCCGATTGGTTCCATTTATGAACTTACGTTTTTTTTAGAAAGCTCGTGTGTAAAATTTCAGCTCTCTAAATGAACGCGCTCTCGAGTTATCGTGAAGGCGGACATGCATAAATTAAAATAACTTTTAATATTATGCGTGGGTGTCAAACCCATGTTGCTCTACTACAATTATTTCTGTAAGTTACCAACAAATTCTCTATAGTGGACTGTATTATTTTGCGTGTCAAGAGGTGCCGGTTTTGAATGATAACAATAATGATAATATATAAAATTTTATTTATTTCCTTCCAGTTTTGGTAGAATCAACTTCTGAATTTATTTGTTGCAGAGTTAACCTCTGGAAATAGATCTGGACTAGCCTTTGTATAAAGTTGTCTAGACCTTCGGATTAACTCCTGTGTGAGATTGCTTGAATTAACCTCACTTTTGCAATCCCTAGGATAAACTCCTAGCCGACTTTTGCAATCCTTAGGATTAATGTATTTTGTTTAGGATCAACTCCTATATGATAATTAGTAAATTGTAATATTCCAGAACTAACTTCTGTATAAAGTTTGAGTTAATATCAAATATTTGTTTAGCCAGAATTAGATTCTGTTTTGGGATTGAGTCAACATCAAGTATTTCGGATGGCCAGAATTAACTTCTGTTTGTAGAATTGAGTCAACCTCAATTTATGTATGTAGAATTAACTTCTATGGGATTTCAGACTTCTGGTTTGGATTAGGATTTGCTTAGAACACATTCCAAGGCTTAAGACTTGATCAGATCAACTCTGATTTGGAAATGGGTGATTTTGCAAGGCAAGTCAAGTCAAGGCAAGTCAAGTGTTCTTCACACGCGATTAACGAAATAAAACGAATTATGGCGAATTTATTACCGAACCGATATCCCGGGATATTTGAAAATGTTTACGTACAGGCTTTAATTTTGGCCTAGAATTCACTTTTGTCTTTGATTCACTTTGCACTTTAATTGTTCGAATTTATATTAACTTAAGGTTACACGATGTCGAAATTATTACAGCCTGTTACGTGACGGCAAGCTGTGTTCTTGTCTGCTATTTGATAATTTTGGAATTTAGAGGAATAGGGAAGTTGGATGGTAGTGGGAAGTTGTGGAATGTTAGAGATTTCTCTAACTTGTTGTAAGTTGGAGACCGGCGTTTCGTTCATCATGGTGAGAAATATCCCGAAAGTCCAGAATGGTCCAGCGTTGATAAATCCCACGATGATCGAGATGCCTGGATGTTGTCCTATCTACGATGGTGGCTTCCTGCACTAGTGAAGAAAGTAAGTCTTTCGCCCAGGTAATAAATGTTTCTCGTTTCCGAGGTGATTAGGTGGAGAGGTGATAAGTAGTGGTGATTTTCAACTTGAAGTTGCGTTGAAAGCTGGCTAATGAGGGGGTTAGGATGTTGAGAGATCTTCTCAAGATGTTTGACCGCGAGAGAAAGGAGGTAGTCCTCGATTGGAGTGATGTTTGCACTGTCATACAAAAAGGTGTTGGGAAAGTAGTGTCCGTCAGGTTTTCTATACACTCCTGTACAGGCCCTTAGGATCTTTCTTTCGAGGGCGCTAATTTGCTTCATATAGGATGGTGAAATGGTGTGCCAGATGGGGAAGCAATAGCATATGATTGGGCGGATGAGCTGTTTATATATAAGCAGCTTTGTATCTTTCGGGAGACCGTTTCTCCTACTGATAATAGGGTTGAGTAGGGAGTAAGCGTAGTTTGCTTTCCTCATGGTTAGCTTGGCGTGGTTGTTGAATTTCAACAGATTATTGAGAGAGACACCAAGATATTTGGCGTTCTTTGAAGGCTGGAGCTTTTCGTTGTTGACTCCAATTTCTATGTTGTTGGCTCGTGTGGCGAGATTGGGTCTTCCCCTTGTGGAAGGATTTCGGATGCAAATCATTTCAGATTTATTAAGATTGATTTTGATGCCCCATTTTCTGTAGTATTCGTCAAGTTTGAGGACATGACGCTCCACTTTCGTAGCAGCGAAATTGGATGACATGGAGTGGGCGTACGTAAGGGAGTCATCAGCATAAAGTAGTGTGGTGGAATTTGAGTCGTTGATAGGCTGGTCATAGGTGAAAAGATTGAAGAGAGTTGGTCCGAGGACCGAACCTTGGGGGACACCAGCACTGACTGATATTTCCTGAGATTTGACATTCTCAATTTCTATGAAGAAATTCCGAGATGACGGAAAGCTATGTATAACCCGGGTGAGATAAGGCGGGAACTCGAGGTTTATAATTTTGAATATTAGCCCGTTTGTCCAGACTGAGTCAAACGCTTTCTTTACATCAAGGAAGCAGCCTACTGTCTGCTCCCTTTTGTTGAGGGCGTTTGTAGAATCAGAGAGGAATTTGAGCAAAGCGAGAAAAGTGGAGTGCTGGGGCTTGAAGCCGAATTGGGTATCTTGCCTGATATTTAGGTCGAGGCAGGTATTTTCTATGTGTTGGCGGACTATTTTCTCGAAAAGTTTGCCTAGGTTGGACAGAAGAGAGATAGGGCGGAACTCATTAAGGTTTTTCGAGTTTCCTTTTTTGGGAATTGGAACTATGCGTGCGGTTTTCCAGACATCAGGAAAGTAAGAATTATTGAGACAATTATTGAAGATAATTGTCAGAAATTCTATGGCGACAGGTGGGAGGTTTTTGATAACTTTGTTTGAAATGTTATCAGGGCCGGCGGACTTTTTACTTCTGATAGTCCTGATTAGAGCGAAAACGTGAGCAGGATTTGAAAAGATGCTTAAATCATCCGGATTTAAAGACGTGTTTGTGGAATTAAAGATTGTGGCGGAGGATCCTACAGCCTGTGCAGTGAAGTCATCAACGGTTGAGTCTACAGTGGTCCTAAAATTAGCATCGCTTAGAGAAGAGTTGTCTTTGAAAGTGGATTGGAAATATTCCGCGAAGGCGTTGCATTTTTCGTGGGGAAGGTTGTAAGCGTTCGAGCCACTTAAGATGGTTTTGGGGAGTTTTGCTTTCCTGTTGCAGATCCTATTTATGTCCTGAAAGCAGTGTGGACCGGGTTGAATGGAGGCCAGTTTATTCCTAAACTCTTGATCGAGAAACATTTTCGTTTGTTCCTCAATAATTGTTGACAAGCAATTAATTTGCGATAACACGGTTCTGTAGGCTGAATTATGGCTATTAAGGGTTCGGTGAAAAATACGGTTAAGTATTTTTCGAAGTTTCTGCCTAAATTTATATAATTTTTGCAGTTGAGGAGGAAGACTTTTGTATTTGTAGTGTTTGCTCGGCACTGCACTGGAAAAGAAGGCGACATTTCCTTCAATGGCGTTGTTGAGGAAATCTATATGGAAGTCAATTTCCAAGTTCGAGAGATTCCGTTGCGAGTCAGGGAGATTTCCTGTGAGGAATTGAGAGAGCCTCTCCTGAAATTGTTGCCAGTCAATGTCTTTGAGTGAGGTTGAGGCTTGGGGGTCTGAAGTCAAAATATTTAAGGGTACGCTGAGGGTGATTGAGAGTTCGACTGCCAAGTGATCAGATTCAGCCATATGAGCTGTACAAACGTAATTTGAGAATTGGGGAAGAAGATTAATAAGATTAGAGGTTACGATATAGAAGTCAAGAGTTGACCCAGAACGTGGAAAGGTCGGAGTGTCCTGCGAGACGACGACGAAATCATGGGTGGTGTTATAGAGAAGCCAGTCATGTACTGTCTTGCCTGACGGACTTACGACAGAGTCATTCCATAACGGATGCCTTGCGTTGAAATCACCACCAAGCACCGTGTAAGTGAAATTGTCCGAGATTCGAGCAATGCTGTTCATGTTGTTCTGGATATCAGCTCCTGTGGCGTGGCATCTATTATATAGGGCGATTAAGAGAAGAGATTCGTTGTCACGAAGCTCTAACTTGACAGCAGTGCATTCCATATTGGAAAGGTTACTTATTTTCACCTCTTCGAATTTAAGGTTTTCCTTAATGAGAAGGGCAGTGCCTAGGGTTCTCTCAGATTTGTCCTGACGGATGAAGTTGTAGTGTTCAAAAGCTAACTTATGTCTCTCAGTGAGGAGAGTTTCAGAGAGGAACATAAATGTGGGTTTATGCTCAATGAGGAAGAGATTTAGTGCTGCTCTTTTGCTGTGCCTTACCAGTGAATTGCAGTTAAGTGACATGATTTTCAGCTTACTTAATTGCCTAGACATAGTCCAAATGCAAATTGAAGGTAAGCTGCTTGTTTTTCCGATATGGAAGAGAGCTTCCTGTATTTAGGAAGGAAATTATTGATTTTGCCCATTAGGACGAAAAGGTCGCAGCCAAATAGCGACTTGGCTTCTTTGGTGCAGAAATCGTCAATTTCAGACACTCTTGGTTTTCTAGGAGCTGCATTGGGGGCAGATCTAGGTGCTGCTTGAGGCTTGGGAGCTGTGGGTTTGACAGAATTGTTATAATTAGACGCGTTCTTTCTTAGAGATTACCTGGGCGAAAGATTTACCTGGTTGCACATAGTTCCTTGTGGCTTCCTTCACGAAGTCTTCACGTTGGCGACGCTCCTCGGTCTTCTTGGCACGTTGTTGTACTACCTCCTTGTACTTGGGGCAGCCTCTGTAACTGGCTGGATGTCCTTCAGCTTTACAGTTGACGCAATATGGGGCACCTCCCTTCTCGTTTACCCGCTCGCATTGTCCTGGTAAGTGTACATTTTTACACTTCACGCACCTGTAGTCGACCGCGCAGTTCCTCGCGACATGGCCGAAAGCCTGGCAACGCTTGCACTGGGAAATTCCAGAAGCGCGGTATTTTTCCCAGTAAACGATCTGGTTCAGAAGGCGATTTGTGGCCATAATGAATTTGATATCGTAATTACCTCCGAAATTAATTACGAAGGAATTCGATTCCTTGCTCCTGGGCGTTTTAAAATGCGTCACAGAGTTAATTTTGAATCCACGCAGTTTTTCCACAAGTGCTGCCTTCACATCCTCTGCATGGTATGTATGCTGAACTCCTCTCAGCAGAAGTGTCGTCGTCCTGTCACACTTAGGCGTAAACGTGTAACTCTGTACCCCAATGTCCCTGATTATAGTGAACAGCGCCTTATGGTCGTCTTGGCTAATTGGCTTGATAATGCACTTGGTGCCCTTTGCAGTCTTGATGAAAAACTTTGGCCTTATAGCGAGCTTATCAAGCTCGCAATTGAATGCTTTAACATTCAAGTTATGACAGACGATCGGAGGAGGTCTCACTGCCTTTTCAACGTGAGTCTTAGTAGCTTTGGGCTGTATCTCGAAGTCCTTTCGATTACCCAGAATTTGGAAGAAACCACCCGTGTTTTGCACCCTAGGTGGTTGTAGCTCTGACCTTGATATTTTCTTCTTGGCTGGAGTTCCGGACGATTGAGGAGACGTCTCTGGGCTACTCTTTGCTCTACGTTTGTTGTTTTCCACAACAGTATAATTGTTTTCATCCTCAGACGAAACCAAACTCGATGAAGATGACTCGGTTGAGTCATTGGACATATCCACATCACTGGTTGTTTCTTCGGTTACTTCAGGCAGTGAGGCGTTATTGTCGTCGAGCAAATTTCTTGTCCCTTCCTGAACAGTGACTTCCGGGAGGCCTAATTCGTACTTACTGTACAACCTTTTTAAGCTGTTTTCAATAGCGGCCATAAGTGCCCTTTTTTCGGCTTCAAACCCGAGATTTATTTCACTCATGATTCACTAAGAAAAAGGTGTCCTTTATCACCGCAATTCGTATCACTAACTTGTATGTGTCTTTATCACAACACTTAACACTAAGATAATTTCTTTAAATAGTATGTGTCTCTATCACTTTATTATACACTGTGTCTCTATCACTTGACTATACACTAATAATAATTGTGTCTGTATTGAAATGTCACACACTAGCTTACACATCTACACGGGCACACGCGCACTGTGACTGCGTAAATGTCGTCGGCAAAATTGTGGCATGCAATACTGAATATTAGGATATTCGGATATTCGCTGTGATGTTCACTTAATGTTGTCAGTCACTTGTCACTCACTTGAATGATGATGAATGAATCTGGGTGATTTTGCTATCGTTTGCCGCCTTTTTATAATTGCTGAGGTTGGTCATGTGATGTACTCCTCATGGTGTTACCATAGCAACGTTTATACCAATTGCTGCGGCGAGATTGTCTGTTTGACGTAATGTCAATTCAGTGACATATCAATTGTGTATACACCTTAGAATATAGAGAATACAGGAAGTGTGATAAGCCAAATTTAGCGTAGTCAAATTCTGGTTGTGTTAGTATCTATTGCTGCTGTAGTGAAAGCTCAGTAAAATATTGCGTTTGCTCCCACCGAAAACGTTTTTATTCGATGCACTACGACAACATACCTAGGGAATTTCTCAGTTGTCACAAACGTAAACAAATCTCGGTGGAGGAAGAATTTTTTCGATATTTCGTCGTTTTTATACCCTAGATGAAATCTATAGGGGTATACTCAGTTTGTCATTCCGTTTGTAACACCTCGAAATAATGATGATAGAGCAAAATGAATTGGACACCCACGCATAATATTAAAAGTTATTTTGATTTTTGCATGTCCGTCCGTACGTCCGTCTGTCTGTGCGCACGATAACTCGAGACCGCGCATACTTAGAGAGCTGAAATTTTTACACGGACTTTAAAGAAAAAAGTAAAATTAACTTCGAAAATGAGACAAATCGGGCAACTCCTTCGTGGGGTTGCCATACAAAAATTTCGTTTTCCACGATATATTTGGACACTACCTGAGAACACGTCGATATAGAAAGCTGAAAGTAATGGCAAATAAAATATCAAAAATGGACTAAATCGGGCAACCCCTTCTTGGTGTTGCCATATAAAAATTTAGGTTTTTTACATATACTTTGAAAACGATCAGTCCTAGGCATTTTTATTGTACTAAAAACTTCTTCAGAATAAGAAATCCTATAGAATTGGTTGTAATAATTTTTTCTGTCCGACGAGCCGTTCTAGAAATATATGCGAGAAACCAACGCAAAAAATCAAAATTGCTCAAATGGGTGACCATAGGATATCTGCATTCATCTCGGGTATCATGAGAATTGGTCTTACAATTAGACCAATTCTAGCTTTTTCACTTGTTGTTATGTATTTTTAATTTAATTTAATACACAAAGGTATGTAAAGTACACAAAATAATATTTTATAACTATACTCATAGGCGGCGTTAGGCGTGGGCGACGTGGGCCACCGCCTACGGCCGCGCGGTCCGAGGGGCCTCGCGCCTCCAATATGTATAACTCAGACGCAATGTAAAAATTTATGCGTTTGTTTTTTGCTTAGGCTAGCAACATTTTTTGGTGTTGTGTTGCTGTTGCGAGAAGCAAACGGGGATGCCCCTCTGATAAATTTTGTTTTTATTTAGTCTAGCAATGTTTGTTGGCAATTACTTGCTATCACGGGGAACCCCTTGTGGCCAGACTTGGGCATTTCCCTTTCTTGTCTATGTAAGGTAAATTCAAACTCCAGTCGCTTCTCAAGGGCTAGAAACAGTGTTGCCGTTTTAGAGACTTTGTCGGTAGATCTAGCGGATTTTTGAGGTTTTTAGCGACTTATTTTTAAGACTTAGACCCTAAACAATGTTTTAGCTACTTTTACGGACGTTTTCATGACCATACTTTTCATGACCAATCCTGTAAATATTCTGAATAAAAGAAAAGAACATTGAAGAATGCGTCCATTATTGTGTCCACTTATTGTAGGCAATACACAACGCAACACTAAGTTGACTGGGGAATGCCATAATGATGAATTACTCAGTTTTTCTCGAAAAACGTTTATATTGCAATTACAATCTACGTCATGTCAGGCAAGCGAGATAGAGATATCGGGAGGAAATCGGAATCAGGATTAGCAAAAAGAAAAAGAAAAGTTGAAAGAGCCGTATCAAACCAGGCTTTAAGTTCAGATTTGATGAAGTTTCTTAACCAAACTGAAACCGGTCGTATAAAATCATCTCAATCAGTTGCTTCGACTTCTAAGATGGTGGGAAGTACTTCACTGAATGCTGATATCGATAAAGAACGACAGTCGGAAAAAGAGCAGGGATCAAACTCTACAATCGGAATCAAACGCTGATATTCCTGATCTTGAAGAACAAATTTGAGTTAGGCTTTCGCTCAGTTAGCAACGACGTCAGTGATGAAGTTAAGCAAGCATTGGTAGTTTCGGATCGAGGAATGTGGGCGTTTCCCATAACGGACTCTCGGCATGACAAAGTGCAAATCGGCCCGTCACTGCAGCTCAATAACAGTGTTGAAGATTATCCGAAATATACCGATCAATGGCAACTTTCCAATTTTCATTTTGCAAGAAAATAAATAATGGCGAAACTCAACATCTTCGCTGGCTGATATACTCCAAAAGTAAAAATAAAGTTCTCTGCTTTCCATGCCGACTATTCCGCCATATAGAAAATAACTTGAAAGAAATTTACTCAAATATTTACATTGTGTATCGCATTTTGCTAACAATACCGGTAAGTACAGCCTCCGATTAGAGTAGCTTTTCAAAATTAAAATTTTTAAAAAATTACTTGAGAAGTACAATGGGTAAGGAAAGACTTTCAGCTTTGGCAGTTTTATTTATTGAAACAAACATAGCATCTAAGCTTAATTACGGTACAATCATTATGGATTTTAGTAAGGCTAAAAGCAGGAAATTTCAGTTCCTTTAAAGTTATTCTAAGAAAATAGGTTGGATTGGACTGTCTTTATTATAATAAAAAAGTAAGAAGCTATTTTTCACCTGTCTTTTAATTTATAAAATTGCTTCTTGCGCCAACAGAGGGCCTCGCTAAATGTACCTCGCCCACATCCAATTTTGATCTTGCCCCGCCACTGACTATACTTGCCTAAAAAATGATTTCCCACGTCGTACCTTGATGTTGTTGTGGCAATTTTTCACCGAACACTTCATTCTGAAATTACATGAAATTTATCACTACAATATCAGCAGATAATTACTTACACTCTTTACTTTATTTAGCACTATTTTTAAATCACTTTTCACAAGTTTTAAATTACACTTAAATTGTTGCAAATCTTTTGTAAATTAAACAAACTTCATTTGACAGCTAAACATAGATTTGTCTCTTTCTTCAATATAATGCTGCGCTACTTCACGGAACGCTGAAAAATCCACGAATTTTACAGGTATCAACACTTCCTGTTGTCTCTATATTCTATGGTATACACGGAGAAATGTGTATTTTAGGATAGGTTTTGTTCAATTTATAGTTTTAGTTAATCATTTTAATAATATATTGTTATTTTTAGCTTGTGGATGTCGCCGAGGGACCTTTGGGAGATTATATTAACTTTGAGGAGCACTTAAGGAAATCTAATTAGGTACGTATGGAGGATTTTTTATTTATGTAATTGATCCTTTGTGGATTTTTTTCTTATTTTTGGATGCATCGAGGGAATTATGGTTCGGTGGTGGACCGAACAATTAGTAATTTATTTTCTTTCTTTATTTTTTACATTATTATAACTTTTCGCTTTTCTTTAATTTTCATTAATTTCTTCCTTTTTAAATATATGTATATAAATTTGTTATCTCATTAATTCTAAGGTAGTATGTTATTAGAAATTTCTGTTTACTATTTTTACAACTTCCAAAAATAAATAAATAAACATTTTCTTTGTCCTCATAAACAATGGAAAGGTGTACTACTGCTGAGTGAAATTAGAATCATCTAAACTATGTATACAAAGCAAAATTATCATAATCCGTAGAATCGTATTCAGAAATTCATTTCAATTGCTGAACCAGTTATTGCAAAAAATGTTATTTAGTTGAGTTATTGACAGACAAGTATGCAGCTCATTCATTACTTAAATCAAAAGCTCAAAAAAGTGTAGGTACTTGAAGCCACTTTCCTGTAATCAACGCTTTATTTATATTTATTATTATCTGCATCTAGCTCTACGCTGAGTCAAATAATTAGAATTACTCACGATTAAAATTTCTAAAGTACCCTAGAGGCGTATTCATGATCTAATAATTATAGAGTGTGCAGACAATAAGCATGGTTGCTACGCGTCATGTAAATTATACAATGTTCATGCATGCTTGTCTAATAGATAGATAGATAGCCCCCCTTTTAAATAGTGTTAACTCTTCAATTTCTTTTGTTACTCAGGTGTACGTCAATTGAAATTAACTATAGCGGCGATCATAAAATCAAAATCATTCAGCTTACTTATAACATAACACCTTAGGCCCCACAAAGCTAAAAGGATTATATACTCATTTCCCAGATTTAAATCCATTTCCCTCATCCAATTATAACTAAACTTCCATTTGGGTCTAATCTAATGAAGACTTCCTACTACATTGTGGATTCATCGGTTCATTTTACAAAATTTCTCCTCAAATGTGATACCTAACGTGAAACTAATGGAAGCACTTAAGAATCAATGGTACCCCGGTAATATACAAACTTCCTTGGACGATAGTAAAGCGGAAGGCGCAATTACACGTTCACGTTCAAGTTATGCAAATATTGAAATTCTAACAGTGTGCTGGCTATCTTTTGTGAATATCTTTCAACTAGACCATGGTTTTAGTTTAGAGTTTTATACAGTGAAAGAGAATAGTTGGGCACGCAACGGCCTTTTAAACTGGTTACAGTTGCATCGCATGAAACACGCTTCTAATTTCTGAAGACGGTTAACGTAATTTACATTTTTCATTAACACATATGCACTTTACAGAAAACTATAATTATAATATTACACTGACAAACACGATAATAGTTATTCCATTTATATATATATGTGTATATAAAAAAAACAAAAAAGGAACAGGAAAAAGGTAAATAATAGTACAATCAAGGTTCATGATGAACTAACCAATTCAATAGAAGGAAAGAAAGAAGGAAGGAAGGAAGCAAGGAAGATAAATAGCTACATGTGCCCGTAATGTCATTACAGAAACTAACTGCACACTTACCTGGTTAATGATTATTGGGCTAGTTGAGCTAGAGACTTAAATGCTGCAGAGATGAGTGTCTTTCAGCGCCTCTATACACAACGTTTACATCGATGCTATTTACGCTATCCTATATCTTCTTAAGGTAGAAAACTTGACTTATAATAGCATTTGAATAATTTATTCCCCTTACGGTAGTTCTCTCAATAATTATGCAAAAACTACAGCAGATTAGGTTGGGCTTGCGGAAAGATGAAAAATACATTTCAAACACATCTTACGAATTTCGCATTCGGGGTGTCACACAAAAAGTGTTAAAAACAAGCAACGCAACTTTAATTACGAAGGACAAAAACAGAAAAAAGCAAAAAAAAAAGTAAAAGCATCAGCACTACACAAGGAGCGCACATTCAACAGAGTCCTCTAAATAATCCTCCTATGTCAGTCTTATAGTTAACAAATTGGTCCTAATTAAGGTAATTTTATGAATTTTCCAGAGAGACGATTCAGAGTAGGTACCCATTTTATCAATTCGGGCCGCAGTGCTCTCTTCTTTATAATTAGGTCGGTCTTAAATCGCATGATTTTTTGCCCCCAAGGCAAGCTTTCATTTCAAACTGGAGCTTCGCCTGAGGTACTCGTATATATTCTGGTGAATGTATGAAATACCGAAAAATTACAAACCCTTTTCTCACTGCATTGCAGAATTTTTTTTTTTTTTGGTACCAATTAAATGACACAATTTATGGTCTATAAATGACACAGAATCTGTGGAGTAAAATGTTGAAAATAAGTTTTTTTTTGTTTTAAGATGAGAATTCGAAAGGTATTTTAAAATAAATGTTGTTCTAAAGAATGTTATTTATCTAAGTTATGCACGTAGGTACCTAAAAACAAAGTTCCATCAGCATTGATTGAAAACCTCGGATAGCTGTAGAGTATTCAATAGATTTAGAAAATAATTAAGTGTAGAAAAGAGCTAATTTTCTTCTAATTTTAAAGAAAACAATTTGGAAAAATCTAAATAACTTTGAACCTAATCAGCGTCCAAAGATTTCTTTCCAGTTTTCTGGAAGAGTTAAGAGTTGGAAATTGCAGGAATATACTTATTGAAAGTAAACTTAAAAACTTATTGGCAATTTGGTTTTCAATTTTTAAATAAAGCTTTACTTATAATTACTCTGCATATATACGCGATATTTGTTAAATATTTAGCATGTATGAAGTCGGCTATTTTATTTAATTTTTCGAAAACTTTTTATAGTATTTCCCATCGTGGGCAACTATATACAAAACTGTCAGATATTTTTAACTTTTATCTCTTGGCCATTAAGTTATTAATAATATTTGTTTGAACACCAGAATACCAGTGATAAGCTATCTAAATAACACGTGGAGTTCATCAAGGCTCTGTACTAGGAGCTTTGCTTTTCTGCTTCTGTACATATATATGTATGTATACCGCTTGCAGACTAAAAATGGTTACACTTCAATCCGCATTGTATATTGTATGACCAAATACTATATATGAATACCTCTCTAATGTGTTTTTTTTATTTACAGCTGAAATAAGCAGAAAAATTGAAGCCTAACTATTTACTTCATGCTGGTAAGACCCAAACAGAGGTTTCTAAATTTCTGATTATTCACAGGGTGACGGTAAAATTCAGAATAAATTAACACCCACAGGGAGTGCCTAATGAAAGACAGAAGGAAAGAAAAAAAGAAAGAAAGGCAGTCAAAGACCTCGCCCAAAATGAACTCAAGCTGTTGTGACGTCTATCAGGAACAAGCTTCGTTGTAACCCAGTAAGATCGATGAAATAGAAGACTGAGGATGTCGATGGAAAGAAAACCATGAGAAGGATTATTCGCGAGGACTTGGAAGCCAAAGTCGCGAGCCCAGACTAATAATCAAACGTAGACAAAGTGCTTAAAATAAACAAATTCTTCTTAATGTGATGAAGGATCGTAAAGCAATAATCTTAATCAGGGACGAAAAAGTGTTCATCTTGAATTCCGGGTTCGACAGATGTCAGGATAGGTATATCAGCAAGGAGACTTTTAAGACTTTCGCGGTTGCGTACTGACATTTTTATATAAGTTTTCCTGATTAGCCGCATTTTAAATAGATTAGTTATTGAGTGCTTAATCAAGTATGCACCTCGAACGTTTGCTTTAAAGTTACAATGGACGTGGTCACCCGGTAAGTGCCTGAGTTGTTACATAAGATTTGATCTACGTAGATTGTACCGGTGGGTTTGCTGTTGCTGTGGTTGATGCATTTGTTGCTGCTGTTGTGCAGGGTTTTGCGAAAAACAAACATAACTCATACGTCACTTTTTAAGGAAACCTTATTTCGGATCAACCGTAAAGATGTATTGAGAATGGGATCCCATTTTCGTGAAAGCTGGAAACTGTTGTCGCCATTGAAATTAAGTCGACATTTATATCAATCGCCTCAGGAACGAAACGAGGAGTATAATAAGGCTCGCAAACCAGGACTTTTGCATTTACAAACTAAATCCAATTATGTTCGGTTGGATGGTCCAGAAAATGCTCGTAAATTGCTGATTTTTCCCGCTGATTCTTGTTTGCAGCACATTTATTTGTTCTTTCAGGCGGGTCGCAATACTACAAGGGACTGCGTATACGCCTGGTGTTTGGAGACGAAAACGATCTTTTGTTGATTGCAGGTGGTTTATCATCTTATTAGGTGGCATAAAAAGAAGGATTTTTATTCACGCTTTTTGATTACCGTAGGCAACCTTTAAGAATTTTTTTAAAAAGTCCAGCAGAACATAGAATGGACTTTTAAGAAACCAAGCTGGAAAGCTTCAAGGAAGAGTCCAAGCATTACAACGATTGATGATTGGAAGACTGTGTTTTCTCAAATGCTCAAATATTCTTTGCAGCGATAAATCAGCCTTTCAAACCCTTACTAACTCAGCAGAGTTCATGTGTAGGCGTCCGAATGAAAAGTTTCAACCCTCGAGGGATGACAAGATCATGTCTACAAGAAACTGTTAGACACCCACCTTCAGTTATAGAGAGGTCGTTGAATGCAATTGTCGGTGAAATTCCTGGACTGCTCTATTTTTTAGAGGGTAATGTGTACCGGCATCAGGACCTGACGGTACTTAAAGATTTTTTGTTTTTAAATACAAAGCACCTTTACAGAACAATGGGGATGATATGCCTTTTATGTAATATAATTCACCAAATTACCCTGCGAAATCTGTAGTGTCCTTTCCTAAAAAAAAAAAAATCCTCACATTTCTCTGGCCTCCTAATTCCCATGACCCGCGCACGAAGGGTTCCGTACCATCGTACAAAACTTAACAATAGGTCTGTTCACGTACTTCTCGGGTGTTTTCGTTCTTGGGCTTTTTTGTGCAGGAGGAGAAGCTATCAAATTTGGAAAGTACATGAGCAACTTTTGTGTGTTCTTGGGCAGAAAGCGAAAGTGACAACTACAACTTGTCAAGCTAACAACTTTAATTTGAAAATAAAAAGCCAAAAATATCATATCTATTCATTTTACTTACTATTTTGTAAATTTTTATACGACTTGGGCAAACAGTGCACATCATTTGCAAATTCTATGGTCTTTTCCATTTTCCCTTTGACAATTTAAACTTCTGACAATTCTCAATTTCAAATTTGAATTTGTTTGACAGTTTTTACACAAGTTACCTCGAGTTTTTTCTTGGGTGGATTTGGGCTAAAATTTTATTGAAGGGGAAGCGTGACGTCTACATATTTTCCCTAATTTTCTGAGAACGTGAACAGAGTTTGGGTGCTGTTGGGTGAAAATGTTTAACGGGTTATACCTCCCAAACGCTCTAAAAACAAGGCTTTTTTAATTTTTTTTTAAGGACATTTGAGATTAATGTCATACAAATAATATAACATTTGATTGAGCAACTCTTGAAGAAGAGAAAAAAAATGTATTGACATTTTTTTACAAAATAGCGGCTGTGCAGTGATTACCGTAAACCGCTATTTCAAAAAGGTCTTCCGCGTCGAGCAGTAGAAGTCTCGTCCAACTCCACCTAGATCAAAAAAATGGTTTTTTCATTATCTACATGAGTTTTGCTAGTGAAGTACAGGTAACCCTTGATTAACATGGTAGTTTTGTTCCAAGAATACTCCGTGCTAATTAAAATCGTGTTAATCGAGACTAACAATCAATACAAGTACTAATGGGGTTTGGTTCCAAAAAAAAATTATTTATGTTTTTGATAGTTTTTATTCAATGCAAAAAAAAGAAAATTGAAATATACATACATATACATATAGACTTGAAATTAAAATTTAACACAAAAATTAAAAGAAATAAATTCAAAAATTAAAAGACATAAAAATCTGTCATAATTTAGATTGACCATAGATGAGGTTAACCAATTCCATCCTAATCACTTTCAATTTCATCATTGCTCTCAAGATCTCTGAAAAATTGTGTTTAGTGGTGTTTCTTTACCTCTGGAATAATTTTCTGACACTTCATCAGCCGCTTGTTGTTTCTGGATTATGGTTATAAAATCAGTGAGAAGAGCCTGTTTTTGTTTTTTTTTCAAGTTCTTTTTTGACCTCTCGGTAAGGAGCTAAGCACTTTTCTATCTCACGTTGAACTTTAAGACTACGGTCCATTGATGGGTCATTATCAAGGAAATGGTTTTCTAATTTTTTAGCAATCGCAAATCCTTCTCTTAATGATTTAAGTGTGAAATTTTGCTCTGCGGCATCACTCTCAGGATCAGTGTCTGAACTTGGTATATCCGTATAAGGTTCGTTGACCATGGCCACTAACTCCTCTTCTGCTAAATTTGGTTCGGCTCGCAATTCTTCCACATCCCGAATGGCCAAATCTTTAAATCCCTCTCCGCCTAAGGAATGAGCTAAAAGCAGTCCAAAATTGTAAAATCCTTCCATACTTCACTGACGGTTAAGCTAAAATCCGAATCCATTTTATCTAAAATTTTCTTAAACGTTCGCCTGATATAGTATGCCTTAAATGTTGATATAACGCCCTGATCTAAGGGCTGGATTAATGAAGTTGTGTTAGGTGGCAGAAAAACAACTTTAACATTAGGATGACTTAGCTCTTGAGGATGTCCAGGAGCATTATCCAATAGCCATAAAACCTTAAAATTAATATTTTTCCGAATCATGTACTTTTCTACCTCGGGAACAAAGCAATTCAGAAACCAGTCCTTAAATAGGCTAGAAGTTATCCAAGCCTTTTTATTTGAACGCCAATGCACAGGTAATTTTGCTTTGTCTAGAGATTTCATTGCTCTTGATCGATAAATAAAAAGTGGTTTAGTTATGAAATATCCAGAGACATTGCTACAAAACAGTAATGTTATGCGATCCTTCGCAGCCTTAAGTCCGTGAGCAGTTTTTTTCTTTTTTTGCAGTATAAGTGCGTTTTGGCATTTTTTTCCAACATAGGCCTGTCTCAGCAGCATTAAAGATTTGATCAGCAGTATAGCCGTGTTCCTCTGTAATTTTGGCCAGTTCTTTTGGAAATCTTTTAGCAGCAGCCTCGTCAGCTGATGCGGTTTCTCCTTGAAGTTTCACGTTGTGTAAAGAAAATCTTCTCTTGAAATTTTCGAACCAGCCTTTACTTCCTGAAAATTCACGAATTGAGGTCTGTTGGTCAAATGATTCTTGGGAAGTTGATGGTTGGCCAGGTAAAGCTGGCGCTGGTCTGGTTTCTTTTAGATGGTTAAAAATTTTATCCGCCTTATACGTGATGACATTACCATCTAACGGCATTCGTTTTTGGGTATTGTCCTCTATCCAAATCATTAAAGCTTTTTCCATGGTTTCCATAATAACGTCTCGAGCATTAGATGTTTTCTTTGCACTTATGGAAGATGCAGCTGCAATGCTCTTTCTGATTTTATTTTCATTTTTTTTAAGGTTCGTATAGTTGCCTCATTGAAACCAAAAGCGTTGGCAACTAAAGTTGAACCTTCTCCTTTTCTTAGACGATCTAAAATTTCCACTTTTTGACCAAGAGTTATTGTGTTTCTTTTTAATTTTGTTTTTGTTTCTTTCGGCATAATGGACTAATTTCCTAGAAATTTATGAAATTTAGAAGAGTAATTTTTAATTTAAAGAAATCTTACAAATTTACTGCCCAAAAGTATAAGTCAACCAAAATCCTATTGGTTTTAAATGTAAACTGAACTGATTTTAAATAATTTAAAATTTAAATTTCACACTTTCTGACAATTTTTATTTTTTAGAATCACTGAAATTATGCAAAGCTTCTTCTCACTACAAGAAATCAGTAACAAATGACTTGAAGGCAGAAACACATCCAGGCCTGAGCCATTGTCAAAATTCCCAACACGGGGTTTTAAATGAGGCAACACAAAACCAAGCCTGCAGCTAGCCTCAAGGCCTAGCCGCAAGGCAAGCTTTGCTCAATGTTGGAATTTTTCTCGCTCAGGCCTACTTCTGTCAACAGTTTTTTTTTTTTTAATTTTGTTCCGTTAAATGAGGCTTGCCTGGATGTGTTTCTGCCTTCAGTTACAACCTATGTAGATATGTATACATACATATGGATTTAAAAAAACACGCCAACTCAGATTGTTTAAATTTGAAAATATAGAATTTATTTAAAAAAAAAGCCAACTTAAATTATACAAATTTAAATTTTGAAACCGCATTAATTAAGGGATTTTCTGAATTTTGAAGCCGTGTAAATTCAAAACCGTGCTAGAAAATATCGTGTTAACCAAGGGTGTGCTACAATTTATCAACCGTGTTAAAACGAAACCGTGTTATTCAAGTACTGTGTTAATCAAGGGTTACCATATGACTATATTTTTAGAATTTTTTTTTTTCACAAAATGGGGATTATTTTTTATTACTTTGTTTTCGACGAAAAAATCGACTTAAATTGTTTATAAATTTTATTCTTGTTAATCAATCGCTAAAATCTTGTGTATTTCACTAGATAATCAAACCATGAAGCTATAGTGAAAATTTCAAGTCAATCGGATGTAAACTTTTTGAGTTCTACTGCTCGCCGATTTTGAAAACATGTTTTCGAGAAAAACGCGTTTGAAGTTTCAAAAGCTATAAATCTTCAGAATCGCAAAAATAAAGTTCATGCTGTAAAGACGTTGTAACCGTCGTAATTTGGTGCAGCGACCTCTATAATTCAAATTTATTTAAAACACGATATTGATCATAGGAAACTTCTATTAATTTCCAAAGCCGCCGTGAAATTCAAAAATGCGAGCATCGCTAAAATAAGCGAAAATTGTGATTTTGGAGCATCGAAGGGAAAAATTAATTTCAAAAAATTTTGAGTTTAGATTGGAACTTGGGCGTTGTAGATTTTGATTCCAGGGTTCTTTTGGCATGATTTAAGCCAATAAAAAAAAAATGATAAAATAAAAAAAATTTGGGAGGTAGCTATAACCCCTTAATGCATTCACACAAATTGGAGTACGTGAACACACCTAAAATGTATTTTTATTTATTTTTTCAAATGAGAGTAGGCGTCATTTGAAAAAAAATGCCTACTTATGATAATAATAATAAATGAGAATAAAACGAGGAAAAAAACGCCGAAAAATCACGTTTCTTGTATGGGGGCCCCCTTTAATTTTTAATTAAATTTTATTTTTATTATTTGTTGCTATAGCGGCAATAGAAATACACAGTCTGTGAAAATTTCAACTGTCTACCAATTACGGTTCATATGATACAATCTGGTGACGGACGGACGGACAGCGAAGGCTTAGTTCCGTTGTTACCGTTTGGGTACGGAGCCCTAATAAGGGCGCGTGAATGTATTGCTAAATTTTATATAACGAAATACCTACCAACTTAACATTTTGAATGATTTTTTTTTATTGTATATCGTCGGTGATAACCGCGCGACTACTATATCATTTTTAAAAGCTTTCAGCAGGCATTAAAATTCCTGATTTTTTTTTTGTTATTATTATAATGACAAAATTATTGCAACTGAGCTAGAGGATGACGAGAAATAGCATATTTTTGGATTTTTGGTATAAAATTGGCAAAACAAATTGTTGTTTCTTAGCTAATACGTTACCATTAACTGCGACATTTACACTTTGCAACTCTATGCACCATGGAGTTACGCAGCTATGATATTGTGCACTATCATCGACGATATCCTTTAATGAATTTAATTTTGACTCAACTTGAAAAAATCTAAATTTATCCAAATGTTTATAAATAATCTGATCCCATAAAACCGCAAGAAAATTCACAAAAAAAAATATGTGAAAGCGAGTTCTTCTTTACTATCACAATTAGGAAAGCGAAAACAGCGATAGTTCACGGTCACAAAATAATTAGTTTTCAATAATTAAATTATATAAAAATAGAAAAGAAACGAATTTTTCTTACAATAAGTGCATACAGCTAAAAGGTATTAATGGTATTTTTTTTTTTCAATATAGTAATCTCGAGTGAGTAACAATTTATTGACTTGTTAACCTTGAAGTATCAATTGCTGCCTTGTGCCAATCATAAACTATGATATGTCCGAACTTGAAGCATGAAGCTCTCATTTCAAACTTTCATAATTTTAGATTAAAGTTCAAGAGGACGTTTATATATATAAAAATTTTTTATTTGTTTATTTTCATTTGGTATTTATGTTTATATAGAAAATTGTTACCTGAGTAACTACATATTATATTCCCCTTAATTAATTTTAATGCACCTGCACAGGAGATTTGCAGAGAATTAATTGGATGATTGGATTGTTACCAGTTTTGATTAATTTTGAGCTTAAATCTATTAGAAATACTAAAGACTTAGTCAAAAAAATTAAAGACCTTAATTTACCCAAAAATTCGAAACTAGTGACGCTTGCAGCCTTTTCCCTTCGGTTCCTGTTAGCAAATTATAAGAATATTGCTAACAAAGACAATCAACAGAATAATAACTGACACATCACAATGCACACAATTAATAAATGTCTTACACATCTACCTAAAAACAAAATTATTTCATAGTTAATAACAAAATTGCAAAAAGATGGCCTTACCATGCTTCGCTGAGAATTATTTTCCAAATATCGGTCGATAGAGGTTGCTTCCCGCAGCTATGGAAAAATTCTTTTATCACACATATCCTCAAAAAAGCAGTAAAAATTAAATTTCTAACTATAAGCCTATTGCTAAATAATCCTGCATGCCAAAATTATTCGAATCCATCGTTTACTCTCAGCTATCAAATTCCTGCAAAATTTTGCTTTCTTCAAACCAACATGGCTTTATTTCAGGCAGGTCTACAAAGACCAACTTCTTGGATTTTATCTCGGATACTATTGGCGGATCTCCAAGAGGCCTTTATGGATGAAATGTCAAGCACTTAAAATGTTTCTGTTTCATTCCTTTTCTACGAGCACAGAATTATATTATGACATCGTTCTTTCGATTCATACAGATTCATTCAGAACGAGAAAAGGAACGCAGCTAATGACAAGACTTGCCCCGAAAATTTTTTCAGAGTTCTGTAGTAGGAAACAAGCTTTGATCATTAAGGTGACACAACTTAAGACCATCTCTTTTATTACATAGAATATTTAATATAATTTTAGTATTATTATACAACCCGGGAGAAAAGGAAACGCATGAACTCACCATTAGATAACTAATTCAGGATTATTTAAGCAAGTATGATAAATAGCAGCAACGAACGCAAACGATCTATAGAAATACAAATTGGTTATTGAAATTGCATTAATTAAGTAAAAAATCATCCAGAATTTCAAAAGCATAAATAATAATAAGTAAAAAGAACATACAAAATTTTAAGCAAAATCTTATAAAATTATTCAAAAGTAATACTTTACATCAAGATCAAATATCCTTATACTATATTCAATGTACGTAACAAGCTGATCGCTACAAATCTCTGCTTTATAAAACGCACCTATTACCGGCCATCACTAGTTCCCGGCCACGCTAGCAAAAGTACCAAAATAAATCCATCAACTTACACATTAAGATCCTTTGAAATGTCTCCTTAAAATAACTGGTTTGTTCTCTATGTAAGTACTACAAAGGGTTTGACAATATATTACGCACTCCTGAGAGTGCAGTTTACATTTTATTTCAAGTCTACCTTTTGCAATGCGCGGAAATGAGCTTATCGTCTTAACCCATTCACTGCCAACTACGAGATATCTCGTAGTAAGCGTACGTACCAAAACTGCCGACTACGAGATATCCTGTACTGAGTGCTACAATTTTAGATTTTTACAAATGGCCATTTGAGTTAGGAATTATTAGAAAGGATGAATGAAAAATTGAAGGGACGAAGCTCCCCACCATACACCGCTCCATACAAACGTATAAAACTGGGGGACCTTAGCTCCCACAAATTTGATCGGAAAAAATTTCCTCTTACAGACTTGAAGATTATTCGATTTCGCATGGTTTAGGGTACTACGTTTTTTTTTATTTTTTTTTCCGGGGAGGGGGGAATTTAATTAGTTTCAAATCTCGATACGCCATAAATTCCTTCTTTCACCTCACAGCATAGTCATGTGTATACTTAAAATTCATGAAAAAATCAGGGCTTTTTAAAACTGCTTTCCAAATTTCAAATTGTACTAGAACAAAAATACTAAATCGGCCCCCTCACCCCTGTAAGTAAGTATGTGGAATTTTTCGGAACGTCTTAAAAATCAGTTCCACCCATCCTCTATCGATCCCCATTAACACTTTTGCTCTACTACTAAATTTAGAATTTCCCTATTGTAGTACTAGATTGTTTCTACATACCTTCATAACTTCCGTCAATTAAGTCCGATCGAGGAACGGTTTTCACTTTTACCACTGGATGGCCAATAGCTACAATTGGTAGCACAACTTTTTCCCATTGGCGTCATTTTTTAGATAAACTTTTCGTCAGAATTTTAGTACAAATTTTAAGGTGCATTTTTACCTCAATTTATTGCTTTTACGTTTTTCTCTATATATCGGTCAAATATTAACCGATTTTTATGTTTCAAAGGTTTATTTGGAGTAGGGCATCGTATGGTGTACCCGCTTATCTGCTATAATCTCCCCTTCCGAGGGGGGGGATATCGTTTTTCGATAATAACTCGGTAAAGGGGCGTCCGATCGGGAAACTGAGTATGCACTTCTACTCATCTGATTAGTAGCTATCTTTCATACAAGAACACTTTTTTCCCGGGGGTACTTTGGGATGGGGAGTAGGTACCCTCGGCGAGGGGTAAGTTCCACCATGCCATGTAGCATATCATATGAAAGGTATTGACGAGTACCATCGAGTTGTGTACTTCCTTTTCTTATTAAGCAACCTTCGTTCAAACAAAGTTTTCAAATTACATGTCAGTACATATGTATTAATTCATCCCCACCCCATAATTCGCCCAAATATAATCCGATTTCAAAAATTCCTTTTGATTATTTTCTGATTTTGTGAGCCTATTTCACACCCCCTCCCTCTTGCGTTGCAAAAATTCTTTTCCACCGCCAAACTTTTAATCGAAAAACTTCATTTGGAAACTTTCTACGAATTCCAGATAAATCCAATTTTTGAATTTTTTATGGATGCTCGCTTACTACAAGATTACCTATATAAAATTACAGCAACATAGGTTGTTATTTACCTATTTAAAAAAAGAAAACTGTCAGAAATTTTATTTTTAAGGCGCTCTTTGCGCCATCTAGCGGCAGTTCTACAAGGCTAACTGGAATGGTATTTACACTACGCGCTACCTACAGGTCTCTTCTATCTCTGGAACTTTGTTTAAAGGCATTCGGCGCTTCGGCTTAGATTCTACAGTAATTTAAGTGCGACAACTCCCGTGAAAATTTTGGCTTTTCCCTATCAAAATTTCGTGATTTTTACTTTTACCCCTACCCCGGCATGTGGGTACTTTTTGAAAGGTATTGGCGAGTACTATTGCATGGTATAGCTTTTTTCTTAAATTAACTTCATTTTAACCCCTTTTTTCGACATTTTTTCCTTATAATTCCTTAATTATAATTTTTCCGGGGTCCATAGTTTTTAGCAATGAGTACTTGGACTTACCTTACGTTGTACTGGCTTGGGAAGGCAGGCGTTATGTATTGATGTCTAAATGTATGCTAGGTACCTTGCAGGAAATGGAGGGAGTGCATTCAGGTCGAAAAAGCGTCATATACTTACAATTTTTTTCTAAGAACAATGAAGGAAGGGAAAAGTGCGTAGATGAAAAACATTTTGATTTGTGCATTATTTTAGAAGAAAAAGTGGATTATGTTCAGCTAATAACGAGATACAAATATGTGAAGGCAAAGTAAAAAGAAATATCTTTGAATATGAAAAAGTTGATTGAAAAAAAACACTACGAGATATCTCGTAAGCGGCACTCAGCACAGGAATTTTATTCACCGACGCCAGCTACGAGTTATCTCGTCGTGTTTTTTTTATTTTCAAATTACAGTAAATCCCATCTCCATACTATATCTCTAACTTAATATTCTTAGATTGTGCTGAATTCCGTGTTTTCTTTAAAATAAAATCTTGGCATCCAGGGCAAGAGACTCTAAATTTTTCTGGCAGTGAATGGGTTAATTGTGCTTAAGTGACGCGCGGCTTTTATTGCATATAAGTAGCATTTTATTTCAAAAATAAGTTACTTAGGTGTATATTTCTATATGAAATACGTGTAAAGTTAATAAATTGGTCGGAAAGTAACGAAAAATTACGAGTAGTATTAGCAAAATTATCCTGGCCGGTTTTTGAAACAGTTTTCTGCTGAATTTTTAATAACCAGCCACAACTGGCCGGAGTCTAGATTTCATTGTATTACATACCGGCCAATAATTTAAAGAAGGAAAATACAATTATAATGAATATTTTTTTTAGAAAATCGGAAGGTTATTTTATTAATAAACGAAATTACTATAAAATTAAAGTTATAATAAAATCCCTTGGAAACTCGATCTTTGAGAGACATTTTCTTTCAAAGAAATCAACTTGATAGAATAACGAAAAGTTTTTTTTTATTTAAATAAACTCCAGGCTATTGTAGTTCGTAGTTTACATTACAGTCATTAAAATTATAAAGTATAATATAAAATAAATGCTTTATGGAGTTGTGTCGTCATTTTACAAATGAATTAAAGTTGTGGCCTGTATCTAACGCAGCTTTTGCTTGGAAGTATTTATTTACGTCCCCATTACAAATTTCATAGTTGGAATGCAGTTGTTAGATGATTTGTTTTTCTTATAACATGATATCTTCAAAATCGAGATCATACATGGAACATAGTCTAAAAGCAGCTATAGATAGCATTCGGATAGAGGGAAGATCAATAAAGGAAGGTAGCAGAAAATTCGGGGTGCGAAGAACTACACTACAGGATAAGCTAAGTGGAAAACTACATGAAGAGATTTCGACTCCTGGCCCATCTACTATCCTTACTCCTTTAGAAAAAAAAAATTAGTGAAATGGTAGGTATATCAACTTGACCAAATGTGGGTTTCCCATTAAGAGAGAAGGTCTACTGGACACAGTACAGAAGATAATAAAGGACGATGTTGCTGCAAAAGTCATCAAATATATTGGCACAAATTTACGGCTAAGGAATATAAATTTAGTCATGTTATTGGAAGAAATTAAAAAAGCCAAAGTGGTACCTTCAACCGCTGTGGACGAGTATCCGATATCTGATCGAACCGTTTTAGACGCTTTAAAAGACCTCGGCACCGGAGTTTATGACTTCGAAATGCAAAATGTTCTGGACAGCAGTTTTCAGATATGTGAAACTTTACTGGTCCAAACATGTGAAGCGAATTTGTCTGCAGGTCCTATATCGGAATCTGTATCACCGATTTTAACATCTTCACCAAAAAAACATGCAAGTTCTAAGGCGTCAACATCGAAAATTAGTGCATACCTTGGGTCACCAACACTGTCAACTAGTCGGCTTGCGTCGCGTTCTAGTACTCCTTGTCTTCAAAACAGGCTGTATTCAAGAGAATGTTTCCCGAGTGTGAATAAGCATTTGTCCATTCTTTCGAGCAAAAATATTTTTTCCAAACAAAAGAGAAAGAAAGGTCAGAAAATGCCAAGTGCAATATCTTCCATAGATTGGAGAAAAATTATTGTTACGAAGGAAAATGAAAAGAAAGAAAAGCTTTTGAATCTACTAAGAAGAGAAGAAAAGAGAGGTTGATGAAAAGGGAAAAGCAAGAATTACAAAAATTAAAGAAACGGCCAAAGACAATTCAAAAACGCGCAAAGTGTGACGATGAACTGATAAGTGACGTAGAAAATGAAGAACAATGGCTGCGGCAAATATCCTAAAATGTACGGAGTTCAACAGCGTTGAAGTAGCCGTCAATTCTAATTTTTATCGTCAAGGCTATCTAAAATAAATGTTCCTGCTTGCCTTATTTTTTTAAAGATAGAATATAGCAATAAGGATATTTACATATATATATTTATTCCCTGTTTAAGAAAATACCTTTTAATCAACTGAATTCCTATATTTTAAAAATGAACTGTAATTATGTTTCGTATTTTACTTTAAGAAAATGAACTTGTTTTTCGTGAATAATATATTTTGATACTTTTAATTTTAGTCTTTTCTTTGCATTTTGAAAAAATAATTGATTTTTCCTTCTGGCCGGTAATAGACGCGCTCTTGGCCGGAAATAGAATTTTCGTGGCCGGAAAATAACGAAAGTGATGTTTTGTATACTATTTGATTAGAATAATGTTTTAGAAAGTAAATATACAAAGAAAATCACAGAAATAGATAAAAGAGAAGTATACTTATTCATTTAAAATATAACTCTACCATTATATAAAGGATCGATTAAAAAAAAAGTGTTAGTTCGCCGATAATATAGGTACATTTACCCAACAAAACAAAATTGCCAGAAAAATAAAATAATTAAATAAATAAATAAATGAAAAAAATTATATACATACATATATACATAATAAAGACACCACAGAGTAAGAAAGCACGCAATTACATATGATCATGAATCAGTTCGATTATTCATTGGTAGATAGGTATATGAAATTTATTAAATTGAGCGATGCTGGTAATCAAAACGACCTTATCTTCATGATTTTTTTGTACATTAACACGGCCATTAACAGTGAAAACACTCATAATGGTCTTCAAATGCTTAAGTCCTAACGTTTTGCGATATATTGCATAGTTACATCTAGTAAGGCTTTCATGACTACATATGCAACTAGTTGAGTATAGACCAACATCACGCAGCATTAATGGTCTCTTGCAGTCTTTAAATTTCATTTAAATACCCTTTAAAATAATATTTTTATTGTAACTTTTAACATCACACGAAAGTTATTGGTTATGTCATAGAGCGAAAAATTACAATCTTATTTAGAAAAATTGTGCTAAGTACTAATTAGGTTGTATTTTCCGCGCATGTGGTCGAGCATTGGAGATGGTCGTACTAATGCAGCACTACCCTATATATATACTTCAAAATAAAATTGTTATTACTGCCGTTTTAGGTAATATACGTGAAAATTTACACAAAATATCTTAAAATCTATTCCAGATAGGAAAATCGGATTACATATTTGAAAAAATCATTTTTCAAATCCCTCGTATTGAATTTTAGCTCCAAATTCGTTAAAATGAAGTATACAGCAAACAAATTCTCAAATTACGATATATATAATTAATTCCATGTCTTTCATTCAAAAATATTCCATTAAAAAAATTCACAAAAAATTTAAAATACCAAAATTTCGTACACAATCAAGTTAAAAATGATACACCTAGCGCCATCTATTGATGGTAATAATATGATTTTTTTTCAAATGTCTCTCTCTACTCACAAACGACGATCAAAATGAGTAGAGAAAACTCACGATCATTTTTTTCTTCAATCAAGAATCAAGATCACCACTACATTTCCAACAAAGAGTAATTGAGAGAAAGAAAGAGAATGAGATATTGCAATTGTATGCTCGCGAAAACTTTTGGTAGGGATGAATGAATATTAAAAGAGCTTCATGAGAATGAGACTACCATATGGATGGATGGACTTGAATAATTCCCCTACATCGCCGTTATTATACCTTGTTATGATACTCTTTTATTGTAAATATTTCCCTGAAATTAATCAGCCGCAAGCATGCTGTTTGCTCTTTTTAATTTTTTCTTTTCTTTTTTCTTAAGACTTTTTTAAGCATATTTTCCAAAACGATACAAAACTTCACATGCCATTTCTGTGTGTATGTGAGTAAGTGCATGAATGCAAGAAGGCCTTAAAACAATATAAATGATGCGCCCCTCATCTAGTACCACCACCGCCCGCATCATTATATAGGCAGAGCACCACCAACACCACTACTAATTCTTCGGTCTTCTACTGTTGATCTTGATGGGTGCAAGCAGAAGAAGTGCATGCAGCCAGTTGCATTATTTCCAGCTAGGAGCACGATGGCCTCGCCGAACCCGATGCAATGGGAAAATGCGCCTCTGTGAAAACCCTTCTCACACACGTGAAGTAAACAAATGAATAGAAACGGGTGACGATGATGAGGTTGAGGATTGTTGGATGAGGAGAGAGAGCCTCCTCCAGTAACTCTTCTTCTTCAATGGGTTATGGGTGGTGGTGGTGGTGGAACTGGAGGAACTGGATTTTCTGTTTTAAATTTTATTCTCCTCCGGTCAAAATGCAATGCATGTCGTTTGTCGATAGTGTGGCACAACTGGCAATGGCAACAAGCAACGGTTGTTGGTTTGGTTAGGTTTGGTTTGGTGGCTCGTCGATTCAATGGTCGTCGATGGATTTCTTCTTTGAGAGTACCCACTCAGTAGTGGAGTCAGAAGAGGCTCAGTCAGAGTTTAGTTAGTTTGAGTTTACTCGTCGTGCGGTGAACATGTCAAGAAAATTTTATCCTGTTCGGTTCGAAAGTTCATAGAAACAATAAAAATATTTTCAAAAAAAAAAATAAACTCGAAATATAGAGCCGCATATTTTTTGTTTTGGGCATATTTATTTCCGCGTAAAAAGTAATAACGCACATCCGCGAAATATGGCAAACTATAGTTAGTTTCGTATATAAAATAAAAAAATTCAATTCCTCGTTTGTTTTTTTTTTCACTTATTCTTTTTCTTACGGGGATTACGAAAATTCATCATCCATCAGTTTTTTTTTGTCGTCGTTCGTTTTGTGATTCAAAATATAAAAAAAAAAAAAATATGATTACAATAGCAATTCCACCGCAGCCACCATGCTTTATGCTAATCATCATATTATTACTATCCGTTACAACAATTCGAACGATAAACGGTCAATGCTCATGGGAATATAATCGTTCCAGTGTTAAATGCCATCTAAGGATACTAGAATCACAAGGATTGGATTTACAAGTGGCAGAAACCTCAGACAAATTGGATATTCAGTGTAGTGAAAGTTTATTGTTTGCTAGTGATTTACCGGCGAATATATTCGGTCGTCTATCAAAGTTGAATGAACTCAGAATTGAGTCGTGTAAATTATTGAAATTATTACCGAACGCCTTCGATGGCCTGAACTCGTTAAAACGTTTAGAAATTAATACACGTAACGGTATCTGGGGTCCGGGTAAAAGTTTAGAAATTCACACGGGTTCAATGAACTCAATGCGTGATTTGCAAGTTTTAGATTTGAGTGATAATAATTTACGGCAATTACCAGAAGGTGTATGGTGTCCGTTAAATAATTTACAAATATTAAATTTAACATATAATCGGATACGATCAGCTGATACGCTAGGATTTTCCGATAAACCATGTACTGGTGGTAATGGTGGTGGTGGTGGTAGTTCTGAGCTACAAGTTCTTGATGTTAGCTACAATGAATTACGATCAATTTCCGATAATTGGGGTGTGTCTCGACTAAGACGTTTACAACATTTGAATCTACAGCACAATAATATTACACAATTATCACCGGATGCATTGTCTGGCCTAACATCATTGCGTATACTAAATTTCAGTTATAATCATCTGGAAACATTACCAGCTGAAAGTTTTGCAAGTACAAAAGAACTACGAGAAATTCATTTGCAGTATAATGAATTGTATGATTTGCCAAAAGGTTTATTTCATCGTCTGGAGCAGCTGCTAGTATTGGATTTGAGCGGAAATCAATTGACCAGCCATCATGTCGATAATACAACATTTTCCGGTCTTATACGTTTAATTGTTTTGAATTTGGCAAATAATGCATTAACACGAATCGGATCAAAAACCTTCAAAGAATTATATTTTTTACAAATCTTAGATTTACGTAATAATTCTATTGGACATATCGAAGATGGTGCATTTCTACCCCTATACAATCTACATACGCTAAATTTAGCTGAAAATCGTCTACATACGATCGATAATCGTCTATTCAACGGTCTATTCGTTTTAACAAAATTAAATGTCAATAATAATTTAATTAACATAATCGAAACACATTCATTTCGTAATTGTTCAGATTTAAAAGAACTCGACTTAAGCTCAAATCAACTTGATCAAATTCCTGAAGCTATTCAAGATTTAGCAATGTTAAAAACATTAGATTTGGGCGAAAATCAAATATCAAATTTTATAAATGGATCATTTAAAAATTTAAATCAATTAACTGGATTACGTTTAATTGATAATCGTATTGGAAATATAACAAGAGGAATGTTTTGGGATCTACCACGATTGAGTGTATTGAATTTAGCTAAAAATCGTATACAAATGATTGAAAGAGGTGCATTCGATTCGAATACAGAAATTGAAGCGATACGATTAGATCGAAATTTTTTAACTGATATAAATGGAGTTTTTGCAACACTGGCAACTCTCCTATGGTTAAATTTATCTGAAAATCATTTAGTTTGGTTTGATTATGCTTTCATACCAAGTAATTTAAAATGGCTTGATATCCATGGAAATTATATTGAATCCTTAGGGAATTATTATAAATTACAAGAAGAAATCAAAGTAAAAACACTTGATGCTAGTCATAATCGGATAACAGAAATTGGACCAATGTCAATACCAAATTCAATTGAACTATTATTTATTAATAACAATTTAATAAGTGTAATAAATTCAAATACATTTGTTGATAAAACAAATCTGGCACGTGTTGATCTCTATGCAAATATGTTATCAAAATTACAATTACATAATTTACGTATGGCACCAGTTACAAATGAAAAACTTGTTCCAGAATTTTATTTAGGTGGAAATCCATTTGAATGTGATTGTTCAATGGAATGGTTGCAGCGAATTAATAATTTAACAACAAGACAACATCCACGAATTATGGATTTAGCAAATATTGAATGTTTAATGCCGCATAGTCGAAGTGCACCGATACGATCCATCCAGAGTTTAACTAGTAAAGATTTTCTATGTAAATATGAACGACATTGTTTCGCTTTGTGTCATTGTTGTGATTTTGATGCATGCGATTGTGAAATGACATGTCCAACAAATTGTAGCTGTTATAATGATCATACATGGTCAACAAATATTGTTGATTGTGGTAAACAAAATTCAAAACAATTTCCAATTAAGCTACCAATGGATGTTACTGAATTATATTTGGATGGAAATAATTTTCCAATTTTACAAACACAATCGTTTATTGGACGTAAGAATTTACGTTCGTTATTTTTGAATGGTAGTAATATTATAACAATAGAAAATCAAACATTTTCTGGATTAAATATGTTGCAAACATTGAATTTAGAAAATAATAAGTTACAAGTGTTGGATGGAAATGAATTTAAACAATTATCTGTACTTAAAGAATTATATTTGCAGAATAATTTACTTACAACAATTGCAAATAATACGTTTACATCGTTGGTTTCGTTGAAAATTTTACGTATTGATAATAATCGTTTAATAACAATTCCAATGTTACAATTACAAATACTTCAGCAAGGTCGACCTAGCACTACTACTAGTACGTCGTTACAAGCAATCTCATTGGGACGTAATTCATGGACATGTCGATGTAATTTCCTGCAAGATTTCACTCAATACGTATCTGATAATGCTATCATAATTCAAGATTCTCAAGATATTTATTGTGTTGATGGTGCAATTAAACGTGAATTAGATTTGAATACATCATCAGATTGTAGTGAATACTATGACAGCAACAGTAGTAGTAGTAGTAGTAGTGCAGCAAATCAAAATCAAGATTTAACCGGTGGATATATTCCCCTGCTAGCAGCAATTCTAGTACTTATCTTCTTAATTGTTATACTAATTGTTGTATTTATATTTCGTGAATCTGTGCGTATGTGGCTTTATGCACATTATGGTGTTCGCGTATGTGAATCACGTTTTGAAGATGCTGGCAAACTATACGATGCAATTCTATTACATTCCGTTAAAGATTATGAATTTGTTTGTCGTAATATTGCTGCTGAACTAGAACATGGTCGTCCACCATTCCGACTATGTATACAACACAGAGATTTACCACCAGATGCATCACATTTACAAATTGTCGAAGCATCACGTGCATCAAGGAAAATAATTTTGGTATTAACACGAAATCTATTACAAACTGAATGGATGCGTAATGAATTTCGTACTGCATATCATGAAACTTTAAGAGGTTTACCAAGTAAATTGGTGATTGTTGAAGAAACTGATGTTAGTACAGAAGCTGAAGAAGTTATTGAACTTTTACCATATTTAAAGACGATACCATCAAATCGGATATTAACATGTGATCGATATTTTTGGGAGAAATTACGTTATGCGATACCAATTGAATTGTCTCCACGTGGTGGTAACAACTACACACTTGATCATCATGAACGTTTTAAACAGCCGGTTAGTCCAGGTGTTATATTTCGGCAAGCACCGCCTCCTCCAGCTTATTATCAAGAGGGCGATGATGCGAATTATTCATCAGCAACAACAGCTACACCAAGTCCACGCCCTGTTCGTCATACCCTAAATGATATACCAATGAGGCCGCCATCTGAACATATTTATTCGAGTATAGAGTCTGAGTATAGCGCATACGATCAAGAAAATTTGTCAATGATGCCGAGTGGCGCCTCTTGTACGCATGCTCAACTTCAACTTCAACAGCAGCAGCAACAACAAAAACAGAACCAGTCACGATTGCCAATACAAAATCAGCAGCAGCAATCACTAGCGCCACATACGTCAACAAATTGGCGAACGTTAAATAATTCCAGTCATGCGCATCATCGGAATAATGCTCAGCCTCAAGCGCAGGCGTCTGGATCAGCAGCAGCAGCAGCAGCAGCAGCATCGGTAGTAGTGACAGCGGCAGCACCGGTCAATATTAATAATAATAATAATGGAAGCAGCAGCAGTAACAGCAGCAGCAGCAGTACTAGCAAAAATTCGGGAGGTCAAGCTTTTCTGGTCTAAAAATTTGGTGCGTAAAATTAATTTTTGTTTGTTTGTTTATCTTTCAAAATTTTAATTCTTAATTCACGTATAGAAAAGACTAATAATAATAAATAATAATACTTAATAATAATAATAATAATAAATATTGTATGTAACTCGGCGGAACAAAAAACAAAACAAGTAAATGTGATATAAACTGTATTTTCTATAAAATCTAGTTTAACCTATTTTTTTTTTAGTATAAGTTTTCCATAATTATGATTTAAGTTATTATAAAAAAAAGCAGCAGCTGTGTAAATAAAAAAAAACTTCCTAGGTAGTAAAGAAATTGTGACTGATAGTGTTATGTTGTAAGAATGTCAAATAATAAAGATGCTTTTCATCCCCCCCCCCTCCACTTTACTTTTTGCTATTGTAAAAAAAGAAAAGAAAAGAAAACAAACATAGAAAAATAATTAAAATCATTTCCATCATCAAATTTTTATTAACTATGATTTAATATCGAAAAAAATAATTATTTAGCATTTTATAAATTGTTAACTACTTTTCTACCATCATTTATTTATTGCTGTATAAGATAGCTTAGCTTAGTTAGTTAGAGTAAACATTCAAATCCATAACTGTGTATATAAGTGATATTATTACATAAATCTCTCTGTATAGGAAAAACCAATACGAAAATCCAAAATAAAACAATTTATTAAAAATTCAATTTCGGTGTTTTTTAATTAAATTTTTTTTTATTTATTTCTTTTCACTATTTTTTATTATTTTTTAATGATATTTAAGGCAACATTAAATTTGGAAGTATATTGAGATTGGTTGGTGTGAGGGGAACAAGAGTTTGCAATCCTGTGCTATATTTTCAATTCCGGGATTTCGGGATTACATTATCAAAATCCGGGGATCCCAGGATTAGGATTGGATTATTTATGAAAAATAATTATACATTATCCCAGTTTAAATTATGTACATAATAAAACTGAAAACATAAATATACAATTGGTTTAGTATTCTAGTTTAATGAAACAAAACATAATTCATCATAAAAATCAAATAAAAACAAGTAAAAAACCTAGAATTGGTCTAAGACCAATTTTTATGATGCCCTAGATCAGGCGTGTCCAACCCGCTGCCTAGGACGGCTTTGAATGCGGCCCAACAAAACTCATATACTTAAATACTTTCTCAATTAATTTTATAAAACATTTTCTTTATCTATATAACATTTCCATGGGAGTAGTTACTTTTCGACATAATAAATGTCGCAATTGCGCAATGTGGCCAAAGAAAGATTTGAATGTGCAATTGAACTTAGTCAAATTGACACTGAAGACATTGGGGGACATTATTTATTTTTCGGAAGTTAGATGGTTAAGTCAGGGTAAAATGTTGAAAAGATTTTATGTTTTGCGAAATGAAATCAAGTCATTTATGGAATCAAGAATAAAATCTGTGCCAGAACTTGGTAATGGAAACAGGCTCACAGATTTTGCTTTTTTTAGTAGACTTGACAGCTCATTTAAATGAGCTAAATTTGCGTCTTCAAAGTGAAAAGCGACTATGCCTCAAACTATAGCGGCTTTCGAAATGAAACTGAAGCTATAGTAGTCACAATTTCAAGCAAGTAATTTTATGTATTTTGAAACTTTGGCTAAACACTGTCCTGAGAGTAACAAAAAATATGCAAACCTAATTTTCGATTTGATACAGGAATCCAAAACAAACTTCAATTTGTTGACATATTTGCAACTTCATTTTTAGTCGACATAAACTTACCAGCAAATTTTCAAATCAAATCTGCAATCTGATGTTCAACTCTACGAAAAATTTAATAATTTCTCTTTACTGGACTTTTATAAGAAATATCCTCCAAGAGAAAAGTATCCCTTGCATCACAATTCGTGCCATCGCTATTTGGAAGCATCTACATTTGTGAGCAGCTATTTTCTAAGATGAAGCACACAAAGAACTTAAAAGCACCTTGAGAACATACTGAGATCGCAAAATATCGAAGCATTATTGTCTCAAAAACAATGTCAAATATCACATCATTTTCATGTTGCTATTTCTTCAATTTTATAATAAAAAATTTATGAATTAATGAAGCTTAAATTACATATAATTGTTAACGAAGTATGTATATTCTTAGTTTTTGTTCATCAGCTATTTTTAGGATTCGTATATTTTATGTGTGGTCCAATATAACTCGCCTACTTCCAATGTGGCCCAGGTAAGCTGAAAGGTTGGCCATCCCTGTCCTAGATGAATATCCGTATGTAATTTCGTACGGTCACCCACCTGTGCAAGTTTGATTTTCGAAGTAGTTTTTTGTATATATCTCCAATTGCATAGAATTTCATATTCTAAAGAACTTTACCATACAATAAAAAGGTCTAGGACTGATCGTTCTCACAGTATACGTAAAAAACCGAAAAATTTATATGGCAACACCTAGAAGGGATTGCTCGATTTAGCCCATTTTCGAAACTGTATTTACTATTTTTGTCAGAACCTCGTGTACACAATTTCAGATTTCTACGTTGACGCGTTCTCAGGCAGTGTCCAAATATATGTATAATGAAAAACGAAATTTTTGTATGGCGACCCTACGAAGGACACATAACCCGATACGTCTCATTTATGACTTTAATTTTACTTTTTTTTTTTCAAAAACCCGTGTGCAAAATTTCACCTCTCTGGGTATACGCGCTCTCGAATTATCGTGCGGACTTGTAATATAATGCGTGGGTGTCCAATCCATTTTGCTTTACCATTATTATTTGTGTGGGTTACAAACGGAATGACAAACTTAGTATACCCTATAGATTTCTTGTAAGGTATTAAAATTGGCTAAATCGAGCAATCCCTTCTAGATGTTGCCATATAAAATTTTTAGTTTTTTACGTATACTGTGAAAACGATCAGTCCTAGATATTTTTATTGTACCGTAAAAGTCTTTAGAGTATGAAATTCTATAAAAATTGTTTATAACCAAAACAAAAAACTACTTCGAAAATCAAACTTACGCAGATGGATAACCATACAAGGGTATGCATCTAGGGTATAATGATAATTGGTTTTAGACTAATTCTTGCTTTTTTACTTGTTTTTGTTTCAAATTTTCCTGTTAAAAAAAATTCACGTTCAGACTCTACACTAATAGGCTTTATCGTCATTAAATAGGAGTATGTTCTTTCCAGGAGGCTGTCACTACGTCTCACATCATTTTCAAAAAGGGACATTTCCTTATGAATTTTTGATGACAATGTTTCAAATCTAATTGGCTGAATTGGTTCACATCCCTCTTTAATAACTTTATCTATTTCTTCTGCTACACTCAGTGGTTTTTGTGTTGAAATTGAACAGCTATTAAAGCAAAATCTGAATCAATATCACCACTATTAATTTACGACCTTAAATTATTGGAACATTTTGTTGAGAAAAAATTAGTTGCACAAAAAAAAATCTACGTACATATTTCATTAAAAAAATATAAATTTTCTGCGAATTAAATTCTTAGAAACTTTAAAAATGAAATCCCGTGATTAGTTATTTGAATCCCGGGATTTCGAGATTTGAAGAAACACCGGGATCCCGGGATTTCGAGATCCTGGGGTTGCTAACTATAAGGGGAACTATATTTGATGAAAGGTGAATATGAATCTAATCTAAGTACTGATTCAGGGAAACACGACAAAATCCAGAAAAATTGAAAAATCAAGATATGAGAAAATTCAGAAGTGACAACAGACATAATTGTCAAAATCCTGATTTTTTAAAAATATGTAGCTATTTTTTTTAAATAGTTATTTATTTTTAAATAGCTATATTTTTAGAAAATCAGGATTTTGTCATTAATTCATTAATTATTAGCTTTGATTCAGATCATAGGGTAAGATACCCAGTTCCGAGCCCCCGTAAGGAAAGTTTTACCTTTTATTTCTTACTACAAGCTTAAAACTCTCTTAGGTTAACCATGGTTATGTTATTAACATATTTGAATTATTAAAAATAGGTGGAAAAACAACTATTTTTATAGACTATAACTACAAAAATTATTAAATTGTGAAACAAGTCCCTTTTTCCAGCTCTGAGCCCCCTTTGACCAGTTATGAGTCATAAGCCATTGCTAGTTCCGAGCCTCCATTTTCAAAACGAATATATAAGTTTAAACGATCGTTTATTGTAACTTAAGTGCTTTCTTTCTAACAAAAACTCAAAATTGAAAAATAAATAACAAAATATTTCATATTTCTTGAAAAAAAAAACAATATATAACAGAGAAACGGAAAAAATGCATCACATTGTATGCATAAGAAGTAGTGCATGCTAATACTTTAAGTACCTACATATTTCGCATGTGAAGCATCTACTACACTTGCGAAGCAATAACATGTACTACTTTTTATGAATATTTTTAGGAACATTTAGAGCAACTAAATATTTTGAAGCTCGCATAATCTATGCAGCTTTTATGGAAAACTTTCGAACACTGAGAGCATGCCACAACATAGTTTGTAACCGTTACAAGTTACAGTTATAACATAATCCAGATATTATGCTATTTACCTTAATATTATTTACGTTTTCATTAGTTTCGCTAGATTCCTTTATTTTCGGAAAATAAGTAGCGGACATGCATTTGCTTCTTTAAAGCAATTCGTGTAGAAACATCAACGGTGCCAATATTTCCTTCTGAAGGGTTTGTTCGTTTTTTTATACCCTAGATGAAATCTATAGGGGTATACTAAGTTTGTCATTCCGTTTGTAACACCTCGAAATAATGATTGTAGAGCAAAATGAATTGGACACCCACGCATAATATTAAAAGTTATTTTGATTTTTGCATGTCCGTCCGTCTGTCTGTCTGTCTGTCTGTGCGCACGATAACTCGAGAACGCGTTCAGCTAGAAAGCTCAAATTTTGTACACGGACATTAAAAAAAAAAGTAAAATAAGTTCGAAAATGAGACAAATCGGGCAACTCCTTCGTGGGGTTGCCATACAAAAATTTCTTTTTCCACGATATATTTGGGCACTACCTGAGAACACGTCGACATAGAAAGCTGAAATTTGGTACACTGTGTTTTCATACTAATAGCAAATAAAATTTCAAAATGGTCTAAATCGGGCAACCCCTTCTTGGTGTTGCCATATAATAATTTTTATTTTTTACATATACTTTGAAAACGATCAGTCCTAGACATTTTTATTGTACTAAAAACTTCTTCAGAATAAGAAATCCTATAAAATTGGTTATAATCATTTTTTTCTGTCTGACTAGCCGTTCTAGAAATATATGCGAAAAACAACTTCAAAATCAAACTTGAATAGATCGGTGACCATACGAAATTGCATACGTGCATTCATCTAGGGTATCATAAGAATTGGTCTTAGACCAATTCTAGCTTTTTCATTTGTTTAGTTCTGGCATTGATTCTTACCGGGTTTTGTTTTCTTTCAATTTTTCTTTTCAATATTTGGGCTGCCTTTTCTTCTCGTTTTTTCCTGTTTTCCTCTCTTTTAGTTTTCCGTTCTTCTTTCAATTTGACCTCTAAAGCTGTTTTTTTCATCTTTGTTTCTTCTAATTGTCGAAAAGGAGTTGAGGAAACAATAAAACTTCTTCTCTCCGTTTGTTTTATTCCTTTTCTGACTGGTGTTTCAGGTATAAACAAGAAGTCTGAAATCTCCACATTCGGATCATCTAGCAAGATTACTGGCATATCATTTATATTAAATACTTCCAACACCTAAAATAGCATAATTGAATCATTTAGAATAAATTAAATATTATAAAAAAGTACCTCAATATTAGTAGAAGCATTTCCGAGCCCATCACATTCAAAAACAATTTCATTGCATTCGGTTTCATTATATGGCTGCAATGAACATAAATTAAAAACGGCATTAAAAGAAGCAAAAACTATGAATACTGCATGATATTCCTGTTTCTGATCTATATTATTTGAAAGTTCCTTATAAATTTCGTAGAATTTCAGTTATCTGAATAGGTACACGCTGTTGTCTCGAAATTTTGGAATTGTCCGATTTTACTTTCCCCTACAACTTCGACAAAACGTTTGTAATTTATAGTCTTTTCTTTCTCTCCTGGCGCATTTTCTATGGTATTTGACGCTTGCGTATCTTCATTTTGCTTTGTCGTTTTACCCAAGCACTTCGAGTAATCGATTGAATCTGCGTTAAAAGGGCAAAGGCCACAAGTTCGAAACCCATTAACAATCGCCTCAACTGTGATACAAGTATCGACGACAGTTTTAAGAATAGTTTTGAGAATAGCTTCCAACCAACCATATTGAATGGGTTTAAAAACAGATACATCGGCAGGCTGTAGAATTCTCGTCGAGTTCGGGTATAGACATATCAAAATTATTTGGAGCTTTTCACATAAAGTCGAGATAGAATAGGTAAAATGCGTCTTATGACCACCTACCAACAAGATTATTGGAAACTATACACCTTTCTCTTACAAATCAGCGTAGAAGACATGTTCTACATAGTATAGGAAGACTTTAGATGTCATCCAACCCGAGCCGGACTTTTGCCATTTAATACCATCTGGTAAAGAGGATAAAATATCACTATGCATTCGTTTGTACGGATAAATAATTATGGGTGGGACCACGTATCCACTGGCGGAAAAAGAAAACATTACAGTCAAGTTCTCCTTAGCTTGACGGCGATCGGTTTCGTAGACGTTTCGTGAGCCTAAATAAGTAGAACAGACAATTTAAATGTGATAATTATATATCTATACTAAGCAAATAAGCAAAATCTACCTTTCGGTGCCAACATTTTTCCACTTTTCGGGCACATCAAGAAGTTGGTACCATCACCATTAAAGACGCGGTCAGGATAATTCAGTATTTCCCGATAACCTTTCTTACTAACATATTCCTCAATCTGATAGAACCAATTTCGAATGTAGTTTTCAGATACCTTCGAACTGGCATCAGTTATTGGCCCCGGTGTCCTTATGGCAAGAATTGGGTAGCGTTTTAAGAAAGCCTTATACCATTTATCATCGGGCATATTATTTTTGAACGGGTTCGGCCTTGGTGCATTGTCCAGGAATTCTTTAACAGATGATTTTACATACAGCTTACGTCTGGGAAATCCCTTTTCATGGTTTGATAAGAGCCATTGAATAATTAGCTCCTCCTCGTTTAAACTCAGAATAGAAAGGGGACCTGGTATGTTCTTTTTTGTACGATTATGTAATCGATTTTGAATGGTACCACGCGGAATTTTATATGTTTTGGATGCCTTATAAATGGAAAGTCCATTTCGAATGCGTTCAATAGCTAATTGCAGGTCATCTTCAGAATATGTCTTGCTTTTTGACATTTTTATCGAACCTGTTTAAATATAATGTGCCCAAGTGTTTGATTTATTTTAAAATTAGGTAGGTATACGAACAATTCAATTTTATTTTATTTAAATAAAAGAAATAAAGTATATAGGCCCTGGTCTATGTAGTACAAATATTAGGGGGCTCGAAACTGGAAGTCCTAAATTGCTAAAAAAATCCCTGTATTGAGCCCATGGCTCACAACTGGAAAATGTAGATAATATAGGCTTCCAGTTAAGAGCCCTCAGAATAAAAGCAAATGAATAACCTTTATCAAGAAAATTTTAATAAATAAACCTCTTAATCTATGTCTAGATTCATAAAATACTATCAGGCTTACCCGATTTTTTTGATTTGGCAAAGAAATATCACTATTAAAAACTCGGTTCCTTAGCAAAATCACTAGCACTACGCACTATTGCATGAACTGTTCACTTTCACTATTAGAAACAAAACGAAACCGATTCTCTATTTACTCCTACCTAAGCGCAAGAAAATGACTAAGCATGAGTGAGTCATTTTACTAAAAATGCACTTTAACCGTTATTTTCACTTCAGGCCTATTAACAAGGAAAAAACAAAGAAGGGGCTCGAAATTGGCAGGGGGGCTCGTAACTGGGTGTTTTACTACTACTGTTTCATGAAGTAAAAAGGTTCTGTTATGAAAAGCTATTCTTGGAAAATCATACCTGCATAAAGGAAATTAATATAGGTGTATACCATGACACAAAGATTAACAAGGTATGGCCGAATTATCTGTCAATTGATTGCTTGCCTCCTTTGGTGACAATTGTCAGAAATTTGTTCGTCTCAATTTCAATCGTCTTTATCACAGTGAAAAAAAATTTCTATTTGGAAATTTCTTTGCTTTCCCACTAGCAAATAATTACATTAAACGAAGAAACTGATATTTTGTTAAATATTTTAATGTATTCAAAACGTATTTCAGTCAATAAAATACGAAAAAGACAAAAAGACATTAGTCACTTTATGACGTAGCAACACACAAAAACTTCCTCTCGAATCGGCCATACCTTGTTATCTGTATACTAATAAAATTATTTAATTATTGAAAACTTTTGAATTTTAAAAATATTAGTAAGGATTTTAATACAGTCATCATGCAAAATTGTATTAACAATTTCAGTCGCCTTAGTTTTTCTGCATTTCAAATCTTTTACAATATTTAAATGAGTAATGCACAGAAATAATTCCGGTAGAACAAAATGCATAAAATTAAAAGTTATTTTGATTTTGGATGTCTGTTCGTCCGTCCAGTCCGTCCGTCCGTCCATCCACACGATAACTCAAGAACACATGTACTTAGAGAGCTGAAATCTTGCCTATGGCCTTTAAAAAAAACGTAAAATTAAGCTCCAATATGGGACAAATCGGGTAACTCCTTGGTAGGGTTGCCATGCAAAAATTTCGTTTTTCGCTATGTATATATTTGGACATTGCCTGAGAACGCGTCGACGTAGAGAGCTGAAATCTTGCACATAGTATTTTCATAAAAATAGCAAATACTTCAAAAATGGACTAAAATCAGGCAACCCCTTCTTGGTGTTGCCATATAACAATTTACGATTTTTTACGTATACTGTGAAAACGATCAATCCTATATGGTTTTCATGTACTGAAAACTTCTTCAGAATATGAAATCCATATAAAATTACAAATAATATTTTTTTCTGTCCGATGAACCGTTCTAGAAATATTTGTGAAAAACCACTTCAAAAATCAAACTTGCACAAAATTACATACAGCAATTCATCTAGGGCATTGTAAGAATTCGTCTTAGACCAAGTCGAGATTTTTTACTTGTTTGCAATATCTTTAAAACATATTTTACAAAACCCTCTGTTATTTATAAGGCTGCGTGCATACAGAGTAAAATTTTTGAACACATTTAGTTTGTTTATTGTGCGTAGGTATTACCTTTTGTGGTCGACAAAACAGCTTCCATAGAATTTCCAAGCATGGTTTCTTCACATATCCTGCCCGTAGTGATTTAAATCTATCGTTATACTAGAAATTGTGTTATTTTTATTATTAATGTTTGTTGAATTTCTAGAAATTGTTCTAGATTGCCTTTGATCTTCGGATACATTTGCCATATTCATATTGCACCACAACCACTACATTCAGAAACTTTAATACTGTGTCTGCAATATTGCCAAAAATTGACCTATGGACATACATTTTGGATGCCTTGACACTTACTTCTCCATTAGCGAAAGTGATTTTGATCACATTAGATTTTTACTCTGCACTTCACAGTTCTGTATGAAGTTCTATTTCCCCGGAAAATATGGAACAGTTAGTAAACTATGTATATATCTGAAAGAACGTTGAGGTCATTATAAATAATGGTCGATACTCATTTGGGTCATTCCACAGGAATTCAATAAAAAATCACTAATGTCGTTTTTCTTTTGCTGAAAGTTAAGTAGTTATATGATATACAACTATGTGTTTATGCTGCGCCGCATGCTGGTTAAATTAAAGGACTCTGAAATCCTTAAAAGTCGCCGATTTTTGGTCTGCTAAGTTATATTCAAAAACTGATAACTTTTGTTCTGATTTATCCCAGAGACATGACCTTTGGTTTATTTTAAAGATGACGGAAAATTATATGGCATTTAGAAGAAGAAAAATTCAAGGATGTTAAATATATCCTTTACCCTTGAATATCTTCAAATGCATTCCTTTAATTTTTTCCGTGATTTATTTTTAAATTAATGCTGATAATGTTATTAGTAAATGGTTAAATTTTTAAATTGGGATCTCAGTGGGTTTGGAGACGAGAGTTGTTTTGTTTTTTTGAGGTTTGGTTTTTTGCGAAAAAAATGTAATACAAATCTATTTTGTTATTCTTGATCCCATTAGAATTTTTCACCAAGGACATAATTTTTTGTCTTCTAAAATGTGACCCATTAACAGTCTTTTAAACAATGATCTCGCCCCGAAAATCAGCTTTACTGACGAAATATTTCCTTATTTTTTCCAACAAAACAAGACAATCTTAGTCGTCCGTTAAATTTTCCACAGCGATGGTGTAAGCTGTAAATTCCTTAATTTTTTTTTTTTTTTTGAAAATTGTGAACTATTCTCAAGTTTTCTCGTTTGGGTCACAATTCACAAATTTCGTATTGTTTTATTACAAAAAATCAACGTTTTTACAACATTTGAATTAAAGTAAACAAATGATATAGTTAAATTAAATCACTAAATACCTTCGCCGAATTATAAACTAAAACCAAACCTTCCATAAAAAAATTACTATTAATTGGACTTAGCTTTTGTGAGATGGAAAATGAAGAAAATAGGAAAGACAAATGAAAAGCCAAAGAGCTATAAAAAGCCCGTTTTCTGGACTAGAATGGAGTTCTTCAAGTACAGAGCGTTGATTATTTACTTCATAAACATCAATCACAGCGTTTGACGAACAAATCATAATGACATGAATGGATAGATGTAAGAGTCTAAAACAATTCAGAGAAGTACCAAACCAACTTTTCAACCGGACTTCCTTTTAGATAATTTTGCTAACAACATAATATAGAAGTTTTAAGTATGAAGAAATGAAAAGCGGAGTACTTTTGTAAAAGGAGTAGTACCGGAGTATGCTATTAGTTTTCGGAGTACAAACGACAGCACTGGAACATACTTACAAAACGATCGCAAGCTTTATTCGGAATCAATTGAAGCTTTCGACTTGCTCATATATGATTTCAACTAGATTAAAGTTTTGAGCTTTGAATGCAAATGTTTCTGCTGAGAAACTAAATAACCGGCCAAATGCGAGTCGGACTGGCGCAGGAAGGGTTCCGTATCATCGTACAAAATTTAACACTATTTACTTTTTATTTATTTTTTCAAATTAGAGTAGGCACCATGTGAAAAAATATTGCTGTCATTTGAAAAAACAAAAAATGCCTACTTATGATAATACACTGAGGGAAATTCAAATAACCTCATGAGAATTTTCCCAAGAATGAGTTCTTAAAAGCCAATAACGGTACACATTTTTGCATTTTTATGAAATGAGTGACAAATAATGTGCGTATATGGGTTTTGCAGTAAGCGGCTTGAAAATAATTCTTAATTTTAAGCGATTTTAGTCAGTTGTGTGTTAAGGGGAAATATAACTAGCCTCAGTGATAGTTAGTGAGTTTTCGTTGCATTGGTCACATTGTATCTTTTGAATAATTTATCAGTGAGTACAACTCAGCTTAATGGAACAAACAATTTAATACATTTTTTAGATTTGAATAGTTGTTAAAAGAAATGGGTCGAGGCAAGAAGTTAAGGAAAAATGAGATAAGCGCATTTTCGGCATACCCCTATTGCTAAAAATATGAATAGATGACCGAAAGTAATTAATAACTACTTTAAATTGAAGGACAACTAGGGGAAAAATTACAATAACACTGATAAAGGGAAGATTACGAAACGGCCATTTTTCAGTGTGCAGTTCAGGAATAAATTTGTGCTTCTAAAATATGGGCTGAATTGGAATTCTACGTAACTGCTCGACGTGTGAGGCAAATTTTAAAAAGTGAACCGTCGCTTAAGTAGACGAAAAGTGTAGCTAAGCCAAAGTTAACCGCCAAGCATAAAGAAGCTTGTTTGTCTTTTGCCTGTAAATACTTTTACTGTGCTGAAAAATAGCAAAATGTTCTTTTCAGCGATGAAAAAGAAGTATAATTTAGATCGGCCAGATCTTAGGTGGGATTCAGAGATATTTTCAAAGCGCAACTTTGGTGCCGGAGCTCATATGGTTTGGAGCGGATTTTACTATCGCTTGAAAATGTCGCTAGCCTGGATTTCAACAAAAATGTCATCTACGGAATACGTTGAAATGCTGGAGATTAGTTTAATTGAAAACTTTAATGGGAGAAAACTTCTTTTTTCAGCATAACAATGCGTCGAATCACTGTGCCAACCAGACAGAACAGTGGCTGAAAGAGATCAATATCCAAGTTTTGGATTGGCTAGCCTGTAGCCCAAACCTCAACCCCATTGAAAATCTCTGGACACCTAAGTCCCGCAAAGTGTACGAAAATGGGAAACAGTTCAAATCAATTTCTGAACTGAAAATCAGAATTTGGGATATATGGATGGAATTAACACCAGAAACTTAAAAAACTTTTGTTGACTCGAAGCCCAATAGATTATTTGAGGTCATCAGAAATAATGGGGGAAGTACCTGATATTATCTTGAAAAGACGGACAGTAATAGGGTTCCCGTTGTTACCCTTTGAATACGGAACCCTAATAACGGCAGAAGGAGTGTTTGATTCCTTACTTTAATGTCTTCAAGCTAGAATTTTCAGTAAGTATAATGCTCTCAAGGAAACTTCAGGAATAAATAGACTCAAAACATTTCATGATCATTTTTACGTCATATACCATGCTTCGGTAAAGAATAGTAGTGAGTTGCATTCATGAGAGCTGTATCCTTGGGGAATGAGCTGATGAAAATAAATTGCAAGAATTTTAAATACCTGGTGGGTGTCATTTAGTTGACATACAGTTTTGGTTCTGTGGACTAATTTTGAATCCTTTTTGTGTATCATTTTGAAGAAGCAATGAATGATTCTATAAGAGAAAAAAAATGTAAATACACATATGATAGCTTGAAAAGGAAAATTACATCTTAGTTGGAGAAAATTAATAAAATCGGGGGAAATAATTCGTGTAGTTTTGTAAATTGGTACAGTTATACCTTGCGGTATCCAGATGAACATACTAAAAGTCCTCAACGGTAGATGGGGCCATGCTGAGAGTGAAGGGGTGCTTTTAAGGTACTTTTTTTTCAGGTTTTTGCTCATATCTCGAATATCTGTACGATTAGAATTATGTGTACTTCTGACAAAAATTTCCTACAAATTTGGCTATATATTTATTTTTGCTCTACGATCAATTACTTTAGGAGCTACAGGGTGTGTAAGTTTTAACAGAGAGAAAAAAAATGGACGATTTAAGAAATAAAAACGAAATAGGTTTTTGAAATTTTATTTAAAAATAGAAAAAGCAAATCAGTTCATCTTTATTATGTTACTCGTCATCTTCTACATGGACATCTTCGTCTTCTTCTGCTATGACATCTATACAGGTACACTGTTTGTACATGAATCCAAGTAGCCCCGAAGCATACTAGAACTAGATTGCATGTAATACCGAATTTTCGACATCCGCATTTTCCACTGCAACCACTTTTGCAGCGACAAAAAATTAAAGTCAGCATGGTGTCAGGAGCTTGAGGATCAGTGGTGGCAATTAGATCGAGGATTTCATCAGCTCCTTACTTCCAACCCCACAGTTCAGGAGGGTTTCATTAGCTCCTCGCTTCCAATCCCACATTTCAGGAGGCAGATCATTACCCAGCCACTCTTGTCCTTGGTGGAATATTCATAATGCCTGATATTTTGCTGACTCTTTCGTAGGGGTGGAGAGAGGAGAGATCAGCTGTGGACTTGATGCTGGATTTAACAAAAAACGAGTATCGATGGCTGTTAAGATACATCGTCAAAAACATCGTTTCCCCTGTTTTCTGCTATGGCTTCCGGTGTTGATGTTGGGTCATAGAAAATGGCTGCTATATCCTTGATTACTGGTTTTTTGTTCAAACAACTTTACAATTGACAGTTTGCCTATCCTGTAAATTGCTGAGGTTGTGTCGTATGTAGAAAATTTTGTCACAAATAAACATAATGCTATTCGTACAGATATTCGAGATATGAGCAAAAACCTGGAAAAAAGGTACCTTAAACCCCGCCCTACAACCTCAGCACGCCCACCACTCTTGAGGACTTTCAGTATGTTCATCTGGATACCGCAAGGGATAACTGTTCCAATTTACAAAACTACACGAATTATTTCTCCTGATTGCCCATATTCGGCTTAATTTGATCGTACTATCTGCACAGTTTTTTATTGGACCTAGGATTTATGTGTTACGTTCTCCAAGAATTATCAGAATTAAGTTAGGAGCTACAGAGCCGCAATATTAACCATTAAGGCATATAAGAAAATAAAAATTCTCGTAGAAGTTTTTGAAAAAAGAAGACAGGACTTTGGGCCCTATTATAAATGCGCTGTTACTTCTGTACGTGATCTTCGCATTCGGGAAGTGACTTCACGAAAAAAATTCAAAAAACGATCTTCCCATTTACCCAAGTACATTTTATACAAAATTGAAAGAGTCAATCGAAAGAAGATTGCTTGATAGCAAAGATGATGAATTGATGTATTGGTCACGTGTAATTCTTGATCAAAAGCATTACCATAAAGATATTAATAATAATCAGATGATATTCAGGGGAAATTAGAAATTTGTCAATCAGACTCCAACTAAATTAATGGGAAATGATTCGTGGATTCCGTGAATACATTCTCGAAAAGACATAGCCAGAAAAAAGCTATTGCATTTAATACCCACTTTGAATACCATTGCAATAACTTCACATGAATGTTAAAGCGGGTTTTCGCAGATGAACCCAATTCCCACTTCAACTAGAGATTCGTTGAAGACTATAAGAAAGACAGTTTGAGCTCTTTTGTTCTTCAAACTTGTCGAACCACATCTGAGACTTTTCTACACTTCCAAATACGTTGATCTCTAGTTAATAAGAGGACATCATTCGGCCACGAATACTAACACCCAGAAAAGAAATCGAGGAGATTTATTAGACGAGAATTGGACCACATTTTGGAATATATGTACATACTACAAAAATTTGCTTTAAATAAAACTAATAAAGGTTCCTAGATGAAATCTAGTATACTCTAAGTTTGTCATTCCGTTTGTAACACCTCGAAATAATTATGATAGAGCAAAATGGATTGGACACCCACGCATAATAATAAAAGTTATTTTGATTTTTGCATATCCATCCGTCTGTCCGTCCGTCTGCACGATAACTCGAGAACGCGTTCACTTAGAGGGCTCAAATTTTGCACACGGACTTTAAAAAAAAAAGTAAATTTAAGTTCGAAAATGGGTCGAATCGGGCAACTCCTTCGTACGGTTGCCAATAAAAAAATTACGGTTTTTACTATATATTTGGGCACTGCCTGAGACGTGGAGAGCTAATATTTGGTACATAGTGTATCTATTGCAATAGTAAATAAAATTTAGAAAATGGACTAAATCCGGAACCGCTTCTTGGTGTTCCCATATAAAAAATTAGGATTTTTACATACATATACTGTGAAAACAGTCAGTCCTAGACGGTTTTGATGTACTAAAAGTTCTTTATAATGTGACATGGTATGAAATTGGTTACTACCATTTTTACTGTGCGACGAACTGTTTTAGAAATGTATGCGAAAAACCACTTAAAAAATCAAACTTGCGTAGATCGGTGACGATATGAAATTTTATACGGGCATTCATCTAGGTCTTTAGACCAATTCTAGCTTTCTCACTTGTTAGTTCCACCAACCACTTTTTTTTCCCCAAAAAAGTAGTGGTTATATTAATTATATTTTACAAAATATATGAATTATTTAAGATTCACATGATTGAGACAAATTTGATATTCCTTCTGGGTAATATATTGGAATTTACTGTTGGTAGATTTACATCTAATGAAAACCTGTTGCATCCATGATTAAGTTCTGTTGCAACCCAACTGTGCCCAGTTTATGGGCGTATAAAGAAAAGTGTACCTAAAAAATCATTTTTTAGTCACGAACATATTTGAGGCAGTCCTTGAGTCACGCCTTTCTTCATATGCATAAAAACACAAACTTGGATTGCACAAGTACTTCATCATGGATGACATAGGTTTCCATCAGATGTAAATTTACCATTACCAAATTTCAATGTAACAACCATCATGAAGAATTACAACTAAGAGAAAATATAGAAAAAAATCTAGAAAAAATACTCGCGCGCGAATATCTTTTCGGGATTTTTTTCAGGATTTCCTCTGAATTTTTCCGCTTTTGGATTTTGTAACTTCTGGTCTTTTTATACCCTAGATGAAATCTATAGGGGTATACTCAGTTTGTCATTCCGTTTGTAACACCTCGAAATAATGATGGTAGAGCAAAATGAATTGGACTCCCACGCATAATATTAAAAGTTATTTTGATTTTTGCATGTCCGTCCGTCCGTCCGTCCGTCCATCCGTCTGTCTGTGCGCACGATAACTCGAGAACGCGTTCACCTAGAAAGCTAAAATTTTGTAAACGGACATTAAAAAAAAAGTAAAATTAAGTTCGAAAATGAGTCAAATCGGGCAACTCCTTCGTGGGGTTGCCATACAAAAATTTCGTTTTCCACGATATATTTGGACACTACCTGAGAACACGTCCACATAGAAAGCTGAAATTTGGTACACTGTGTTTTCATGCTAATAGCAAATAAAATTTCAAAAATGGGTTAAATCGGGTAACCCCTTCTTGGTGTTGCTATATAATAATTTTGGTTTTTTACATATACTTTGAAAATGATCAGTCCTAGACATTTTTATTGTACTAAGAACTTCTTCAGAATATGAAATCCTATAAAATTGGTTATAATCATTTTTTCTGTCCGACGAGCCGTTCTAGAAATATATGCGAGAAACCAATGAAAAAAATCAAAATTTCTCAAATGGGTGACCATATGAAATTTCATACGTGCATTCATCTAGGGTATCATAAGAATTGTTCTTAGACCAATTCTAGCTTTTTCACTTGTTCTTTCTTAATTTCGTACCCAACCCCTGATTTGGAAAACAAGCGACCACTTATGAACGATGAAATCAATAAGAAAAACATTTTGTTTTAATTTTTATTGAACGACTACTAAATTCACGAGGGTTTGATTAATTTAGCTGCTAACTAAACTATTAGGGGTAGCTAACGCATGTGTAGTATACCAAAATTGATTGTTGATTTTCGAATCTAGCTGATCGTTCACTATAAAATAGCCATCGTCTTTAGCTTTTTAAATTTCGCAAGTTTCCTATCTATCTAGTTCTAGTAACCTCATTTCTCATAAATTGTGTAATAATTTAATTTCATCTGGCATCTGGATATGGTTTATGTCCAGTTAATACTGGGGACACACGTATGGTATTATTATCATGACATTTATACCAGGTCTAAGCTATACTACGTAGTATAGCCGATCCCAGACACACTTTTGTTTGTAGTATAGTTTGACATTCGCTCTCACTGAAAAGCCAGTTGCTAGACTGCAACAACTGGATTCTCGTACCAACTTTACAAAAATCTCGTACGTCATGAAAAATTCTCGTACACTAGGCTTATCACGAAATTAATAAGAAATGGCAGCTTAATTAAAACTGAGGATTATTTAGTATTATTTCATTTTTTTTGATAACAAAAATAATGGGTATCTTTAAAAAGTTTTATTTGATAAATTGTGTATAATCTTGTTCTTAAAATAAAAGACATCTAGATTAGGCTAGGATTATCTGGGTCCGAGTTAATAGTTTGGTTCAAATTTTCATCATCAAGTCGCACTGCAGTAGGAGGCTTATTCTATTATATGATGCCAACGTTGTTCGACTTATCATTTGGATGGTACCTTTCTTTCGACTGTGTTTTAACACATTGAGCTGAAAAGAGGGCTGCTAACACGGTCTTTGATGAGACCTTGTTAATTTTCTTAATTTTCTTCTTGTTAGGTTGTTCTTGCTAAAAATCCTCTCATTATTGCCATTGGAATGTGCGAGAGTTAAAATGGATAGCGTAAATTGAGGTAAAACTATGTATATATTTGTGGTCTTCATCAGCAGTGCGGATTTGGGAAAGCTTGTACCAAAATATGTCAACTTCCTTTTCTTTGGTGATGTGTGGATGAATTTGGTCCAAGGAAATAAGTCGACACTCGTCATCGAGTTGTTGCAGTTTTTTATACCCTAAACAGACTGTCTCCAAAATGACATAATTTCTAATTAAATTTAGTCAAATGTGCAGTGTGTCACACAAATAAAGTCCATCAAGGACCGATTTTGCAACATTTCGCTTCGTTTTCAAATGGACAAAATTTTACTCCATTTAGTGAAATTGCAGTCAAAGTGCCACCTACCGTCATTAAAATGAGCTTAATTTATTGGAAAGTGAAAAGTTTTACCAATAAAGATAGCAGTGACAGCAGCTTACTTCTCTTTTTGATCTCTTTGAATAGCAAAAATTGTCTTCTACTCAAAATGCTTTGCAACTACAGTAAATACTCGCAAATTTTCATGATAGGATTTAATTAAATTATTCTGCCATGATCTTTACTCACAATAATTTTCGCACATAGACTGTCACCTCTTCATTTCCGTGAAATGACTGATTTTCAAGTTTAGTCATTATGGGTGCAGTCTGTCTAGGGGTATTAGGGTCTGGCGGCTTTTCCATAGGATGCAGGCTACATAAAACCATGAATAATGGAGTATGATTTCGGTATTTTGAGATCAGGCCTTGAGCCTAAAACTATCGCTCCTACAGAAAAATAATGTTATAACAAATTACAGCCCAATATGTTTCTTTCTAATGGTGTTTAGAAAAAGTTACATGTAGGGCAAATTTATGGTGTTTGAACTAAATAAAAGGCAAAAAGTGTTTAATGTCGCCCGCTATGCTCTTTTCAAGTCTCTTTTAAAAAAAATAAGCAGAACCGTAACCACCAGAATAATATACAAGCCCCATTCTATATACCAGTAGTTACGGTTCTGCTTACTTTTCTTAAATTATCTTTTACTCGACTTTTGTTAGTAGTATTTTCACAGTGTGAAAATTCTGGTTGGAAAATATTTGACGCCCAAATTCGCGTACTTTCGCGTACGAGAATACATTTTGCTTCGTACATCGTACCAGAGTAGAAATTCGCGTACATGTACAAGAATTATCGTACGTCTAGCATCGCTGAAAAGTAGAAATTTTTTGTAAAAATGTCACAAAATAAATATTAATTTCATGTTTTGTGAATAATTTATTATTAAAAAATTTGCTGTAGATGTCAAACGCTCAGCTAAAGGTAGCAGAAATTCGGAGCAATAGACAATTGTATATTTTAAATAATTCATGGAGGGTCAATCGAAGGAGGCGGCGGACAAAGGTAAATCCCTAGCTTTGAATTATAATATATTTTTATCCTTAAGTTCAAAATTCATAATAATGGGAAAACGATGTGATTTGCTTTGCTAAACTTTGATTACTTTTGTGATCTCGCTGCTTGACAAAATTTTCCTCCTTTTATTAAAACTTTCACTCTAAATTTTTAACACAAAAATATTGATAGAATTAAAAATGGCTTGTATAAAAAAATGCAAAATTTTGTTGTAACTTTTTCCCGCTAATTGAAATGGCAGTAGTATCAATTGAAAACTGTCCCTACTAATTTTAAATATTAGATTACAAGCAAATATTGTTATGTTTCAGTACTAGGTACGTTCACGGTATACCTACCAGGTACTTCAGCTAGTATCCAACAAGTATGTGAAGACACACATAGCCTCTGTTAAGTGTTGATTTTCTGTTTGGAAAACTCGACTCAACGATGAAGCCAAATAGTGCACTGAATGAAGAACCAGAATCGTTACTTGAAAATTCAAAAGAACTATTACTCCTCAAGAAAACAGAGCTCAAAATAATTACAGAACTCTTCTCAGGCCATTGCCCCTTGAGGTATCACCTTAACAAGATGGGCTTGGCTGAGACTTCATCCTGCCGCTTTTGCCAGGATGCTCATGAAACCTCGGAGCACCTGCTCTGCAACTGCGAAGCATTGACCAGGCGGAGACTACTCCATCTCGAACATGCTTTTCCTACACCTAACTACGTACGGAACCTCAATCCCAGAAGGATCCTAGACTTTATTAACAGTCTGAACCTAGAAAGGGAATAAATTCAACGGGGACTCAGAATAGATCTTTTAGGTCGCGGTGATTGCGAGGCTGACGCCTACACACCCCTCTACGAATCTAATCTAATCTACTTGAAAATTCACGGTTTTGATGGCTGAGAGTAATTGAAAAGCAGGAGATGATGTGGTTGCATCTTTCCAACAAGTCGAAATAATTTCCAGAGCATCAATGACCATGCGCTGTAAGTCGCCGTAACTTGCTGCCGACTCATGCCGTTTCACGCACTTCTTCGCACAACAATCTTTTAGATTTTTAGAACAGGTTTACTTTAGGAGCACTAGCTCAGATTTTTTTAAAACTTTGTGTACTAGTTCAAATTTACTCACAAATCACGAATATCCAATTTTTATTTGGTGCTCACTTATAGTTTCCGAGATATTTAAGTTTAAAAATCGCGAAATTTGCACTGCAATTTGACATTTTTGCAATTAATTAACCCTTCTTCTTCTTCTTCTTCTTCTTCTTCTTCTTTTTAGTATTAAAAAGAGGCAGTGGTAGGTATATACATATACCTTCCCAACATTCGGGTTACCAGCATTGCGTTTTTTTATTCATTACGAAAATTAGTTAGAATGGAATAGGAAAACATTTATTAAAGAAACACACGCACACATGCAGACAGGCGCACGCACACACACATACACACACACACAGTCAGGCTGCCAGCCTGCCTGTGTATATGTGTGTGTGTGTGTATATTTCTTTAATAAATGTTTTTCTATTCCATTTTAACTAATATTCGTAATGAATAGAAAAACGCAGGGCTGGTAACCCGAATGTTCGGAAGGTATGTACATACCTACCACAGACTCTTTTTAATACTAAAAAGAAGAAGAAGAAGAAGAAGAAGAAGAGTTAATTAATTGCAAAAATGTCAAATTGCAGTGCAAATTTCGCGATTTTTAAACTTAAATATCTCGGAAACTATAAGTGAGCACCATATAAAAATTGGATATTCGTGATTTGTGAGTAAATTTGAACTAGTACACAAAGTTTTAAAAAAAAATCTGAGCTAGTGCCCCTATTGTAATCTTAAGCCAGATTTTTTTTTCTTCTTCTTCACAAAATGCAAAATTTCGGTTATGATTGGCGCGCTAAATAACGTTCTGTTGTGAACGCGACTTTACCAAGAAATACTGGATCGAATTTCGTCATCATTTACGAATGTATTTCATTTACTTCAAAATTAGATTTAAAAAAAAGCAAAGTCTAAATTTTCATTATTTTTTTTTCTGTTTGATTGTGTATGCTTTATTACAATTATAACTTAAAGCCCTGGTCACACCGAGAGCGGCGCGGCGCGGAGCTGCCCGGTGGCACGCGGCAAAATAGAGTGTTCACACCGAGAGCGGCGGATTTAATCCAAATGTACTCTAGTTCCGAGGAAGAAATTCTATTATTAGTAGCTCTGCTTGAAGAAAAACAGCGAAATGTGATGAGGTTCGATTACAAAATACTTAAGAATGCAAAAAGCCTCATTTAACGAATTGTGCGGACTTATTTCGAAAAAAAAGGAATTTTGCCGCTAGCGGCAGCGGCAAAATTGTGTTTTTGAGTAATCTCCAAAATTGCCGTGCGGCAACTATTTATATATATATTTACATATCCATCTCCAAATAGATGTGTCTCTTCAATTTGAATATGCGTGCCTAGTCGATAACTCATATTGCAGTCGGGAATCCCTTATTGGCTGGCCATTTAACTACGTCTTCCATAATTTCATATTCGGTCGATGGGAACTAGATCCACTCATTCGCATTGTATATAATGAGACCAACAGTGGTATCGACAATTCTAGAGACTGTAGGTTGTGAACATCCTAGTACATCAACGATACCGCTCTGGAAGACCGGATCTTCCATGTACCATAAAAACACATTCAGTTTTTGTATTGGCGAAAGCGTATCTCCATTGGTTTCCAGATTTCTGCCAATGAAAAAGTCAGCTAATAGGGTCCGGAAGTCGCACTTACGTGTACACTTTTCGTGCACGTATGTTCACCATATCCGCCATGGGAAATTAGAATTTAACAAAATCGCTAAAACTAAACACGTTTGCTCTATAATTCCATGATGTATACGAATACTTCAGTTTTAAAGCAGATGTTGCTTTTTATGATTTTCAAAAGGGTGAAACCTTTTTGATTTCTGCAAGTATAAGCAAACCCGTTTTAGCCTCCGTACATGGGATCTTTCTTCCCCCCTGCCAAGAAACCAAAAAAAAAAAAAAATTAAGTAAGTATAATAAATTCCGGGTTGGGTACGATGTCCAGAAAGACAAAATCCAGAAGTGACAAAATCCAGAAGTGACAAAATCCAAAAAAGACAAAATTCAGATGACGCGAATATCTTTCAGGTTTTTGTTTTTCAGGATTTCCTCTTAGGTAGTTTGAGTTCTTCATGAGCTCGGAAATTTTTCGTTTACGTGTAAAAAACAAACAAATTATATATATTTTTTACATTTATTCACCCCACCGCACCACCGTACACATTCATTTATTTACGTACTCATTAATAAATAAGATCTAGGCACAGACCTAGAAATATACCATATATGCAGTAAATCATACATTCCAGAGCAGAATAATACCTGAACGCAAAAATTTTCCTATGTGTTAGTAATTTCTTAAATTTACTCTTTTTTATTCTAATTCGAATTATCATGCATTTTGAAACTTGACCTTCTCAAAATCGCGATCAACACTTGTAAATTTCATAAAATGTGACCCATGTGCACCCATTGTTGGGTTAGTTTGTTCCGTTCACAAAGATCCTAGGGTTCCATCAGATGAATATGTCATCATCAGAAAACTCACAACTATATTAATAACACAAATTAATATAACAACATCAACGACGAAGTGTAAATATGAGAATTGCGAAGCGAAGTTCATGCCATTTTTAAATAGTTTTTAAAAAAAATTTTATTTATAACAATTTTTACATTTTCGGGTTTTTTACATTTATGTATTTTGACGTTTATGAATTTTGTCACTTCTGGATTTTGTCATGTTCCCATAAAATCCGAAGACATGCAGATGCAGCTCAAATTTCCAGATTTACAAATTTAAAAAGTTGAAGTAAAACATTTTGTTCAAAAACCCCCCCAAATGGCTTCTGTCAAACTCTAATGTTATAATTTGGAGCTATCAAAACATGAAAATAATTTCCCAATTTCAAGTGTCTAAATATTGAACACTCTGACAACTTGCAGCAGCTGTATTCAATTAAGATGAACACCCAACCCCAGAAGGAAAAGACGATATGATTTTTATCAATGTTTTATATTTCCACAAATTGTGGATAATCGAATTAACTGAAACACACCACTCCTTATTATGACCACTAGATTTTTCTATATGTCTATTAATGAGTGTGCTATTCACTTAACCGTATCTAGCTTAAGTGGGGTGTTGCGTATGTGTATAACTCTCTTGACCCTGTTAAGTGTTTTCTTATTTTAAGTTTCAAACAGGAAAAATATAATGAAATGAAAAAGGAATTTTGAAGTGACAACGATGATGACGACCTGCATCTTTCTTGTCTCATATATGTAGAGTAGAGGGTATAGGTACCACCAGCATTGAATGTTATATTCAACGCAATATAGAATAGATAATATCCTCAGCATGGATGAAGCTTAGATATTATGTACAAAAAGGGTGAATGAAATTTTTGTATGACAATCCTTAACATATGTCACATGCATACACAATACTTCATACAATCTTGAACATGATGTGAAGATAGATATGAAAGTCAGAAGAAATGTAAAAGATTCAATCTCATATTTGTATACCTGTACGTATGTAGGCTGTACATACATTGATACGATAAGTAGTGTACTTAGACTTTACTATATACATTTCTGTATAGCTGAGATGTAGGTACCTACCTACAAATAGAGATGCTCCATCTTTAATGGGTGTTCAGCGCTTTTCGTGATTTATTTCACACGTATATTATAGGTCTCCCCTTTACCGTTCAATACTCTTTTATAGTACACACTCACACACACACCTTAATACAGGTCTCATGCTCATCTTAAGATGTTCCCATTTTTCTGATATATCAGAAAATACAAAAAAAAAAAAATTCTTCAAGGCAAGTGTGGATGAGTAGTAGAGCAAGCACTTGAGCTCGAACGCGCGCGCGCGATACCATTAAAAATGGTCCATATCTCGATGAGATGAACACACTCACACACACAGCACTCAAATCTTGCGCGCTTGCTCTAAATTGAACAGCAACAACATCTTTTACAACCAGAACCAGTTTTGATAGCCGTAAGTGCCAAAGACTGGTAATGGCCGGATTTAAGGTAGAAAACTTCTTTAACTTTATTCTTTCTGGATGGTGATTGCTACATGTGTTTGCCCTTGACTTCACGCGCGAGAATATTCATACGTGTAATAATTACTGAAACGCACCAAGTTTATGACCCGCGAAACCATACTCTTGCTATAGTATGTAGTACCTACCTACCTACCTATGCATATGCAGCTCGATAAGAGTCAATTTGCCACCATAATACTTGTCTGCTGTAAACTTTAAGCAAAAATCTTATGAAATTAATTATCAACTGAATTATAAGTGTGACGTTAGATGTTAACATTAAATACAAGTTTTTTATGAGGGTTAGCCAACAACAACATTGTACTGCAGCAGTTGCAATTCGTGTTGTAGTTGGTGAGTAATTTTGCACAACTAAATTCGTTACGAATTATTAACTACATCTGGACTTTAAAAGGCAACAGAACTATAAACTATTTAGTAGTTAATAGCGAGAGAGAGAGACGTGGAGGCGGAAAATGCTTCTTTGTGTACTGCTATATATTCACATTTCATAGACTATGTAAAAAGAGTGATAGAGATAGTTGTATAAAAGAAAACATAAATTCATACAATAAAATACAAAATTTTATAGTCAAAACTGTCTTATATAGCTCTAGGCAATTTCTCATGCTGCAAGGTCATTAAATTAGTAAAAAATATCATAAAAACCTGTAAACAACAACACTTTGGTTAACATTTTTGTAACAGCACACATATAATAAGCTCTAAAACCTGTCATAGATTTTATTGTTATCGCTTCAAAACCATGTTAAAATTTATACCATCCAAAGGCGGCCTGGCCTATTCATATCCATAAAAGTCGACAAAATTACACGATTCGGATCTCAACAGATATTCAGGTCGATTTCATTTGATGACGATTTCGATGACTATGACGACTACGATGACAACAACAACTTCCAAACCAAACATAGTCGTTATTCGTTGTTATATGTTCTCTTCGACAGATATGGTGGTGCTACTAACGAATATATGTATGTAGTAGGTTAGGTACAAATATATAGTAGGTACCTACCTACCTACAATGATTGAGGTTTGGAATTTAGAGCTTAAAATTTTATAGTCGAAATGAAATCGATTTTACGACTATAGGAAATTTTCGATTCTATAAAATTACAGAAATATTCCTAATATTGTATGTTCGTTATGTGTTCAAAATGTTGTGTGAAGTGTAACCGTTATTGGTAAGTAGAAGTTAATTATGGTATTTTAACAAGTTAAAATGTTAGACTTGATGGGTGATTGTAAAACCAATTCTTACGATACCCCTAGATGAATGCAATACAATAGATCAATTGGGCGCTATACAAAAGAGATTGCAATATTTTATAAAGTACAAGTGAAAAAAAGATCGAAATTAGTAATATTAAAATAATAATAAAAATATGATAAAAATACAAAAATACCCAAAAGATACGTACGTAAAGGTAGCACCGCAAATTCGTGTGATACAGTTCGGAGCTATCTCATAATTTGTCGTTAATTTGTCATGAAATTCATAAATTTGTCGTGTACATTTTCTAAAGGAAACTGGATGTGGTGCTAAGTTGACGTCAAGTTAGCGCCGCAACTCACTGCAACTCGGCCCAAACTTATCGTATTGGAAAATTTCACACCTTGGGATTTGTCGTTAAAGCAAAAATAATGTCGTTGGATTTAGTTCCGATCTCGTTTAAAGATCCAAAAACTAACGCAATTTTCGATATCCTGGGAGCAGTAAATTACATAGCTTCCAATTTGGAGGAATCATCTGATGGCTATTATACGGCATTTTACAAACGGGGACATGGTTGGTTGCTTTATGATGATTTGAAAAATAACGGACAGAAAGTTTCAAAAATGTCTAAAATACTTCGAGCATTACTGGTTTATTCAAAACAGGTAAATTCAAATTTTATTAAATATCACATCGCTTGTTATAGTTATGTAATGATAAGAAACTTATAATAATTATTTATTATAATTTCTTATATTAAAATATTAATAAAATAAAAAATAATAACAATAAAGAGAGCATTTGTTTATTTTCAGGATAACACCAGCACCTCATTCAGTTTTTTTTTTTTAAAAAAGGCCAAGACAAATTTATAGTTTTTAAGATAAATAAAGACAAATAAATAACAAATTTCAAGATGTATTATTTTGTAATCCGATTTTCAGCGAGTTCTGGTGATAACTTGACATCAACTTGGCACCACACCCAGTTTCTTTTGGATAAAAGGACTCGACAAATTTATGGATTTCATGACAAATTAACAACAAATTAACGACAAATTCCAAGATGTATAATTCTCAAATCGATAAGTTTATCCCGAGTTCCAGTGAGTTGCGGTGCTAACTTGACGTCAACTTAGCACCACATCCAGTTTTCTTTAGATAAAACGACACGACAAATTTATGGTTTTCACGACAAATTAACGACAAATTATGAGATAGCTCAGAACTATATCAGACGAAGTTGCGGTGCTAACCTTACGTACGTCCAAAAGATCATAAAAGAAAAAGAAAACTTAAATGAAAAGAGCACAAAGAAGAAGAAATAAAAAATAAAAAAATTAAAATACAACAAATTAGTAATTAAGAAAAGCGAAGGGAAACAAATTAAAAATTAATTGAGACAATGTAACAAGAATTTGAAGGGCGAAAGATCTATAACAATCACTAATAATCCCGCCCATCACAAATGTGTCCATGGCAGCGCCGGTGGCAGGAATTTTTAATGAAGGGGGGGGGGGGGGTAAAAATTGGTGAAGAAGAACAATATGAAACACAGTTTAAATGTAACGATTCATTGGTATAACTAGATTGACTGATGAATATACATGGTCAAAAGTTACATCCAATTCACACGATCGTAATTAAAAAATTCATTTAATTAATTTAAAGTAACAAAAAATAAAAGCAAAAATATAGGCTTTCACAATTCTCATCTTTACTAACATTTTCCTTCTATAAGTTTTGAATTTTGCTCGTTAGTAACCAAGCCCACGGATGTTCATCAGATATTCTTAGGAAATTTTCCTGTCCGAAGAATGTGTTCCGTGGAATATTCCCGAGAATGAAAAAAAAATTGTATGGGAATGTCACGGGGTAAAAGTTTCACTGTTCAAGGAAAGTATGCCGTCATTATTCCAAAGAATTTCTTCAGAAATCATAAGAACAATGTCTTTGGAAATTTAGCGGATATATTCCACGGATACTTTATGGAGGGTTTGTTCGGATATTCTGCAGAATTATTCCATAGAAATTCTTCAGAAATCATAAGAATAATGTCTTTTGAAATTTAAGATATATTCCACGGATGCTCTATAGAGGGTTTGTCCAGATATTCTGCAGAATTATTCCACAGAATTTCTTCAGAATTTCTCCAGGCTACAATAAATAAAAAGCATTTTAAAGATATTATTGTTAACAATATAAAATTTATTTTTGATAAATTCATTAAAACAAAACAAAACAATTCAGTTATAAAAAGAACGACGAAATAATCTTAAATTTCCTCCAATTTCCCTGTGAACGAAAAAGTTATTAGTCTTAAAAGTAATAAAATAACTAAATTTTTATCTTACTTTATTCTTCTTCTGTTTACTTCTAAAAGTCCTTATGGAGTCTTTTAGTCTACATAGGATTTTGCGAAATAAATCTTGCGCATCTATTTTATGGTATTTTACTAGAGTTATTTATTAATTCACCACACACGGCAAATTGCAAATGTCATTTCACTTTTTAATATATTTAGTAGGAAAAAGAGAACTTTTAATTATACCTATCAAGCCACAAGCTTAAATTTTATTACTATATATATTTATATGTATGTATAATATTAAATATAAAGCAATTTTCTTACCTTTGTTTTTATCTATTTGACAAATTTGTTCCCACCAGCGCTTCTGAAGAGAGCACAATTTAAGCGCTTCTCTAGCCATCATTTGGCAGCTCTTTAGAAGCATATTCACTGATTTATTATGAGAAATAAGCGAAGGCGCAAGTAAGTAACTCAAGTACTTCCTGAACCATCGCTTGGAAGCTCTATAGAAGATTATTTGATGAGCTTCAGCAGATTGAAGTGCAACATGGGGTGATCTCATCTAATTTTTCAAGAATATGAACTGTGGATTTTTCCACTATTGACGAAGTAACGCATCACTTATTTCCTATGATATGTGCTGATTGGTTTAAAGTGTAATCTGAAGTTTTGGTTGATATAAGTGAGAATAAAAGGGAGGATATTGGCTTATTTAAACAACTTCATAAGATTTAATACCAAAAATGATTATGAACAAACATAAGCGCCTTTCTACCGTTCCCTGCCTTGAAGCCCTCTTATGAGATTAAGGAAGAAACACTGCGATGATTATCCAAAAAGCTCATTAAAGCTTTCGAAAAGACACATTCAAAAACTCCTTCGGTCTTCATTCGAGCGCTCCTAGAGCGCTTCTTAAGAGCAGCATTAGTAAGCCATACACGCAAGGGATTACTCTCGCGCAATCTACTACATTATTGCACGAAGCATTGCCCGCAGGGTTACCTACGACACTGATAAAAGCTCCTTGCCCATTCATCACGCATTCTTTCCCTAACAATTGCGCGTACATTCTAAGACTTAGGTTCATGTTGTCATAAATTGTTGTTGTTTTCATTTTAGACGCATGGCATGTGGAGTGTGTAAAATTTGTGCGCTCCAGAGTCGAGATAGACGCTCATTTTACTTCATAAATATTAACAATCGGTGAAAATGGCTTCAAAGAAGAGAACTGCAATAGTTAGTGCGTATATGTATTTAAATTTTTGCTAATTTAAAGTATCAAATCGGAAAAGAAAATTGTGTCGAAAAAATTGGTTAATTAATAGAAGAAAATACGGTGACATAAAATTACTTAAAGAGCTAAAACCAAATAATCCAGAAGATTTATATAATTATTTACGAATGGATGCAGAAACATTTGATAATCTATTAAAATTGGTGAAACGAAATATTCAAAAACAAAATACTGTAATGAAAGAAAGTATTTCAGCAGAAGAACGACTCATAGCAACATTAAGGTTTTTAGCGACTGGTCGAAGCTATGAAGATTTAAAATTTTGATTTTCTTCACTCTCCAGATTTAAAGAAAACTTCTTCACTGATGTTGTCGATGCTCTCTTCAGCTATTTCCTGCTCTATCGTGAAAGTCAACATATCATAATACCATAAAGGTGATATGTATATTTCATCTGCAGATTTTCCACTTCTCTTAGAATTCTGCACTTTTTTTAATTCTTTCCTAAAAGAACTCCTTAAGGACTGTATTTTTTTTGTCACTGTTTCGCGATCAGCGGTATCATCATAATTTCTGTAGTATTCAACAAGCTCTTCGTAACCATTATTTTTTAAATTTCTATTTTTATATTCGTTCGATTTTATTTTCCATAAAGATGGATGCTTTCTATATAGGTATGTCTATTAATTACGTCTTTAGAAACACATCTAATATCAGACATCTTAAAATGTTTTAATGAAATCACTCAAAAATCACCTTATTTTATATATTTTGTGAATAATTTTCTGTCTTAGTTTCAAAACGTTCTTTACGTTACGATGTACACGCGCTGAATAAAACCAGAATAGCAATCGCGTTCGTGTATGGGCAAAAATCATACAGGAAAACCGTACGGTTTTCCAAACGGCATTACAGAGTTAAGCGTGGCTCGTGTTGTTGCCCATACACATACGGGCTTTCCTGTATGGTCGAGGAGCGTACGCGATTACGCGCGAGTAAGCCCTTGTGTGTATGGCTACCTAATGAAGGAAAGAGTATGGAGATTTCTTTGGACAAAGTGAAGATTTCAATTTCTACTTTTTCTGCAGTATGTCCACACTGTCTCCATATGTTTCATACAGGGAATTCTTCAGAAAAATAATAGACAAATCAAAGAACAGTTTTAAATATTGTCCAAAATTGTCCAGTGTTTTTCCTGTTCTTGTCTCATATAAAATTTCTACGGAAATTCGCTAGATTTTCCTAGGAATGGCATAATAGAGCAGGGTAAAACTTTGGAACAAGTAAAGATATCGTTCTGTGTTGGAATTTTTTTAGATAAATATTCCGTCCAATATTTTTGTAATATAGTTTGGAAGATGTGAGGACATCGGAATTGTGATTACTAGGGATATTAAAACTTTTTTCCAGCATCAACGCTACGTCGGTTTTCCGATTTTATAATAGCAGTCTTGTAGTGCTCGCTCTTTTGATGATCGTCAAATTTTTTGTATTGCATCTCAGGCTCAGACACCAACGATTCTAACTTTTGACTTCCAACACCACCATTTCCACTACTAAATAGCACACAAATCTTACAGTATGCTCCATCCTATGTAATGACTTTGCATTTAAAACAGGTTGCAAATACCGCAGGAGCAATTATTAGAAGTTCGAGTGCGAGTGGTGCTTTAACAGGGTGCGAATCTTATACAAGCAGTTTTTGTATGTGTGAGGGATAGCTTTCTACTAATTTAAACAGGGTGTGAATGTTGCAGGTAAAAGTCTTGGAAGTTCAAGTGAAAGCCTTCTACTTTACACAGGGTGCGAATGAGACAGGTACAATTTTTGGCAGTTCGAGTGATAGTTTTCTGCTTTAAACATTGTGCGAATGTTACAGGTACAATTTTTGGAAATTCAACTGACAGCTTACAACTTTAAACAGTGTGGGAATGTTACGGGTACAATTTTTTGAAACCGAGTGATAGTCCGCTGATTTAAACAGGCTGCAAATGCTATCACTCAAACTTCCATAATTTGTACCTGTAATATTCACACCCTGCATAAATTAGAAAGCTATCACTCGAACTGCCAAAAATTGCATGTATAAGCTTCGCATCCTGTTTAAAGTAGAACGCTATCACTCGAATTTCCGGAAAGTGAGTTAAGTGTTTCACAAATTAGATTTTCACAACACGACACAAAACACACGAGGATTGTTGGTGTTTCCTCAAGTTTATATTAGGGTTTTTGTAATTTATTTTTAATCACCGAAAAAGGTACAGTCAGTCACTATGTGTCCAACTCAGACTGAGCTTATCAAAGCTAAACCAAATATTTTACAAAATGTCACCAAATATCACACAAAACTTAGCCTTAGCAAACACTTTTATTTTACAATTACTAATTTTAGTCGGTAAGACTTATTTAAATCCGTAAATAAAAATCCCTTCCACTTCATTTAAGAGGAGTCAGTATCAAGATTTGCTAGTTTTATACATTTTTCAATCCGAATTTCTTGCAAACTATTTATGGCAGAATAATGATTTATATGTTAAATTAAAGATAACGAAGAAGTCTAGTAAATAACGTCGGCAAAAATTAATAAAAGTGTATTGAAATGGAGATATTAGCTCGGAAACTTGTAAAAAATGGTAAAAACTGGTTTTTAAAATCAAATTCCTGTTAGTAGGCAGGCATGCCCATTTCTTTAGATTGTGACTATTTTAGAAATATAAAGCCTAGATCTAGCAAATAACGTTGAGTTTTTTTCATTTTTAGTGGCGTTTTTTTTAATTATATGACTCTAATAGTACTTGTTTTTTCTCACGATATTTCACCGACAAGAAATTGCAATATTTCGTTGAAAGTGGTTGAAATGCAAAGAAAAATAGTATATTTGAGAATTATGGGCAAAAAAAATTTAGGAGAGTTAATTCTCGTTAAAAATTTTCAATGTATGTGAACTACAAATTTTAATTTTTCGTCTTAAATTATCGCATGTTGGGTTTCTGTCTTTTACGCTAGATGTCTCTAATGTGCTTTTGGTCTAGGTCTAGGCTAATTTTATATGAATTTTCTCACTTTCAGGACACAAACCTATGTATAGTAAATTGTATTGCCTACAGGCTCGCTGGTATCTAAATTGAAGGAATAAATAATTTTAATAACTCAAATATTCCTTTGGACTTGCTTTTTAAGTCCCATTTGAAAAATGCATATATGTATGTATGTATATGAAATATATATAGTCAAAGATAACCTAATCCAAAGAAGGGACATAGGAAATCACAACAATAGCAACCTGTAAATAAAAGTTTTCGCTTTTGAGCCAGGCAAATTATCTATTTCCTATAGGAGTAATACTATGGAAATTATAAACAATTGTATATTAATGAAATAGTAGAATATACTAAGGTAGTGTACTTCTTTTATCTTGTGTTATTATCTAGTGTACATTGACTTCGGCCTGGTCCGTGGTATGTTAATGGCAAATTCTGTTAGGATTACAAATTGTCCGTGGGAAATTCCATCCGTTCCCAGTTAACAACTTAGGACTAGGGATGTTACGAATGTCATATTTCGAATTTTCGGGAATGACATAAAAAAAACCTTTAATCAACTTAAGTAATAATTTTTATTACTTTTAATAGAGATATGAAAAAATATTAGAACAGTAAACCAGTAATTACATCTAATAGTCAAAGTTAAAAACAGGCGCATATTATATTTCAGAAAAAGTAATTTTGCCGCCTTTTCGCCCTTGAGGCGATTACTCAGGGCCACGTATATAAGGTCGACTGCACTGAACACATATTCACTTGGAACGCTGGCCGGTGGAGCGGTCAGATATTTGCGAGCCAGATTTGTCAATTTGTTGTATTTCAATTTAGTTTTCGAGAGGGTTTTCATCGAGAGAGGCTCGTTTTTCTTTAAGAAAGACCTTCAATTTAAAGCACAATTCCACACTATTTAAAGTCTCCAGATTCTACATCTGAGCACAGTAAACGCATTGACTAATGTAAAATTCCTGCTGCAAGCGTATCTAGGACGTTTTACGGATCGGATCTCCTAGTTTGTTGGCTAGAAGTACGGTGGAATGTCTGAGGATATTGTTTGATAGGATTTTTTATTTGATGGGTAGGCATCTCCAGAAAAAAAACAAAAAATTAAATAATGGCTCGAAAAATTTGCCAGAAGTATAACATAAATTTAGTATTTTTAACATAGGCAAAATGACCAAATTACTAAAACATCACATTCTGAAACGTACCACTAACAAACTTTGCCAAAAGCAAGAAGAAATTGGGTGAATAGAATTCTAATATAGCTTTGCGCATTTAGCTGGCTTAAACAACGTAGTTCTCATATAGCTTCTTTCCATACAAATTTTGTTGATCAGTTTTTGTTCTCCAAAAACGACCAATGGAAGCACACTAAGCAACAAACTAGTCCTGTCACCAGATACTCACCGAAATAAATTCTGGAAGGTGGAAAAATGACTGTCCCATGTTTTTCCAAATATTGTACTGCACATCCTGTATGTATTTGTCTGTAAAATACTGAGAATGGTCCCATATAGAGTAGTTGTGGGATATCCCAGGGAATAACTTATGGGAAAATTCTAATAACTCCTAGAAATAAAGTCCTTAGTACATACTGACTACTTCCGGTTTATCCCGGCAAAGGTATAGGATCTGTGGGACAATAATGGGATGTCCCTGGGTAATTCTGTGCTGTATAGGATAATACTTAGCTTAGCAAAGATCAGGCCGGAGCCTGTACGCTGAATTAAACTTGGAAGAGAGTACCATTTTCCGGGAAACTTGGACGAAGTAAGACGGCTCACCGTACCTAGATGTACATCTGGGGAGAAACAGTTAAAGACTTCTATTCGAGGGCACGAACAATATGTTTTCGGAGAGATATGAAAGAGATTTCGTATAAATTAATTTGTGAAGAAAAATAAGTCTGTACAACGAGTTAAATATGCCTCGATAGAGGTTTCGAGTAGGGATGTAGCAAAAGAAGATACATGAATGTTCCGAGATAATTTAAAAATGTAACGTACGCATCGTTAAAACGCTGATGTAGTCGCAATAGCTAAATTTGGAATTGATTTGAATTTCTAAATTCTTAACTGACTCAACATATTCATGCGTGGAGTTATTCAGTCGAACTTATCTGATATAGGGAAAACGCAACTATATACTGATAGATAGTAAGACTTGCTTGGATTAATTGTAGACTCATTATCCATTGTTTATTCGTGTATATGTGTTGCACCTCTACCAAGGTACAACTGTCAACGGCACAAGTGCACAGTAGCACTATTCACAACAAAAGGAAAGCCATTTGTATAGAGAGGAATAGAATACGATCTAAGACCGAGCCTTGAGGAACACCATCGAAAACGGAAAACAGAGCAGAGATATAGTTCTACACTGTTACAACTTGTGGGCGATTCGAAAAGAAAGCGGAGATTAACGTAATGGCCGATAAGAAGAAGCCATATTTATTGTCAAGTTTGCAAATCAACTTGAGGTGACTGACCGAATCAAAGGCCTTACTGAAATCGCGAAGGACCAGTATTGCTAAATGATTATTGTCAAAATACTTGTGAATATTAGTTGTGACCTTTTGTGACCTTTAAGAGCGCAAATTCACAACTTTGATCCGGGCGAAATCCTGACTGACAAACTGAAAATGCATTCTCTGCGCAGTATACTAATTTGGTGGATATCATTAGTTAGGGAGGAATGAGATTTCTTTGGAATAGGTACAACTATTGCCTGCTTCTATTGAGAGAGAAAATGAGAAGTAGTAAGACACAAATTACATGACATGAAAACTTACGAATTTGGCTGGCGAAGCATCAGGTGTAATAGAATTAGATTTAATGGAATACTAGGTCGAAATAACCACCGGACCATTTACACATTGAAAGGAGAAACCATAATGAAAGAAACATTCGTAAAAATTATAAGCCGACGTAGTTGCAAACACAAAACCCGTATGCAAGTTTGATTTTTAAAATGGTTTTTCCAATTTAGTTTTAGAACGGTTCTTCGGGGTTTTTATAACAAATTTCATAGAATTTCATATTCTGAAGAACTTTATGGTACAATAAAAACGTGTAGGATTGATCGTTCTCCCAGTAAACGTAAAAAGAATAAATTTTTATATGGCAACACCAAAAAGGGTTGCCCAATTTAGTTCGTCCGCCCGTTCGTTTGTTCTGTTTGTTCGTATATCTGTCCTCACGATAACTCGAGAACAAGCACAAGCCCTTTACAAAAAATTCAAATTGTCGAAATTGAAAATGGGACAAATCAGGTAACTCCTTCGTGGGGCTACGATACAAACTTTCTACGTACAGAGCTGAAATTATGTACACGCCGTTTACAGTAAAATAGTAAATATAATTTTAACAATGGGTTAAATCGCGCAACCCAAAATTTAAAATTTTTACCTATACTCTGATAACAATCAGTCCTTGAATTTTTCATTGTACTGAAAAGTTCTTCAGAATATGAAATCCTATGAAATTGGTTGGAATCAGTTTTACTGTTCGACGAACCATTCTAGAAATATATGCGAAAAATCACTTCGTAAATCAAAGCATGCACAGATCGGTGACCGTACGAAATTACATATGTGGGAATTCATCTGGGGTATCGTAAGACCAATTAAAGCTTTTTCACTTTTTTTTTAAGTGTATGAGGAAGGTGAAGCATGCAGTTTGCAATTTCACCATGTTATGTAGCTCAATATTCACTAACTCCAGATGTTCTTTGAGCACAATGAAATGCTAAATAAAATCATTATGATGATCATCAATCTTCTCATCAAATATGAAGCTGTAACAGCAGCTCTCCATCGACCCCGGTTTTGGGCTATAATCCTTCACGATTGCTCCAGGTGACATCTGCCAAAAAAACTTATTCCAACTAAAATTAGTAGGACAAATAGGTCTACTAATAAATAGGTGGACACTCCTTAGTGTTTCTGTTAGTCCTTCTGATTTTAGTCGAGAGCTTACTTTATTAGATTGCTGGTATCATGTCGTAGTGGTTAACCAATTCAATACCATTTTGGTTTTATTCTATTTTGTCGGCAATTCCATCCTGCTTGGAATTTCTCTAAAATTTTTCTTTTCAGACCTGATCGGATATCATGCAAACGACTAAATTCAAAAGTGAACAGTCAGAGCCGCTTATAAATCGAACAATTTTCAACGTCTTGGAACCATAAAACAGTACTGATTTTTTCTAGTGGACTTAGCCCCTCCCTTACATGGTTAATTATATTGGGTCAATATCGATATTTATAAAATTAAAACGATTTAATTTTTATTGAAGTCCAGTCAGTTTATGGAGGCAGTGTCAATATGTAATGTCATGTGTAAGGGGTATTTTTTGTAATATTCCTGTTGCTAGATGGCTAGCCAGTTTTCCAGTGAAATGGCTTCCATCATCATTTTGATTTTTTGCTCAAGGTGAAACCAATGCAACTAAATGCTGAAACTGGTGTTCATGTATTTGCAAAAAAATGCTGTAGTCATCTGGAGTGACCCGTGCCTCTCCTGTTTATACAAATATCATCCCAAGTTGGGTTTTTTTTTAAATTTTATTGTATGAAAAACAAAAATACCAAGGTAATAAAAGTGCACCTCCGTCATAACTACGGCGGCATTACAAGACAATCATGTTACATAAGCAGTTGAACTTTAGCAATGAGATATTTCTCACAGTTGATTTCAATTCAATTCTAAATCCCTTAATGGATTTTGTACGTTGAATTCAATTCCATTAATCCTTTGCGGATGAAATAACCCGAGTTGTTGCTCTTCTCTTAACTAAGCCGGAGTAAAATTTTTATCTTGGCAGAATAGGGGAGCAGTTGGCGGCACAACATTACCTATAAGCACAGCTTAGAATTCGTGCTACGCAGTCAGTCACATTGGATGAAGGAAGACCACTCTACAAACTGAGTATTGTTTCCAGGCAATTAGATGACGAACGATTGGACAAGTCCATAATGGATAACATTTGGCGGAATATAATCGAGATGACTATAGTTGTTTCTATTCTGATTCAACGTTTTCAACATTTGACGTGATGTTCCCGGATATAGTGCATACCTTGAAAGATACTATCACTATCCTAAGGGACCTATAAGGCTGCACCACTTCGCCTAGTTATTATTTAGAATTAAGCAAATTATTAATTAAAAGTCTTTAATTCGCTGACTGAAACCAACACATAACAATTTTTCTTCTAACTCGGCGAAGTACTTATGTATGGAATGTGCTTCATTCCCAAGAAGGGATACTTGCTAAGGTGGGGGAATTGTAACTTAGGAACTCTATGCAATATGAAAAATAGAATTGTTTGCAGAAAATTAAGGACGATATTCCGCTTCGGTTATATACAACCGGAAAAGTTCTACTGCATGGCTGGCCCGGTCTTATTATCTGAAACATCGCAGAAGCTGCCTGCCTATCATGAATAAACAGGTACGCAAACGGACAATGGATGATTTAGTTGGTCCAATAATAGTCATTTGATAGCGTCTCGCATGAGTATTTTCTGACTACTCTCGATGCATCTACAGGTTTGCATCAAGATAGTTCGACGTCATAGTAAAACTACAGCAATTTTGATAAATTGAGGAAAATTTCCTTCTATCATCGTTTCAGCGACGTATACTTAAGACAATACCCTTCGCTTTCAGTCGTGCTATATGATCTTTACTGGAGCTTCCACAGTTCCATACGCCAATGAAAGTCTTCTTATATTGACGAATGCTGAAGACCGTTCTTTTCATAACACAAAATTAAAATTTATCAGTCGCTCCATTGTTTTCGAACAGAAGGTAAAAACGTAGTGCAAGAACTAAAATATGGTGTAGAAGGTAGGTAGATCATATCACTAGTCCAATTTTTAACATATTGTTACAAAATGACCTACCCCGCCATTTCGAAATTCTCCTGTCGAGTCCCTATTATCCCCTTATCAAGGTAACCCCAATCACAAAATTTCTTTTGGCATTCCCCATAACTTTCCAACCAGTCGACTTCAGAGTAATCAATTCCTGGGCCAAACAAATCGTGTAAGCCAGGTGACAGCACCTTTCGTAGCACATCATTTATGTGCAGCCTTAAGATAGATTGCGTACAGTCGTAGTTTGTGTGCTTCCAACGATTTATGGTTTTCTTTTACTTAACCAAAACAATTTTTAAATAACTGGACACTTTTTATCGTACACAAATTATTTCGAACTTGACATTTCAATTAGCTGGTTTGTCAGGGGTGACACTGAATCATAGTAAATTCCAAATTAACCCTTACGAGTCCGCGCGACACCTAATTCGTCCCAAATAAACCACACGAATAAAGGGCAAACCACACGTAGCAGCACGAAGCTCGAGCATTTTATTGGACTCGTTCCTAGACAGGGAAACACAAAAACCTCGCAAATGAACTATTTTCACATATCCGAAATGGATAATGCATGTTTCTCACCCGGAAGTCTATTGCTGACATAGTTTTGACAAATATTTAAATGAAACAAATCGTTTGATAGATGTATAAAAATTATCATTAAATGAAATCTTTGGAGAAATATTAAAATTAAATGCAAAGTTTGACAGGTATGGTAAATTTGAAATAAAAGCAAGTTTTGACAGGTAGAAGTAGAACTGTATTGGAAATAAAATAATTGAATATTAATTTTGACAAAGATTAACTAAATTATACTTGTGGAAATGGATGTCGCTAGGAAGGATTAGGAAAAGAGGAAGACGAGGGATAAGTTTGTTGGGCGGTCGGTCTTTCAAAAGTTCGCGCTCAGCCTAGTAGGATTAAAAGTAAAATAAAAATCCATGAAAATTAATAATAAAAATCAGACAAAAATAAAATAAAAATTGGGAAATTGTCCCACAAACGTGTTGTTTTTATTGGTGAGCGGATAATTCTAGTAGAGCTTCTAAGGAGTCCCCATAAACAGCAGAGGCCTATATCTAGGACGTTAACTATTGTTGCTGCGCTATCCTAGAAGATCCTGTCTTCCCCGACTGGTATTGTTGGCAGAGGAGTTCATATTGGCGTGGATGGCTCATAAATGATTAGGGTTCATTTGGAATCACACAAAACGTAACCTCATCACATTGGAGACTACTCGGTCAGGTGGTGAGATAACCTTGTTTAATCGCAAGAAATTGAATATTCTGTAACAATATAATGAACTAAATAATTAAGGTGTGAGAGTAAATCAAAAATTAGTTAATGGCGGTCAAAAATGCTCTCAGCTCGTTTCGATTTTCTTTTATGGAATAACAAATTATTTGATTACCTCGTTTATCGTGTATTTTATAAAGTCTGACAACCTTAAAATGACAGTTTGTCGCTGAAAGCACGTTCTGCCAACCAGTCAACAAGAGCGAATTATGACTCAATGATGATTTAGCTGCGAATTTGAGGTATCCCCAAGTTCATGAACTCCAAAGAATGCTTTCTGATATTCAGCAGACCGATGGGACTCTTAGAACATTGTATTGAGCGTATAAACTGCAATCTTCGTAGAAACATTAACAACAATTGATCATAACGAAATCGGTTGTTGCACAATCCTGAACAGTCGAAATCTTTCGTCCTCAATAATGGTATCTACGTATGATCTGGAAGACAGACCTCCATTGTTTTTAATCGGTATCACTACCCATTACTTAGGAAAAATTGTAAGGGGTACGCCTACTTTTCATCTTTAGGCCAAGCACCTCCAGATATAAGAGATGTCTTAAACGATGCATTATGATACTCTGAATAAAAATGTTCATTTCAATTAAAGCGGGGGAAAGGTTTGGCGATCGGATATACATAGCTTAAGTGACTTTCTTGGATGAAGAATTGAAACAGTTTCTACTTCCATAATTGCGCAGAATTGGTGAGTTTTGACGAATGACTTCATATGAGAAACATACTCACAACAGAGCACTAGTGTAGTTGTCATGGAAGAAAGAACTTGAAAAATATATCCGAAATGTACTAGCTGGGGTGTATGTAACTCTAGTGCATGAAAATAGGTTTTCCGGCGACAAAAACTCGGCGCGACTTTTAATTTGACATGTGGTATTGGAACCACCTTCCCGTTACGGAAATTATGCAAATAAAAATTTTCTTCTTCGAATTGTAGCTGGTAATGATCTAAGGAGAACAGTGAAACCCGTTTTCCGATCAGACATAGAGCCGATCTACAGTGGGAAAATCAAGTACCTCAGTTCGAATAAAAAAGAGGGAAATTCTAAAAAGTGAGTATGGTGATGGCTATTTAAGCCTCCGAGTATAAGAATATGCGTCTTCCAACTTCTACTCAGGACGCAAAGAATTCGATTCTGTACTAGATTTTCAAAAGGTACTAGATCAAACCTTGACCCCCCCCGCTTTCAAGGAATCCTACCTTATTTGAAATAAACATCTATACAAATAAAAATTAAATGTCTCATGTATGTTACTATCTTAGTGTACGTAACTGTCATTACAAGGCCTGTAGGGAAATCGGCAGCACCTCCTTAGTGTTGCCATACAAAACTATGGTATTTCACTATGTATTTGGAGAGCTAAAATTTTGTGCAAGGCGTTTAAATAAAATGTAAATTTAAGTTCAAAAATAAAACCAATCGGGCAACTAATCCATAGGGTTGCCATACAAAAATTTCGATTTTAATTATATACTTGGGCACTGGATGAGAATGTGTCGTCGTAGAGAGAAAAAATTCGGTGCATGGTGTTTTCATGGCAATAGTAAATATGAGTTCAAAAATGGACTAAATTTGGTAACCCGTTCTTGGTGTTGCCATAAAAAAAATTTGGTTTTCATTATATATTTGGACACTGTATCACGCGTCGACGCCTTTTATAAAAAAATGTAAATTTAATTTTAAAAATGGGACCAAACGGGCAACTCCTTTGTGGAGTTGCCATCAAAAATTTCGTTTTTAACTATATATTTGGGCATTGCCTGAGATCGCGTCGACTTAGAAGGTTAAAATTTGGACAGGGTATTATCATAGAAACGGTAAATAAAATTTCAAAAATGGACTAAATCGGGTCAGCCTGTTATTGGTGTTGCCATACAATGCTGGTTTTTCACAATATACTTGGAAGCTGCCTGAGAAGGTGTCTGGGCGGAGAGTTAATATTTTGTATGCAGAGCTTTCTTAAAAATTGCAAATACAGGTCCAAAATGAAGCAAATCGGGCAACCCGTTCTTGGTGTTGCTGTACAAAAGTTTAGTTTTTCAATATATATTTGGACACGGCTTCACGTGTCGATGTAGAGAGCTGCAATTTTATACAAGGAAAATTTAATTGCGAAAATGGGACCAATCGGGCAAATTCTTCGTAGAGTTGCTATACAAAAATTTCGTTTTTTACTATATATATAGGCACTGCCTAAGAATGCTTCGACGTAGGGGGGTATACTCTTCCACACATATGAATATATTTATGTACTCGAGTCAGACGATAGCTTGGTTATTATGCTTATTATTCCTCACTAACCACCCTACCCTTTCAATATACACCCCTTACCCTAGTTGCTAATAAAATATGTTCACAGTATCATAATGCATCATTTAAGACATCTCTGATGTCTAGTGTTGTCGGGCCTAAAATGGGCATCCCCGTTTGAGTATTGTCATGAACCAAGACATGAGCTGCTGCAATAATGTAAGCTCAATTATTCGGTAAAATATATGCTGGGTTACGAAGACTGTGACTGCGCAAAATTTGTTTCTAGACATATTAAAATGAAGCTAGTTAAAGTGTCAATCTTATTCCACTTTACTTTTGGAAGTATGATATATTAATCTAAAATTGGATTGCACCTGTATCCAAAAAGTAGAACTAACATTTAATCAACGCATCCATTTTAATTTTGGGCTCAGAAGGCTTAAAATCATATCTCAGTTTATAAAAATGTGCTTCTTGGTTGCTCTTTACCCGCATATCTAAAGCATACAGCGCTGATTTTCCTACATAGCATACTTGGAGAAGGCAAGCTAGATTGCCTTCGAAAGTCTTCCGAGCGTCATTATCTCCTCGCAATCGTAATATCATAATTTCAAGGTTTAGGAGACTCATAATGGAGGGTTCTTTTCCGGTCTAGGATGCAAGATTGTGGAATTCGCTTCCATCAAATAGTTAGCGTGTTGGTGTGGTCAATGCTTTAAAAAGAAAGAACTCATCAGGGTTCCAATACAAACCTTACTTTTATTTAGCTAATCAGAGATTAATTATTATATTTTAGACACTTTTACTTTATACATTTTACATATTTGTTTTTTTAGAGGCCAGCCCTTTAACTCGAACACGAATTTGTCTGTCTGTATATTTCTTTTTTACTATTTTCGACACTCTCGTAGACCCACTTTTCTTCATCACAGCGAGCTGATATTTGGCACACAAGTTCATGTCGCGAGACAATTGAAACCATCAAAATTTGAACGGAGAATTTCCATGGAAAAACCGGAAAATCGGGAAAAATCATTTAAAATTTGGTACAAATTTGATTAGTGATAAATCTGTTTCAGGAAAAATGCAGAGTTTTCCGATTTTCCGAAAAATTTCTCCGGAATTTTCCGACTTTTCTGGAAATTTTTCCGGTAAAAAGTTTTCTAAATTATGCAGGATCAAGTTCCCTATCAACTGGCATTATTACTTTCTCTTCGACAATGGTGAAAACTTGCTGAAAAAATCGAGGAAAATTCATGTAAAACGCTTTTCCGGAGTTTTTCAGACCAAGGAAGCGTTTGAGCGTTTTGCAATGAAAGAAAAAGTTGTAGAGCGAAATAAGTTGCATAAAGTTGCTTTTGTCGAAACATCCGTGGAAAACCCGGAAAAGCGGGAAAATCATCGGAAAATTTTTCATCGATATGATTACTGATAAATCTGTTTCAGGAAAAATGCAGGATTTTCCAATTTTTCTGGAAAATTTCCCGAAAATTTCCGGAATTTTCCGAGTTTTCCGGAAAATTTTCCGACAAAAAAGTTTTATAAGCGATGCGGAATCATTTTTTTTCCGTCCTACTGAGATCAATACTTTCTCTTCACCAATTATGCAAACTTGCATGAAAAATCGAGGAAAATTCATGTAAATTTTTAAAAAAAAATCCTAGTAATAGGAAAAGTCTGTGGAAAACATGGAAAATCGGGAAAATTCGGTAAATCAGTGTATTATCAGCCCCGTCATAAAATTGTTTTAAAATATCTCCATGCAGCACGTAATAACAATTTAGTTATCGTGAAAAAGGCAGAAAATAAAATAAGTAAAAAACGAGTTTTCAAACAAAACTGAGGCCAAGCCGCATGAAAAAGTAGAAAATGAGCTTTCCTTCACACACAGAGCTGGACTCAGATTTTATTCGCTGACAATCACCGATATATTTCAGTATGATCAATCAGAGGTAATAAGTGATTTGATTCATGAAGAGAAAGCATATTCAAGAGAAATGTCCCAATCAAAAAATCTGACTCCACCTCTGTGTGTGAAGAAAATTTTATTTTCTACTTTTTCATGCGGCTTGGCCTCAGTTTTGTTTGAAAATTGGTTTTTTACTTATTTAATAACTCAGTTATAGTTGTTATTTTGATGTATGGTAAACTATTGCCTGATTTAGTTTAATTTACTTTCCTTTTATATAGTTTATTATTTTTTTTATAGTTTATTTTATGTTTTTTTGTATTTTATTTATTTTTTATATATTTTTTTCCTTTTGTTGTTGAACTGCTTTCTCTAATAAATAAAACTCTAGTTAAGTACAATCAAAAGATTTGTAATCTTGGTACATTTTCTCTCTGAAATAAGACTATTATTATTGTTATTACCTTTTTAAATTTCATTGTCTATTTCAGATATAAATTATTCCCTCCCTCTTTCTGTTTTCAAATGTAGGTATAGGTCTGCAATAAAGTTATCAAAGTGCTAGGATTTAACATCAACTACATAAAATAATATATAGATAATCAAACCATTTGTGAGTAAGTCTATTAGCTTTCTTCCTGCATAGTTCTACCAATAACCAACCACCAACATGAAATCTTGCACAAATTGCAAACAAATTTTAATTCCTTCGTGAACAAGAGAACGACCCCCGAAGGTACCTATCTAATTCACATGAAAGCAGAAATTAAACTTTTTAATAGTTTCTGTCAATCGGTCAATCAAATCGACACCTAAAATATATTCGCGCTTAAAAGCCAACCACAACCATCGAGAGCATTGACAGCTTTTATGCTAATGCTAGATTGATGTTCAATTAAAATTCTCATCGTCGTCGTTGGTGCATAATTCCTTCAGGGTGAGTGAACATGATGTATATAAACTGTTAAAGAAATTATACAACCAATTAAAAGGTAAAAAATCATTCTTCCTGGAATTCTATACCCCCAGTCCCCCTTCGAAGTTCATTATTACATTGCTTGCGAATGCATTGCACATTGAGCTTGCTATGCTAGGTGGAGCTCTTGGACCCATTACAACATGTTTGATGGTTACAATCGTAAAATTCAAATATCGAACATAAATCACAAATTTATGGAGATTGAAAGATGCTTGCATATGTATGCAGGTATGTATGTACATATATTGCATATACGACTCTCAGAAATTCATCATTTTGTTGTGTTAACTAATATATAGGTACCAATGCTCTTCGAACTGCAGCTTGCAATTTAAATCCAAATATGTAATTGAATATCCAATTTGTTTCTGGAATAATTACGACTTCTTGAATTAACATTCATTACTCTTCTATACATGTGCATCTTATGTATGTCTGTTATAACAGTTGTATTTGGTAGATTGGGACTATCTAATTTAAGATCAAATTCAAATTAAATCTTTTAATAAAATTTTAGAAACTCAAATAACAAAAGATAGCTGATCTCCAGGTTTAGTACAAAATTCAGTTCAATATTTAGAAAAGTCGTAAGCACTTATTTTGTCAGCTACTCACACATTTTCAATAGATATTTGGAAACTCTAAATTTACCAGAACTATCGAAATAATTCAAAAATAAGAACTGTGTCTAAGAATCCCGTATTTACAGCATAGTTGAAAACGTGTCATATGAGGTAGCGGTTAGGAGAAATACAATAATAATGAAATCCATATTCGAGCCATACCGGCGGCGGCTGACCAATGGACGATGCGTAGAGATTACTTACTATAAAGCCTTTGAGATACTGCAACGGGTGTGTGTGCAATTATTTCACTCGATTGTTTTTAATGCCAACTGAATTGAAGAAACTCCTAGGGAAATAAATTTATAATTATTTAACACGACATTTCCAGACGAGGTATACCTTAATTATAAATTCCAATATAAATTTCTGGTGTACCATAAGGATCAATTCTTAGCCCAGTATTATTTCTCATCATCTTCGGGGGAGTAATCTGTTTAAATTTTTTTACCAAGGATAACTGTTTCTTGTATTTCATATTGGTTCCCGCAGCCTACACTGAGAAAAAAACACGGGCAAAATCAAAGATTTTCAATATATAAACAAGTATTTTTACACTTAAATTTTAGCCAAAAGTGCAGTGCTTTTATTTTAAATTAAGGAAAATACTTGTTTTTACAGGAAAAAAGAAACGTTAAATTTAAAACTTTTCCATTTTGATTTCATATTTTAATAGCGGAGTCAATAATGAATTACATTTCAATTCAAAAGGAACCGACTTTTAATGTAAAGAATTTAGTTTTTAAAACAAAATGAACTGGAGCTTATTTTAAAGTTTTTGAAATGTTGTTTTGATGTGTAAAAACATAAAAACAAATACTTGTACGATTTCGAACCAAATTTTCAACCACTTTAATTCTAAAGGCTGTTATTTTGAATAGAAATAATGTTAATGCAATTAATTGGGAAATTTTTAAATTTTTATTCCAAAAATTACAAACTTTTATTTCAAAAGTAATAATGGAGATTTTCAGGACTGCAAAATGAAGGTACTAATCATACAAAATATTTTCGTGGTCATAATATAAAGTTCCAAATAAAAAAAATGTTTACTTTCACTTACTCCTTTTTATTATTCTTTATATTTACATTATTTAATTATAATAATAATTACATTAATTACATTATTATAGTACATTTAGTTAAAGTTGTAGGCGAGTTTATCTGTTTCTAGTACAGACAGTCATTAATTAAGTTCTTAATTATAGTATTTCTTCAACCTGACTATTTCTCTAGCATCTGTTAGACAAAACTTTTCAATACGCGGACCGTCAAAATCGCTTAAATTGACAATTTTTCTTACTATAGGCAATTTAGTCTCATAAGCCTCAAAATGAGCTTCATATTTAGTTGCAAATTCCTGAGCAATAGCAAAACATTTACCATTGTTTAAAATCAATTCTAAAATTTTATACAAATGTAATGTTTTGTTCTCACTCTTACTTATAGTAATATAATTCTTTTTTTTTATATATAGTGCCCCTAAAAGTTACACAATCCGTATAAAAATATCACCTTGAGGTAAATTTAAATAAGAATAATTAAGATCTTTTTCTTGTGAGTCATTTGGAGTGAGCTTTTTCCTGTGGCGAGTAAAGTAATCAAAAGTAGTCAAATGAACTAAGTTTCGTTGATTTTCATTAGTAAGTTTTCCAGTATTATTGTATTCATTAAATATTATTTGGCCTTTTATACTTTCATTTAAAAGAGTTATCAAATCTTGTGTACTCACAAATTTACGTTTTAATATTTTATGAATTCAGGTAAGTATTAAATTTTACATAGAGTCTTGACTACTTAAGGTTGGCGACAATGGCGATAAAGACGTTGAAGATGCAGTAGGTACACTTGTTAGAGATTCAACCCATTTCATTACTGAAATGTTGAGTGGAAGTGTTGATGCTTCCTCAGAATTTAGTGGACTTCCCTAAAATGAAAAGTAATAGATACTATTTACTTAACTTGAAATAAATAAGTTACCATAAGTGTTCGCCATTCCTTAAAATATACTGTAAATATTATTTGCTGCCCAAAACTAATATTTCCACTTGAAAAAAGTGCAGGTATATCGCTTAATTTCAACAAATGCAAGACTTTAAAAGTGATTTCTTGTTTGGATAGAAATCGACATACATCTGATGACAGACCCCATGATTTTCATTTAGTTCACTTTGAGTCACCTGACTTTGAGTTTCAGGTAAAATTTTAAAATAAATTGGGCTCAAAATTTTATTTTGATTGTCCTTAGTAATGTCAACTCTTTGGTTATCACTTTGGAAACTTGAAACATTTAATTCTTCTTGAGTTTCGTGATGAAATATTGTTTCTTCTGAGTAAGCAGACATAGTATCAATAATAATTACAAGATAAAAATAAAAAAGAAAGAAAAAATTAACAGGCGTTCAGTTAATATTTACAAGAGAAGGCACATTTATAACTGTTCACATCCGGATGAATTGTCAGAGGTGAAAAATTGTTCAGTTTTTGTGTACTTGGAACTAATATTGATATCACTAGAACACTTCTAATATTTCACTGCAAAATCATTAAATTACTTAGTAGACTAATTTTATCGGACAAAAAAATGCTCACGTCCACCTACTTTCGATAAGATCACCACATTGAAGAATGCAAAATGCACAGGATGCCGGGAAAGTCATAAAATTAAAACGCATTTCATTTTCTTTAAAGCTTGGTACACTTTGAAACAAAACTTCAAAATTTTTGCTGAAACTGTTAAATCATTTTATTTCAAGATGTATATTGCACACTTTCAATTAAATGATCACCAATTTTAAAATGAACATTTAACATTTGCTTAATAAGTTTACTCACTTTTGCTTTTATTAATAAAAGACATAACCTTTTAAAATAAAAATTGCACATTATTAAACTAAAAGTAATTAATCATTTTCAAGTAAGATTTTCTGAACTTTTATAAAGACGAAAATACTTAAAACAAAATCTTTTATATTCATATTAAAGTTTTTTCCCACCTTTTAAAATAACTACTATGACTTTTTGATTTAAATAAGTCACTTTTTTCTCACATCACATCACAACCATCAGTCCAATCGCACACTTAATTTAATTTCAAATACGGTTTACGCAAGATTTGCTAAATGAGCTTGTTTCCGAACGGAACCCAATACGCCTTTTGGGAGGATGGTCAACGTTGACTGACAGTGACATTCTCATATGATTTCTGTGTATGTTGTTTAAAGTCTCCTTTACATTGCAGTCTATACCCTTTTTTTTTTAGTATTGCTGAACTTACCGTCATACCTAAGCAAGGTCGCATTAGTTACACTCTAAAGCCAAATGAGTCAGTCATCGGTTCACCTAAACATGCTGGAGAAATTCACTTACCAAACGTGTGCTTCATCCTGATTCAGATGATTGAGGATGCTGTTCTTAATAAGCGATGCAATTACATTGTCTCTCAGAAAAACATATCTCTTTACAGTGAGAGGTAAGGTAGAGGAAAGGCTCGAAGGCAGTATCACGAATAAATCTCGGTAAAGCTTTATCCCCCCTTTGGAGCGTTTTTCTAAACATCGACCTTCTAATACTCATTCTCCGCAGTTATATAAATATGTAGCGATCGACATGGGATCTAAAACGTATTAGAAAGTGTTATATTTACACGATCGTCATAAGATACATCATAGTATATCGAGTGTTTGCATAGTAGCATAGTTAAAGCCAATTGTACAATATACAAGAAAATCGCCTGACTAAACATAACTGGCGCCAAGCACATCTTAATATATACAGATCCAGTGTCACTGTGTTTGTACACGCTAATCTCCGAAACTGCCCAACAGATATCAATGAAATTTTGTAAATATGTTTGGTTGGCTCCAGCTTGAGAGATAGGCGACAGATGGTGCTGTTGTCGAGACGTGAAAAACTGCCTGACAACGCGTACATGTGGAAAGCTGAAATATTGTAAACGGCGTTTTCAAGAAAATTGCAAATATAAGGTCAAAAATGGACCAAATCGGGCGACCACTTTTTGGTGTTGGCATACAAAACTTAAAGTTACAATTACAAATACAATTATTTATTTCAAAATCAGTACAATAAGACAAAAGTCTTTACTTAAGTACATTAAACAAGACAAGCTATAATTCTATAAAAGGAGAGTTAGGCACTAGAGAGAACCAATATGAAATACATAAAATTACTATAAAGAAGGAAAAATTAAAAAAAATGACAATGAAATAAGAAAAATTATATGAAAAAAAGACAATCAGAGATTATTCAGAAGAAAGTTCAAAGTTAATCAAGTTAATCAAAAACTAAAGCTAAACAAAGAAGAAAAGAAAAATATCCCAAGTCCGTGAGTGTGCAGAAGCATTAAGGTGGACGCAGAAAATCACTGATCAAACGCCTAAAAGATGCTACCGATCTTGTGCGCTGAATCTCAGGTGGAAGTGTATTCAAAATGCGAGTTATGTAGACAAAGTAAGAACAATCAAGTAATAAGTGTTTAAAGCGAGGTAAACTTAGATTCAAATATCTTTCACTATGCATAAAATTAACAAAGCCGAACAGGTATGAAGGTACGTCACTGTACAGAATTTTATTGAGTGACAGTAATGCTTTACGTAGTAAGTAAATGTCCAGAGAGCAATCAATGATTTTATTTCTAAATGGCGTAATGTGGTCAAAACGCCGCAAACCAAATACAAATCTAGTGCAATCATTGAAAGCTACTTCCAGTTTCCGCTTGCAGGCGGCATCTAGTCTAGGATATTCCCTAGATCCAAATGAAAAATGTGGTAATAACAAAGACTTCACCAGATTTATGCGTGTAGTAGTTGAGAGAATATTGGCGTACAACCACAGCTGTCTAAGGGCTCCATACATTTTGCTAATTATCGCTTTTACATGGTCACAACAAGTCATTCTAAAATTCAAGAATAAGCCTAAATTTTTTACCCGACAAACAAAGGAAATTTGAGAGCCTTCCAGAAAAATATGGGGTAGGTGTGAGTGGTCGATAGTGTGTCTGTACAAGGGTAAGGCCACCGACTTGGTGGGGTTCAATGAGAGGCCATTGACGACAGACCAGTCGTCAATTCGTTCCAAATCCTCATTCACCCTGCTAACGCAATCTTCAACCAAGCCAATGGGACGACTAAGATATAGTTGGACATCATCAGCATACATATGAACTTTGCTGTGTAAAACAACAGTTAGTAAATCGTTGATGAACAAACTAAACATGAGAGAAAAATAGATCCCTGAGGAACGCCACATGTCACACTAATTCTCGAGGTGATGAGGTTAGCGACCTTGACCCGCTGGCCACGGTTAGTTAAGAAGCTATCAATAAGTTTGGCAGCAGGAGAACTAAAATCAAAAAGTAAAAGAAGTTTAGCAAGAAGCTTAGAATGGTCCACAGTGTCGAATGCTTTGGAGAGATCTAAAAGAACTAAGCACACGAGATGATCATTGTCAAGGGCTGTTCTAATATCAGTCGTTATTTTCAATAGAGCTGTCTCACAGCTATGACCAGCGCGGAAGCCAGACTGCCATTGACTGGCAAGGTTATGTTGGAATAGATACTGTTGTTTAGACGTAATTTTTTCCAGCACCTTATCAAGGAAGCATAATATGCTAATTGGCCTGAAGTCACCTGGCTCCTTTGCAGTGGAGTTTTTAGCAATGAGAACCACTACAGTTTCTTTTCAAAGTGAGGGAAATTCACTGTAAGTTATACAGGCATTCAAAATGTATAGTGTAGGTGTAATTATGAAGGGTAACAGCAGCTTAACAAAGCGGGGTGGTAAGTTATCCGAACCTATTGCCTCTGAATGAATTGAGTTAATGGTGTCGATTGCTTCATTAGCATCAATACAACGGAAGCTGAATCCAGAGTCAGCGGGGCATGTCAAAGGGCGCACCATATCCGCGCACGAACATATGATATTAACGTTGCTACTATGCGATACAAAGTATTTATTAAGGTCATCAGAATTTAGCTCGCAGTCCAAATTTTTATTGCTGGTTACTCCAAGACTACGAAGTATATGTCAGAGTTTCTTCGAAGGGATAATAGTGTCCAATTTGTCAGCATAGAATGCTTGCTTAGCTTCTCGAACTTTCCTATTAACTAGATTTCGAATCCGTTTGAATACCAGTAAGCTGCTCTGTGTTTTAGTCATTTTGTACTAGTGATGCAGGAAATCGCGCTCTATAATTAAATTTCTTATCGTGGAGGAAAACCATGGGCAACGATTTGTAGCAAGTCTTCTCGACTACAAAGGAACATACTTGTCAAGCAGATACAGAATTTTTGCGTTGAGGACTGATTGCTGTTCTGTGCGGTACCCGTATCATGCTCAAGACTGATGTTCCCGTCAATACTCCTACACTCCTCCTACAAATGTTTTCACTATATATTTGGACACTGCCTCACGCGTCGACGTAGAGAGCTCAAGTTATGTACGCAGGACTTTCTTCAAAAAAATTTAAATTAAGTTCAAAAATGGGACCAATCGGACAACTCCTTCGTATGGTTACCATGCAAAAAATTTGCTACGAGGTGTTTTCATGCCAAAAATGGACTACATTTGGTTACCCTTTCTTAGTGATGCCATTCAAAACTTTTGTTTTTCACTATAAACTTGGTAGCTGCCTGAGAAGGCTTCGGGGTGGAGGGGTCATATTTTGCACACAGCGTTTTCTTAAAAATTGCAAATACAGTTCAAAAATGGGACCAATCGGGCAACACCTTCGTAGGATTGCCATACCAAAATTTCATGTTTTGCTGTATATTTGAGCACTGCATGAGAATGCGTTGACATAGAGAGCTGCACTATCCAACACATATGTATGTATGCACGCACCCTCATACACGCACACATACACACACATACAGACACAGAGTGAAAAAACTTAGAGTACGGAACCGCGCGATCGAGTCAGATAATAGCTTAGATATTTTTTTCACTAACAGCCCCCCCCCCCCACCTTTCGGTATCTATATTACCGACGGACAACGCCGACGGGCTCCTCTAGTAGAATATGTATTTGGATCCCAGTTGAGCCTCTAACTTCCACTTCATCTGGAGATAGAGCATGCTGGACTGCGTACAGGATGAGCCTGGAGGGTCCTCTAAGAAAGACCCCTGACAAAGACCATACTACGATTACGTAGTACTTTTAGAAGTATTCGAAGATACATATATCTGAAATGGAAATGGCATTAGATCATATGCCTGATAGATTCTCATGATTTTCATGTACTCAAAAATATTGGAGGGCCACAGCGGAAGATCAATTAAGTTCAAAGACTATTTCAAATCTGAATTTTAGAGCGAAAGCCTGAAGTTCGATCCATCACTGAATATAAGCGACCATGCTGCAATCTTCCAGTCTAAAATTTATACAATACTAACTTGGGGCCTTGTGAATTTAAACCGAGAACTAACAGCAACAACGGCAAAAACTATTTATCTTCTTCGACAGTCTTACAGCAACTAAGGCTATTGTGTTTTCTGCAGAGAAGCTTATGTATGGATTCGTACCTTATTAATACGCTTAACGTACTGGGTCCATTCTAGATAGATACCAACTAGAGTATCATCATCTTGTCACTTTTAACAGGGTTGTTGATAAGAAAAAGGAGTAGATACAGGTCTAAAGCACAAGTGATCCGTGACAAAATTTATAATTAGACACTGAAGTGAGATGATTGGATGCCCTAGAATTGGACTTTCTGAAATTGGAGCAATTGGCCTTGGAAGAAATATTCACTGCAATATGCTCTTAGCTGTTCACCAGTGGTCGAACATTCTGGAAAATCTCCTGGGCAATTTGGTGCACAATGTTTATAAAGAATCAACACTATACAATTTTATATACAAACTACTGACTTACAAACATATAATGATAAGTGGTTATGGAAGGATACAATGAGATCACCGGAAAATCACGGTATTGGGTACTGCGAATGGTATACACGTTCGTAATTATTCCTCCACAGTAATAGGAATTATGCCCGATCTATATGCATACTCTGATCGCAGTTGAAAGTATTCAGGAAGATATTGCACAGTGAGCATGTCAAATGAAAAGGGACAGAAGGACTATGACCAGGAAATTGCAGAATTATTAAGGAATCTAAAGCGGAACAGATTATCAACTAAGTAGTAGCAAGTAAGCAGATGGTAATAAAAACTTTTTGTATATTTTGAGCATTTTTATGGCATTTAAATTCTCCGTAAATATGTATAATTTGCCAACCCCAAACATGTACCTTAATCGAGTGTTTAACAGTCCGCTGCAAAAGTCTGTCAGTGGAAGTAGATCAAGCTCAGCTGACGGGTCTATGTTACCAAAAAGACGCTTCGTCGGTGAAAATGATATTGCCCAATCGCGCTCGATATATTGTTGTGCCCAAGCGAGTCTTTTTTCGACATCTTTTTCTGACAGCAAGTGTTTCTTAATTGCACTTTTCCATTTAATTCCACTGGAATGTAGACTACTTCGAATACTTTCCACTGATATATCAAAACCCTTTTCCTTCAATTTCACTTATCCTTTATGCAATGGTAGTAGAGGATTCTTAGAAAAAAACGTCGCGATCACTTAGTCCTCTCTCATTGTTGTTTTTCATGCCACGCGACGTTCCGGTAAGTCGTCGAACATTTTTGTCACCTTAAACCGTATCACCCACTTATTGGCCAATGGCCTTGGCTTTTTTTATGTACTTGGCAGCAGCTGTGCGCGACATTTTTGGTCCTTTCGGATATATACAAAGAAACACGGCTTCAAAACGCTTCTCGTACTAGGCACTCATGACGAAATATGACGTTCTCATGTGGAGTTTCTGCAGAAACTGAAACCCTTTTAATACGTAGTATAGAAGGACACCCACTACTTGTTGTTTTGAATTTTTTCGGTGTAACGTTTACCAGACAAAACTTATGCCGGACACGCTCTTGTTTGACGCACTGTATATTGCAAACATGGCGATAAAGTTTTTTTAAATAATCCGTACGGATCTTCAAGCCTGGAAGTCGAATGTAATCCAATTCGTAGGAGTGAGTAGTAGGCATTCGTTTGGTATATCGCATTTATGCAGTTTTTCCAAGTTTATAAAACCTGAAGGGTGTCATTACACTCCAAAACTATAGAAAAAAATTGATTTTCTGATACTTGGTTGTTTCAGCTTTGGAATAAAAATTTAAACGGTTTCCTGTTTTTTTCTCAAAAATACATTTTTGAAACTAGTTGACATAACTGAAAAAATAAAAATTAAGATAATAATTATTCAGTTTTCAGGAAGCAATGTTTAAAGCAAATCTCTCTTTGGGTATATTAGATTAAGTTTTAGCAGCTCGAGTGGGTTTTCATTGCACCCATTCATTGGCTAATTGTGCGCCACTTTCCTCCACAGTTCATCCAACAATCCCACCAGTATCTTTTCGGATGAAATTTCCCCGAACTCGGTAGGCTTTAAGAAGTATGAGCCAAAGGTATTGAATCTAAATTGAGCAATGGTCTCGTATTCGCTCAAGACGTGCTCCGATGTTTCATCCTCTTCGAGATATAACCCACATACATCATGGGGTGATATTCCTATCCGATGAATGTGTTTTGTTGCGTTCGAAGTGTCCAGTTAGGACTCCTGGAATGATAACCTTAAAAGATCCAGGCTCTTCTTTGGTGAAGGTCTTTTAATGGATCTTTTGGCTTGTCTGGGGCCTACCATTGAAGTTCCAGTTTGGTTCATTTGGTTCTTGATCCAGTTTTGAACGGTAAGCTTCACGGTATTGTAAGAAATGCCAAAAAATGGTTTCGGTCCTATGACAGGCACGGATGCTCTTTATTTGGCCAGTATGTCTGTATTTTGCTGGGAATGCAATTCCCGAGTATCCTAGCATCCTTAGAAGTGTTAGGTGGATCATTATTAATGTTTGAATGCATTTCCACATTTCGTTTCGATTTGACTTTAGGAGATGGGATGGCTCTCAATGCCGCTGGACTATCTGTTTAGATATATAAAAAATTTTGTTAGTGTAGGAGCGACTCAAGTTATCGCATCCACAACTAGTGATGGCATATACTACTGCCTAGAATATTAACGCGTATTTTTCTAGGCTTTGATACACATAATATTCCTGCTCCCGCTCCTTTCTCGGTTTTTGGTCAGTGTACCAGCTAGGACTTCATTTTCTAGATTTTTTCTATTTCCTCCTAATTTCGTAACTTTATCTTGAATGACAGGTGGGAGTTATTTTTTACTACCATTCTGTCTGATATCATGTCCAGTTTTTGGTTATAGTGGGTTAATTTTTGAGTCCCATTCACTATATATCTCTGCCAGGGATCTATACCCAGCCTCTTTTTCAACAACAGTACAGGTAGATTCAATAGTGTTTCTAAAGCACTAGTAGATGTTGTGCGCATTGTGCCAGTTACATTTAGATATGCCATCTTTTGGAGATTATAGCTTTCTGGATGATTGTCTTTTGTGCACATTTGTTCCACCTGGCTGCTGAAGTATAGGTGATAGTTTGGCCATTCCAAACGAGTATTCCAAACTGGTTGTCTTGGGAAGAGGTGAGAAGGAACAAAGAGATATCTCTCCAAAATGTAGATTCCTCTCAACATTTCCTTAGAAATACGGTATGCATCCTGCATCAAAAATAGTTGTGTGGGATGGTCCATTGGTCTAACGGTATAAGTGATGTTTTGCTGAGATTGTGCCATCCCACTCGAGTATTCCTGATGCAGTAGGCAAACAGGTTTTCTAGGGAACAGATGCGAAGAAGCTTAGAGACATCTCTTTTCTTCTTCTTACCTGTTGGTATACTGCATCAGGAATACTAGTGTGGGATGACCCATTGCCTGATAGCTTGTGTAAAGCACACTAGTCTTGATCAAAACTGTTCGGGTAACCAGCAAAAGTAGCATCATTGCTTTTCTTTTATAGAAGGGTCTTCTGACAAAAAATTGGATATTTTAATATTATTAAATAAAAAAAAAATCGTACTTAAAGCTGTGGTTACCCAGATTTATAGATATGTCCTAGTTTCACGCACAATTTCTTTTTGTTTTTTGGTTTAAAAACTAGTAGTAATGGGCTACTACAGTACCAACCAGCCAAATGACGGTAATTCTTTCTGTAGTTCAAACAGATGACGATTCAAACCAAATATTTTTTTCTAACGTAGCTTGCTAAAAGTATGAAAAACTAAAGGCAATTGTTAATTTCAATGCTAATTATCTTGTTTTTATTTAATCAGCTGCTTAGTATGCCTATTATGTCCGCTGGTTTACAATATAATCCCCCCTTAAGACAATCACAAACAATCTTTCAAGCAGAAGTAATGCTATAGCGCTTTATGTACATAAATCCATTAGATATGTATGCGGTTGGAGAAGATTTGCTTTATTTGAAATGGGCAAGTGTTTATGGTAGTTAAAGCTAAACTAGTCACATGCCATATGAAAACTCTTTAACTATCATAATTTAAAGCATCAGTTTGTGAGAGGCGACTAAATTCGTTCAAAGCCCTCATTTGTTTCTCTTTAATAAGCCAAAAATAATATTTAAATGTGATCCGACTCAGTCCAATTAGTTTCATCGATCCAAAATTATTGGAAAATATTAGATATTTTCTATGTTTGTATCTGACAGATATTTTAATAAAATTTATGTTATGAAGGTTCTATTTGAAATATATATGCAAATTTTAAATGTAACTAATTGGTAACACCCACGGATATATTGGACAAGGCATAGATATTCTCAATGTATTCAAACAACCATTTCATCTACATATCTCTAAATAAAAAAAAAAAACCAAAACAAAAAGTTCAAAAAATCTCAATTTGCGACTATAATGAATTTATGTAGCTACTTAAATTTATATCACTAATTTAATTTAAAACAGAATCAAACAGAATTAATTAAATTGTGCGGTATCAGGTTGATTTTGTTTTGGGAAGTTACATTAAAGTTAGTTGTTTTTTTTTGAACTAGGGCAAAAATGTCGTAAGAATTCTGTTTGAAAGACATCTGAAGTGATCGAATGAAAGATTTAAATGTAAATAACAAAAACTGATTTTGGTAACAGATCGAGTTACAGTTCTTATTTAATTTAATGAAATTTGTATAATTTATGCCTTGATGTTGTTTTGGCAATAATTTTAATATGATTGTTATGCTTATGAGTATTTTTTTTTATAATGTTTTTTCCAACACTTTTTATTACTTTGTTTTTTTTTTTAAAAACATTCCACAGATTGAAGAATGTGAGAACTGTTAAGTTGTATTAATTTATGAGGATGCTAACACAATCCAGTTCACTCTTATTTTTACTGTTTTTCTATCAACTAAAATTGAAACTGTTTCATCGCAACTCTATTGATGCCAATTATTTATTGGAAGTTACAATTATCTACAATGTACTTATTTAAAAGTATGTAAAATACAGGGTGTCCGGATTTATAGAATAGTTATGTTGAGATAATCAATAAAATTTATATATAGGTAGAAGGATAGATAAAGAAGAGGGAAATTCCAAAACTGTTTTTATAATATAGGGTAGTGACGATTTTTGGAATTAATAGCAGATATAATTTATGAACTACCTCCGGCCAGAGCCTTCGTACTGGGTATTCCATATTCTTTGTGCGGGGGGGGGGGGCGGAATTCTTAACGGTTGCCGAGATAACGGGACTTAAAAATATTTGGGTATGTTTTTATAGATCACTCGGAAACTCATGAAGGTTATGCCCTATATTTTTAAGTCTCACTATCTCGGAAACCATTATGAATTCCCCCTACCACCAATTCAGTTTTTTGCTTCTAAGCATGACCTATCCATAGCCTCCGACTGCCAGACCATATACGGGACACCCTGTAGAATTTTAATTTTCCAATTATTCCCTATTAGTTAGAGTCCGTTTCCTATTGCCAAAATCAAGCAGTATATGGAGGAATAAACAAGTAGTGCTTCTGGGTACAACTTTCCAATAAACTATTGCACGCCGGTGAATTTGGCCCCGTCTTGGTGTTGCCATATATAACTTTGGTTTTTCTCTACATATATATTGAACCCTGCCTTAGAACTCGTCGACGTAAAGAATTCAATTCTTGTACACGACATCATCATGAAAATAGTAAATACATTTTCAAAAAAAGACTAAATCAGGCTTATTCTTCTTGGTGTTGCCATACACAACTTTAGGATTTCTCTATACATGGTGTGCTCCGTAAGTGATGTCAAACCTGAAGGCAATGACTAGGTCATACTTAGGCGTGCAAAAAATTGTATGGGCCCCTCTCAGATTTGAAGTTATGGCTCAACAAAATTAAAATTTCGGAATTTAACCCGTATGTTATTTTTTATTTCACTGCTATTTTTGTCAAAACACACGTGACCAATACCAATTTTTCATATTGGGAATTATCAGTCATCATCGTCTAGCGTTCGGTCAAAGTAGTCCTTAAAAAAACGTGGGTTCACGCAGTGCTGGATCCAGTTAAGGCACGCAGGGGGCGCGTGCCCCTCCCTGAAGACCACTAAAAAAACATAGCAATAAATCTTCTGAAGCTTGCTTAACAAAATCTATTGTAACTGCCCTTTTTGTTAAAAATATTAAAAATTTTTGGAAGCGTTCAATTTTATAAGAGCGCACCCTTATGGCTACCGGCTGAGCCCTCGCCCCACTTTAAGTCGTGGCTGTTAGATTCAATAGAGGAAACAGGTGGTAGCGATACCTGTAGAATTCATGTATGAGCATATGCGCGGCCTTTCTTGGGATGTTTGAAGCAACACAGAGCATGTTCGGACAAAATCAATGGAAGGTTTGTTTTAATTGAAAACAACTGCCAATTTATGAGTCTTCGATCGAAAACAATTACAATTCTTAATTGGAGAAATTCACCGAAACTACACAACGGCAACCAAATCAATGTATATTGATGTAGAGAGTTATTTTTTTATTTCGTAAAATGCTATAGTTTTACTAGAATACTTAGCACACACGTTAAATAAAAAGTAAATATAAATGATGATTGGGAAATTTTCAATCAGTTTCGTAGATAAATTAATAATTGGTCTTTCTGTTTTGCTTCGAGCGATGTTGATGAATGCACATTAGAACTTAGTAACATACTTAGTCTTAGCATGCATTAATGCATTCCTTATTCCGACAGCAGGTCTCAACAACAGCAAAGTCTCTCTTGGTTTAACGATAAATTCAACCAAGTAATAAAAGCGAACGGGTCTGTTTTCGTGCTTATCAATTGTATTCATATCCAGAATTGAAACAAGTCGTCAAGACGGAACAATTCAATTCGCAGACACCTATTTGGTATGTCCCGTGTGGATGTATACAAGAGCCAATATACATCCGTACGAGATGTGTGATCAAGATCCTTAAGGGGATAAGCGTCTCTACTGCCATACGTTTCTCACTCCTGTTAATTAAAAGTAGTACCTCATCTTTGGCTAAACCTCTGCGCAAACTATTCTACTTGTGTTATTCGACTGGAAAATTTCGAACTGGTTGGAAACTAGCTCACGATCAACCTATTCCCAGAAAGAAGAGGGTAGCGATCTGTCAAATTATCGACCAACTGCAATCACTTCGATTCGTTCAAATGTTTTTGAATATTTTATTAACTCGAAATTAATGAAATATCTACAAACCAAAAAACTCATCAATGGCTCCCGGACTGGACGCTCATCTGGAGACTTGCTGGATTTTCTTACGGAACATTGGAACCCTAGTCCTCACAATTGTGGTGGTCCAAAATCGTTACCCTACATATTTCAAAGGTCTTTGGTAGAGTCTGGCATTCAGCCCTTTAAGTTAAACTTAAGTCACCTGCTCTCTCCATCTTCTTCTATTATAGATTGATAGCTTTTGATCTGATCGCCTATTACCGGTTGTACTGGATAGTGTTTCACTAGAACCTCACGCTATAAATGCTGGTGTGTCTCAGGGCTCTGTTATCTGTACATCCCTCTTCTTATTTTTCTTTAATGATCTGATTTTCCTAACTTTTAAGCCGGTCCATAGTTTTGCCTATCACAGTACCCTTTATTTCGCTTACTTTTTTGACAGTCCTGCAGACTCCAGAAGGAATGCCACATCTGTCAAATGAGATTGTATGATTAGATCATCGAATAACGATCCTGATGAGATCATCGATTAAGGTAAAGCGAATCGCGTCGTATTCAAGGCATCTAAGTCCCAAAGCTGTGTCATGTCTTTAAAACAAAATCATATCTTTAACACTCCCATTTATTTTGATGGAGCAGTGATTTACGGCACACCGTCTTTAAGCATTGTTGGTATTAATATTTCCTGTAAATTCAGCTGGGCAGATCACATCCTCTCTGTTGCCAAAGAAGTATCAAAATGTCTTGGATTTCTGAAAATGTATAAAAAATATTTCATCCCATCGAATCTAGCGCTCCTCTATGAGTCGTACATCAGAGCTAGAATGGAATACAATACCCATATCGAAGCGGGGGCTGGTCGCTAAGTTTTAGCTTTTAGAGCCTTCAAGATTATTGGCGATTTGGCAATAACTTGTCTGATCGACTCACCGCCGCCGCATTCTTTTAAATGATAAATTTTGTGCACTTGATATTTGCCAGTGGTGGCGAGCGTCTTGGAATTTTGACATGTTTCCAGGCTATACCGTTTTTAGACCATGGTTGCGCCCCCTCCTCACAATAATCCTTGATCCGCCCCTGGGTTCACGGTGATTCCATGTGACCTAAGTGTATTATGGACTGAAAAATTATAATTTTTTTATGTCCTGCTAATTACTAAAATTAATTTTCTGTAACGTAAGTATGAAATTCCCAGCGAAATGATTTCTTCCGGTGTAGTGCGAATTTTATTATTAGAACAAGATGAAAAATTCTTTTTCTCATCCACTGGAACAACGTTGCGACCAGTACATAAAAAAAAATAGTTCTTTTGGCTTCCTCTTACTTGCATTCTACGAAGATGGAAAGCCAGATACATATTATTGCATTATAATGCGACTAAAGGGGGTAAGGATTGTTTCGAAAAGCTGTGCCATTCTTCTACCGCCTCTAGAAAAACGAACCGTGGAACTGTGTGGATAATTTATGGTAGACCATGACCAGGCTGCTATAAATGCGCGAATTCTTCTTCAATGCTAGGAATTGAGAGGACTAAATATAAAAGTAAGCGCTTAGGATTGTCAACGGGAGTTATCTGTAGAATTATTACGGCCGCAGTTGGAGGACAGGCTCACTATGACAACTTTGCGAGTGAATTTAAGGTATGGAATCATAATGATCTTGAAAAAATATTTACCTGCTAATTAAATACGTGAGGTTTTTTAGGAAGATCTCCGATCCGAGTTTAATTAAATCGATAAAAGGGGGGTAGTTGCTTTAGAACACCTTTTATTTTATTATAATTTCCAACGTTTCGACCCTTGGGTTTTTGGGTTCTTTTCTTGGGGCTATAAAACAATATATATTCAAAATCAACACCACATTTGAATTTACAACTAAATTACCTTAGGAATGTAACAAACTAAAATATAATTAACACTTATTAGAAGAAACAATGAACATTTATAAAAATTGCACTAAAAAACAGAAAAATTTGTTTGGAGTAAAAAGCGAGGACGATTGAAAAAAATTTTAACAAATAAATAACTAGATGATGACTGGTTATAACAAATGACATGAAGGCTTAAAGTTATAGACTAGAACTGGAAATACAAGAGATCTTTGGAATGGCATGTCTATCAATATCAGTGGGAAACCTCTAAACTCCGGAAAATTTTCCCTTTGGGTTAAATTTTTGGTTTTATTCTTTTATCCAGAAAGACCTCTAATATCCGGAAAATAATTTTCTGCTACAAGACAAAATTTATTCCAAGATTTCTTAGAAACATTCTTTCTACTACCCTGCCAGCTAAAATTTGGTTCGGGATTTCTTGGAAGAACTAACGGTTTTTGTATTGAAATATTATTTGCACTAGTTTCTTATGTCGTGTTACTTTCAATTATGTACTTCAATGTTAAAAGCTTTTAAGGAAACGTGTCGCTTGTGAGTTTAGTGTGCACGATATCTGCTTAAATATGAATTCAGGTTCAAATAAACGGTTTCGAAAAGTTTTACCTATTAAAGATAAAATTGAAATTATTAAAAGTATTGAAAAAAATGTAGACATAAGCAGCCTTGCTAAAAAATATATACTGTCGGATTATCTACTATTTGTGATATTCACAAAAATAAAGATAGAATTTTAAAGTTTTTCTCAGAAGGTTTTTCTAAGAAAGAAATGCAAAAACGGAAAACGTTACGAGGTGCGGAAAAACCTCAATTGGATGCAGCACTATTTGAGTGGTTCCGTCAACGGCGAAGTGAGGGAGTGCCAATAACTGGATATATTTTTAATAGAAAAGACTAAAGATTTTCATAAGAAAATGAATGTTCAATCTAGATATGAATATTCTCAAGGCTGGTTAAAAACAGATATGGAAAGCATGTACTAGTAGCATCAGGTAAAAAGAGTGATTTAATTTTTATTGCATGGAAGATACGTATCTACATGTAGATATGTTACGTATATGTTTAGGTGAATGTGGATGTCTGCGTATTACGAAGCTGCCACTTTATTTGTTGATCAGCTCGACGAGCTAGTTATAAAGGAAAACTTAACAGCAGAGCAGGTCTACAACGCAGATCAGACAGGACTGTTTTGGAGTGCCTTATCTTGTAGTAGCACTTTGGTCTGTAGCAATGAAGCTTCTGTTGCTGGATCAAAAATCTCTGAGGAGAGAATAACAGTCGTCCTTGCTTGTTCAAATGCAGCCGGATCTCTTAAGTGCAACCTACTTATTAGTGGGAAAAGCGCTCATCCACGCGCCCTAAAAAATGATAAAGAACTACCTGTTTTATATAAAGCGAATAAGAGGGCGTGGATTACACAATCAATCACTTTAGATTGGTTCAATAACAACTTTGTGGCAGAAACAAGGGAACACTTAAGAAATATTAGCCTTCCTGAAAGCAGTAAAATTATTTTATTGGTTGATAATTGTCCTGCCCATCCAGATGTTTCAAACTTCAAAAAGAAAAATGTGATTATTAAATATTTACCGCCCAATTGTACATCGCTAATTCATCCATTGGATCAGGGTATTATAAGGAGTTTTAAATGTCAATACAGGAAAGAATTATTGTGAAGTTTTATAAATATGGATGACAAAACTATTGGACAATTTCAAAAGGAATTTAACATTAAAGATTCTATTTGGTGTGTGTATCGTGCCTGGCAGGCGCGTATGCAGACCTTCAGCCTGGGGGGGGGGGGGGGGGTTACACCTAAAATGTTCGAGGGGAGAAAAAAGTCGGAAGTAGTCGCTTTTAATTTTTTTTTTTTTATGATATTTAAGTTAGATATCACAAAACCCAATTTTCGGTTTGATTTGGAAAACCTGTCGATAATATTATCCACATCAACGTCGATCTCAGAGTGGACAGATATTAAGGTCTCATATCCAGATTTTCTTTCTCGTGCAAAGATTGTAGAAATAGTTGTGACGCAACCGATTCTGTCACGGGTGAAGTAATTGACTGAGAGTAGAGCTTGCACCTTGAATCACATTCAAAGGAATAGGAGTAGAAATGCATGATATGTCACTGACTATATCTTTTGATGGGAACTTAGCTGATCTTTCTTTGATCTGAAAATAGTTATCAATGGTCTTATCAGTCTTTTGCTTTCCACTTTCGCTACTATTTCTACCTCCATCGCTAACTGCTGTAGCAAGTTTATTCTTCTCCTATAAATTAAAAGTAAACGTAAAGTTAAATTAAACAGCACTACTTGAATTAAATACGAAAGCACAAGCAAAGCATCGGCAACTACCGCAGAGAAAGAAAAATGTTTAAGTAAATTTCTAAGAACAAAATGTATGCTTGCCAACGCTTATAAATATCTTTAGCGACCCAGATCAGCCAAGGCACCTGAAACAACAAAACTTTTTGGAATCATTGTCCGCCCCAAATAGTGCATGAAAAATCTAAAGAAAAATTTTCAGATCTTTCTAAGAAAACTGATTGCTTGTGCCCCTGTCCGAAAAGAGTGAGCCACCAGAATCAATGCATCAATTCGTTTAGTTTAGACCGTTGTCGGCTCAAAATCTTAAGAACAATTTGCAAGGGTATTTCTAAGAAAAATTTAATGCTATGAACGTTAAAATTTTGAACAACTCTTGAATCAGTGTCGCTATGAAAAATCATCGGGAGTACGTTCCAAAACACAACTGCAGCTATAGTTGTAGCTATGTCAGAGTTATGTCAGAGCTATGTCAAGCTGTCTGCAGTTAACTAAAGCTGTTTGAGGTTTTGGAACGATCTGAGGAAGCTAAAAGTATTAGAACTGCCATTTATACTGATAGTATAATTTTATTGATACTTAAAACTAACATTTTATTACTGTGTGTTAATCCGAAATGAGCCAGAGAAAATTAAATAAATAAATAAATTTCGAAAACGTTTGTAAAAGCGCGCCAAACAAAATATTTCAATTGACAGCTCACGTCACGGTTTATATATTAGATAACTAGCAGTTTAGAGCACAGTCAGGGATAGTTGACTATTTTAGACAACTTCAGATGTTTCGGAACGCTCAAAAGTCAACTCAGCTGACATAATTTAGTTGACTACTGAGTTTTGGAACGATTGAAGTCAGCTATAGTCAACTGTAGCTATGTTGTTGAATGCACTCCGTGTGGCTAGACGTTGATTGCATGGAACTAGGGTTTTTCAGTGTTCCCAGATCTGAGGGATTAAACCCTTTTTTAAGGGATTCTTCCTTGAAAGTTCGGTTGAGACACAAAACTTTCAAATTAAGGGATTTTGACTGAGGAAGCAAATTTAGATTATTTTCTTTATTAATATCACATGTACAAAATATTCTCTGAGCCGAGTGACAGTTTCTATTCGATTGTGAGGGACTTGTGCAGTGCCACTATGCTATACTATGTTATATTTGTTACGTAATAATAAGCCCAATGCGCTACGGTGTACGTGTGCTTAGTTTCCCGTTGGTCTATTTTGAGGAATATCTTGTATTGGAAATAAATTAGTAAAGTAGAAAGATAATAAATAGTGGAAGATACCTTAGATATTAATATGCCATATTTCTTCATTAAAGGATATGGCGAATTCTAAAATTCAACTCCTCAAAAAAAAATGTTTAAATAAGACAGTTTAAGAAAGTTGAAATCAAAAAATATGTCAAGAAATTTTCCGATTGCTGGTTGGAAAACGAAAGTAAATACCTATAAAGCCTGGATTCAAAAGCACAATGACCGAAAAAAAACTAAATACAAGGTTTGCGGTTTTGAAATTTGTTTGTCATTCAAATCTTCAAATAATTTATGGGCTTGCAATAAAATTCTTATTTGTGGAACATCTGAACTAGAAAGACATTCTACTAGAAAAATGCATAAACAAAATTTCAAAATTATGAGTGTCCCAAAAAGTGAAGGCTTTTACTCAAATGCGAAAAATATTTATTTACTTATTCTTGTTACTTTTTTATTTACCATAGATTTATTCAATGTGATAATTTCGTTCTGAAATAAATGGGAATGGGAATCTGGGAAGATGGAAGAACCGTAAAACAAAATTTGTTAAGTCAAGGCTTAAATAGAATTGCGACGGGCAACGGCAAACGGCGAAAAAATGCCCCTGTCAAACTTCTAAAAGCACAGCGTCTTATGCGAATGCACAAATTTCGACAGTTGACGGTCAGCGGTGGACGAAGTTACCGTCGGGATTGATCAATTTCTAATTTTGCCGTCGTCGCCACAAAATCAAACGAATGAAACTGTTGTGACATTTATTTTTGTCAAGGTTGTAAGACGCGCGTCAATTTCAAAACAATAAATTTTGACGAACAATTGATGAAGTGTCAAATCATAAAATAATTTATGATATATACCAGACATCCAGTGTAGACGTGTTGACACAAAATACATGGTTTGGATGAATATTTCGAGGCGTTTAAATACAAATGGTAAAATCGTGATATTTTTGACATTTAGTTTGATTTTAATTTAGTTAATTTCTTTATTTTAAATTTTTCTTTTCCACACTTTGGTCCTTTGCAATTCTTTCAAAATAATATAAAATATTCTAAATAAAAATCCGTTTTAAAACGCTCAAAACATAATAAAAAATGAAATCTCAGTTTCTTCTTCTTTCACAATCGCAGCTTTTCGACTACCTGTTTTGACAGTGAATTTCCCGCTGCCATCCACCGTCGGAAAATCAGATAAGTAAAAAAAATTTATGATCGCTTACCTATTTCTTAGAAACAATAACACCTTCTAAACACGAAATTGTGTTCTTTTTCATATATATATGAGTAATGGGCGCAACAAAAATAAATAAGCATCTTCATAACTGCGCTGCTAAGTATTACGTGCCATTTTCTAAACAACCAAATACTAAAATAAGTATTCATTCCAAAATTACTTACTATCCTGCCATAGGTATGATAGATGACCCCACCCTGTTTACGCGCCTGGTGCCTGGGATAGAGTACAATCTACTGTCTTGAAAAATACCTGGAACAATATTTGGCCTCCTAAAAATGAACCTAGGGAAGATAATGACCAAGTAGTCTTGGAAGAGCAAGATATGTTAGAACAGATAAGGACTTGCATTGATACGCCCGGCTTGAACGTAGAAATAAGCCAAGAAAGTCTCAACGAATGGATTAATTGTGATACTAATGTATGAGTGTACGCTGCCCTTAAAGACGACGAAATTATTACTACGTGTTTGATTGAACCGAATGACGACGAAGAAAGTGCAAGTGAAACTAATGACGTAGAAACTGTTGCAAACAGTATGACAATAACGCAAGTCATTGACACTTGTGGAAAATTAATCACATTTTCAGAAACGAAAACTTTTATAACCCAGCAAGAAATTATGACTCTTTATCGTACTCAAGACAAATTAATGAATGAGAAACCAAAATTACAAAAACAAACAACTTCGGATAAATACTTTGAGAAGTGAACACAAAAACATAATTTTTTCCTTATTGTACTTTTCTTATCTTTTCAAATAAAATATGTATCATTTGCTGATATGTATACATAGGGTTTATAATATAATGGATATGGTTATCTTTTTTTAAATTTCATACATACCACATAATAGTATTTGCTTAAGATAATTAAAAAGTAATTGAAATGAAATTGAGAAGATTTTTATTTTCCTATTAAAATATCAAGTTTCAAGAATAGATTTTTATAGTTTCTTTTTATCTTTTATCTGAATAAGAAGTATGATTTTCAAAAAAAAGAAAAAAAAATGTTTTTTCCTTCTCTTAAATTCGCCGATATTTTACAATATTTAAAAAGTTAATTTTAATTAAAAGGACTATAAAACCTCTTTCCGGGAACCTTAAATAATACCTCAATATTTTTTTAGAATTTTAGAAATAATTGTTGAAGTTTGAAGTCACTTTTTGAGAGCTAGGGTCACATTGACCCCGTGTTACCGTAATGCGATTCTACTGAAGTGTGACCTATTAGGGTTAAGAGAAAAATGAAAGAAACAAAAACCATACCAGGAAGAAATTAAACAACTCAATTATAATCACAAACGGAAATTTTATTTAAAAGAAACAATTGATAAGATCTACATCTAAATCTATTCCAATTTAGTTTCCATAATTGTAAAATTTTAATATTATTGTAAAGGAAACATCTGAATTTTGCATAGATATCAGAAATTTCAGGAAGCCCACCTATTCGATTTTCAAACAAAAGGTTAACGACTTTTCTCGATGCCTTTATGTGGGAATTTTAACACATTTTTTACTTTAAAAACTTCCGATTTCTTTTGATCCGAACCGACTTTTGTGTGATATTTTATTTAGGAGATTTACAACACAAAAGCCTATTTCAAAGTTTCTAATCACCCAGGCATAAGCACACAAAAACAAAAGAAAGAAGAAATCTCTAAATCAAAATCTTGTAAGAATCTTCAAATCTCTCTCAAGCAGGAAGCATAAATAATAATAACAAAAAAAAAATCGACAGAAAAGATGAATAATAAAAATTAAACAATATTTTTATTGCTGGCAATCAATGTCTCCAATTTGTTCATTCATTCCACAATCGACTTCTTTCGTTGTTATTTACGACTATCACCTCCTCGCGATGTGTCGTAAAAGTACATCGCACCTTGTGTGCCCCTCGTGTAAACGTTACATCATTATACTTACAGTTAGACAATATACAACAGGGCTTCTATGAAGATGATGATGACGATAGGGACAAAAAACATTATTTACATATTTTTTTTTTGTGTGGCATCAATCATTTGCAAAAGAATCCCAATTAGACACTGGAAATCTTCTGGTTACTCGCTACACATAAAACATAACCTATAGATGGGTGCCTACGAAATTAGAAACTGGATTGAAGCAGCAACACTTGATTCCCGTTCAGATAAGACGTTACAGATGATGAGATTTTTCGTTAGATAAGTGTCGACTTAAGTGGATCAATTCAAGGCGCATGCTTAAAAGTTGTAGGCTAGTTTATAGTTGCTCAGATGAAAGATGAGTTTTTTTTAGTTCGTTTTTGTTTTATCTTATTTTTTTTTTGTTTTTCAAAAAAAGTGTTTTGTTTTAATTAGGGTGGAGATTAATACAAAATTATTTCCGGTTTGAATGAAGATGACCGATTAATAGGTGGGTTTGCTTGCTTTGCTAGTTTTTGCACTAATTCATTCTTCAAGAGAAATTTTAACATTAATTTCATTTCAGTTAACAAAAATTTTATTGATAAAAAATATACAGAAATTTTTCAAAATTAATTATACTAAAAATAGATATTGGCTAGTTATGAGGTAATTGAGTTGTTACAATTTTATCATTTTATGTCTAAAGTCTTATTTTCTCTGAGAAATTTTATTTTAATTTATTTTATGCATCGTAATATAAAGTATTTCCTATTATGGAGCATAACACAAAATGCTGCTATAGCAGCACATTTTAAAGGTATTTTGCACATTTTATGAAGATGACATACGTCAAACTATAGTTATAGCTATATGTAGTTAAAACTATGCCTAGAATTAGACAAAATATGTAACCATACAGCTATTCCACATGAAACCGATCAGTGAATTTCTCTCTCTATAGAAGGAAGAGCTAGTGGTTTAAATCGCTAAAAATTCCTCTCCTAGCGACGTTATGGACCTCAGACCTATAAGCTTATTACTATGTTTTCTAGCGAAGGCACTAGAAAAAATCATGGCAAATTAAATATCCAAACATCTGGATCGAATGACTCCTTTGCAGTCAGGTTTTCGTCCTGGTGAGACAGCTCTCTTAAAAATGGTTACGAACATTAGAACCGCGTTGGATGATGACCGAATTGCGCTCTTAGTCTTACTCGATTTCACGAAAGCTTTCGGATAACATTGATCACAAGAAACTTTTTAGAAAGCTGAAGAGCCTTTTTGGATTCGGCTCGCTGGCACAGAAATTAATTGGTAATACTCTTAAGAAACGCTCACAATGAGTTAAAGTAAACGAAGTTGTTTCCTCTAAGCTTTCTGTGTCTATCGGAGTCCCGCAAGGATCAATGCTGGGACCTCTGTACTTCAGTCTTTTTATTAATGATTTGTCAGCTATTATCAGAAATAGGTCTATTCATTTGTACGGCATACCGGCATACCTATACGAATTTACACATTTTTTGCATAGTGACAGACGTAATGACTTGCTACTGCTTCGCTTCAAATATTTGGTCTTGAAATCTTTTTACTTTATTCATACTGTTCGCATTTGGAGCGCTCTTCCAGTTTCGATCCAGCGAATGAGCTAGGCCACTTTCTTTAAATGGTTACCCTGGCAGCACACATCATTAGGGTGATGACAACCAGATTAATTATTATGAGTGAGCTATTTTGGTATACCCTACAAACTGTGAAAGTTTCATCCAAATCAAAGATTTAGGTTTTTTGCATATAGTACGTACTGTAAAAACGATCACTCAAGTTTTTATTGTACTGAAAAGTGCTTTAGAATATGAAATCCTATGCAATTGGTTCTAATCATTTTAACTCTCCGACAAACCCTTCTAGAAATACATGCGAAAAAACACTTCAAACATCAAACTTGCACAGATGGGTGACCATACGAAATTACATACAGGCATTCATCTAGGGCAGCGTTTCTCAACCTGTGTGCCGTGCGAGATTACTAAAAGCGCCGCGAGATTTTCCGACAAATAAATAATTAGTATTGCATGGTCTTTAGTAACTTTGAAATAGTATTTATAATTGCTCCAATGGTTGCTAAAAATATAATCTTAAACTCAATTTTCGATGTCACACAGAATCTAAAAGTTGTCTACGGACTTGAAAAAGCAAATTTTCACGCATTTAGAATGTCAGAACTGTGGCAACTTCATATTGATGAATCAACAGATATCAGGGGAAGGGCACAGCTTCTTGCTTTTATTAGATTTGTTAAAGACAAAAAATTCTCGAATGAGTGTCTTTTCTGAAAAAAATAGAAAAGTACAATAGATTGAGCTTATTAGGGAAGATATTTCAAGCTTTAGTTTGCTATGGAAAAACTGTGTTTGTGTTTGCACAGACGGATACCCATCGATGTTTGGACACAAAAAAAAAAGGATTTATCACATTTTTGCCCTAAGAAATTTCGAATATTATAAGCAACCACTGCATGATTCCTAGAGAATCTCTTATTTCAAAATCGCTAACTTCAAATGTGTCAACTGTTATGAACCAAGTCATTCAAGTAGTCAATTTCATCAAAAGCCGACCTCCTAAATCCCGAATTTTCTCTCAGCTATGCAACGCAATGGACTCCGACTACAAAGCACTATTATATCATACCAAAGTGCATTCGCTCTCAAACGGAAAGGTTTTGAAATGACTCATACAGGTGAAAGCGAAGTGACTTTGTTGTTAAGGGTAAAAAAAAAAACACCTTTTAAAATTTAGTGGCTTAAAGTTCAATTGCTCTCGAACATGTTTGAAAGCGGAACTCTCTGAACTTAAGTCTTCGAGGACCATATGAGAATATCATCACATTAACAGCAAAATTGATGTCATTTCAAGTAAAATTAGCACTGTGGAAATCTGAAATATCAAGAGGAAATTTTTATTGTTTCCAGATGTCAATTAATCTCAATCGAAAAAAAACAATTGCAGACGAAATTATAAGTACCCTTATAGAACTTCAAATCACATTTAAACGCTACTTTCCTTCGCTTTCAGTTGCAGGATATTAATGGCTAATCAATCCATTTGTAATTTACAAGACACCAAATTTGACAATAACAAAAAAACAGCTCACTGATTTGAGAAACGATACGTTTTACCGCTCAACGTTCTACGAGAAAAATTTGGATGAGGTTTAGCTTTTAGTTAAAAGTTTGAATCCTCAAATCAGCTTAAAACCATTGAAATTCATCAGTGTTTTGTGCCTTCATGGTTTTGTGAATTTGGATTTTTAGCATTGACAGAAATCAAGTCCAAAAAAAAACGGAAAAAACTTTTAAAAGTTGACGATGAGATGCAAACTTGACTGGCGAATTTTGAACCTCGTTCTGATTTAATTTGTTTAAAAAAAAAAGCAGGCTAAGCCAGGCGAAGCCTAAGAATTCCAAATATTTTAGGGTGTCGCCAATCAAAAAAAGTTGTAAAACACTGGGTATTATAAAAATTATTGGTCTTATAACAATTCTAGCTTTTTTTGCTTGTTGGATTGTGAAAATAAAAAAATTATTTGTTTTCTGTCATGGAATTTAGTGGTGTATTTACAAGAGTGGACGTAAGAGGACGAAGCGCTATTATAACTAAACGAGACAAAAATATTTATAATAAAAATATATTTTAAAAAGTTTTTGATTCAGATAAAAATATTTATCCTGATTTTAATTGAAAGGTGGGCATAATCCCACAGCCATATTTGGCAGGTGATCACATTAAATCCCCAATGGACTCTCTTCTTTGACCTGTCACACATATGCCCGAATTGTAATCGTTAAAGAATTATTAGCTCTGAACCTATTCAAGTCAAAAATATTTTTATCCTTTACCAACAGGAAATAATTAATTAAAAAAAAAAAACGTCTAATTTAGTCATGTATTAGTTTGTTGATAATGGCGTACACTTTGAGCCCTCGTATCCGTTTATCTGCCCATACGCAGCATAGGTTCATTTTTAAGTACTAAATTCCTTCCAAAATAATTTCATAATTACCTAAATCTTCTTCAGCATATCAATTTTATACAGCTCCCACAGACCCGAAATTCCTTTATAGATCTTATCTTTGATTATCTTTCCAGCAAAACCAAACGGATTATTACCAATGTACTATAACTTCAAATAATTAAAACGTTTCGATCCTAATATATTCTCTGGGGTATCAATGGGAACGGAAATTGATAATCCAGAGTATTTATGTATATTCGATGTTACAGAAAAGCCTTCATATTTTATAAGTGATCTAGAAGATTTAATTTTTAAATGTTTTAGCGTCAGGCTTGCAACGAACGCTAGAAATTCCAATATTAAGAAGCAGTTCGAAATGTGTGCAAGATTTTAAATGTGTGAAGCCCAAGAACTAAATTAGAGTTACAGAAATAGTTCAGCTGTAATATAAATGTAAAAAAAAATCATAAGTAACATTAGCATTAAAGCAAAAATAAGATAATAATAAATAAATAAATGAATAAATAGAAAAAAAAGGAAATCAAAACATGAAAAAGAAAACGAGAACTTAGAGATAAAGAGCCAAAGAAAAGAACAAAAATATAAAATAAGTAAATAAATAAAAATACAACAAATTAAAAACAAAAGAGAAGATAAAAAAAATTAAAAATTAATTAAAACAATGCAACAAGTTCTGAGAATAAATAACAATCACAATCTAATAACAAGTTAAGGTAACCGGAACCTGTGCGCTGAATTAAATTTGGAAGAGAGTTCCATTTTCGGGCAGCTTGGACGAAGTAAGAGCGCTCACCGTACCTAGATGTGCATCTCGGGACAAGAAGTTGAAGTCCTCTATTCGAGTGCAAGAACTGTAGGCTTTCGGAGAGATATGCAGGGGATTTAGTGTAAATTAGCCTATGAAGGAAGATAAGCCTCCGATGAGTCAAATAGGCCTCTACAGAGCTACCGAGTAGAGACGTAGCAAGAGCAGATACACGAGCGCTCCGAAGAAGTTTATAAATATAACGCATGATATCGTTAAAAGCTACAGTAACTCTTCTTTGACAAATTGAGTCTAGTCTGTTAAAAATAGGGCTCCCATAGTTAAAATGGGTGAGAATAAGAGTCATCGCCAATTTCTTGCGAAAATCCACAGACAGGCAACTGGAGGAAATAGAAAGTTGACGAAGACTGCCATAAATTTTCCCCATCAAAGCGCTGATGTAGTCGCTACAACTAAATTTCGAATTGAGTTGAATGCCCAAATTCTTAACTGACTCAACATATTCAAGCGTGGAACTATTCAACCGAACTGAAGGCAAATCAGATATAGGGAAAACCGTTCTATATACCGGCAGACAGTAAGACTTGTTTGGGTCTATAGTAAGCTCGTTACCCATTGCCCATTCGTGTACGTGCTGTAGATCATCATTGATTCGAGCAATACATTCCTCGACCTGGCCTATGAGTCTGCTATGGTACAACTGAACGTCATCGGTATACAAATGCACAGAAGCGCTATTCACAACAGAGGGGAGGTCATTTATGTAGAGGAAGAAGAGAATAGGGCTTAGAACCGAACCTTGAGGAATACAAGCGTAAAGGGACAATAGAGCGGATATAGAATTCTGCACTTTTACAACTTGTGCACGATCCGAAAGGAAAGCAGAAATTAACCCAACGGCCGATGAGAAGAAGCCATATTTTGTGCCAAGTTTGCAGATCAACTTGACGCGACTCACCGAATCAAAGGCCTGAATGAAATCGTGAAGGACAAGTTCTGCTAAATGATCATTTTCAAGAGCCTTATGATTATCAGATGTGACCTTTAAGAGAGCAGATTCGCAACTGTGACCTGGGCGAAATCCTGATTGCCAGGCTGGCAATATATTCTATGCCCCCACATACTCCATGATTTGCGTGTACTTATTTTTTTCAAATAATTGAGTACGTAATTTAAATGATACAAACTTACCAAATATTTTTTTGGGTTCTCTTTCTGAGTGATTATGGCAGCACATCTTCTTTCAACTGAGTAGACCAACTTAGCGCATTTTTCAGGACTAATTTTGTATCATTTTTCACGAATGGTGTCCCATAATTCTGTTGTTGCCTTCGGTTTTATTTTTGAAACACGCCTTTTGATGATAGCCCACAAATTTTCGATCGGGTTTATATCGAGGCTCTGTGGGGGTCACTCCATTATGGAAATTCGGTGCTCCTCAAACCACTTCTTAACAATGCGAGCAGTATGACATCGGGCATTGTCCTACTGGAACATCTATTGGCGGTATGCTGACAGTGGTAAATCCTCTGAGAATTCTTCCAGATGATTGGCCATGTATGTTTTTCTATATTAAACCGTCCATTCTGTTCTCTATTTCAATAATTGGTCCAACACCGTGAGCACTAAAGCAGCCCCATACCATGATGCTGCCCCTCCAAATTGAACTGTCTTCCTGGTGTACTTAAAGGTCCAGTTCTTCGTTTGATGGATGTCGCAGGGAAGTGCGTCCATCCACCGGGTCCACTTAGATTAAATTTGGATTCATCACTCCAGATGACCGAATTTCAAAATGATTGACATATGAAGGGATGGCTTCCAGCGAAATTATACGTTTTGTTTTCGATTACCAATTGTGTCACCTTGGGTTTCTTGAGACTTTGACATCCTCAGAGATTATGTTCAAGTAACCGCTTTCTGATGGTCCTGTCAGAGATGTTAACACCATAATTTCTCTCCATTCAGGCTTTTATCTCCACTGAAGTGTCGAAAAGCTACCTAAGAACATGCCTGACCATCAGACTGTCCTTTCAATTAGAAGTTTTTCTCGGCCAAGATCGTCTCTGAATCTCAAAAGTTTCATGATTTTGGTAGTGTTTGAGAGCATTTTGCACTTTTTTACTCGAACAGTCATGGCCCTAGCGATTTTATTGATGTTTTTTTCCTTTTTTTGTTGCCCATAGTGACAGAAGTAATGGACGGTTAACACGGTCATTGATTCGCTCACAAGTTAATTTTGTTTTTTTTCGCTTAAAAACTGTGCTAATAAGCTCTGAAAGCAGATATTTCCTTTAATTAATCGTGAGTGTATACAATCTCATTATTGGCATTGTCAAAGATCATCGGTGTCATCAGAACTTCCCTGGATAGTGATAAACTCACTCTGCTCGTTCTTCTAGAATTTTCAAAAGCTTTTGATTAGGCTAACCACAGGCTTCTGTTAAATAAACTGTGTAAAATATTTAATTTTTATTATCCTGCCTGCAAACTTCTTGGGTCATACCTAAGCGGACGAATACAAAAGGTGTTTTGTGGGGATACTGCCTCTGATTTTCTACCCGTTCTTAGTGGTGTGCCTCAAGGGTCTATTCTCGGCCCATTATTATTTTCCATTTTTATTAACGACCTTCCACTAATCTTGCATGACTGTAGTTCTCACATGTATGCAGATGACATTCAACTCTTCATATCTGCACCTTTAGGGCTAATAGAGAATTCTGTGTACAGAATGAATGACCATCTTGCAAGAGTCTCCAATTGGGCTATTAACAATTCGCTCCACTTAAACGCTGCCAAAACTGACGCTATAATTGTCTACAGAACACAGTTAGATACTTCCACCTTTTCTATCGTAGTGCTTAACAATATTGCTGTTCCATACAGCAAGCGTGTCAAGAATCTTGGGATAATTGTCAATAGTACTCTGACCTGGTCCGATCACATTAACAATATCATAGGCAAGATGTATGGAGTTCTACGCAAATTATTCAAATCTGCGGCATTTACACCTGTTGAAACCCGTGTAATGTTAGTGAAATCATTACTTTTTGAATTACGGCTGTGAGGTGCTTTGAAAACTGGATTCCCACTCCTTTAGTAAGATTAATGTAGCATTCAACTCTGCCACACGTTATGCTAGGGCGTTTCAGTCATATCACTGCGTATTCCATATTTATTCTGGGTTGTAAATTGGACTCTTACCTTAAATTCCGATCTGTAATGTTTCTTCGCACTTTAATTGTAACCAAACAGCCAGATTACCTTTTCAGTAAACTGACCTCTGCTCAATCTGCAAGAACATCATCTTTATCTTTGCCACTGTTCCGCTCGCGCACTAGTGAGAGCCAATTCTTTGTTCAGTCCACTAGGATGTGGCGCTCTCTTCCAATTCATCTTAGGAGAAGCGTCAGCAGTCGCAGTTTTCGCAATGATTTATTTGCATATTTGAAATCTATCCAATAGTTTTTCGTACTTTTTTATTTTTTTTTTATATTCTAATATTTATAGAAACTACTACTAAGCTTTTATTTCTAAACTAAGAATACAAGTTTGTATTGAGGGATTGTGGTTTTTTGTTAGGTTATATTATGATTTACTTTTTCTTTCTTTTTTGATATGTAGATTAACTGTTACTGTTATTAAGTTTATTATTATTAGCTATCCTACACTTACTCATAAGGTCGAAATCTTACTAGTGTAGTTGTTGTTGAAATAAATTAATTGAATGAATTTGAACAACTGGGGGGCCTATTCTTGAATACATTCCGTATTCGTTATACTGTCAAAACCATTCGGAATCGATTGATATGGTATTCCTAAAATCCGGATTCATTATATACCGAACGCAAACCCTTCGTTATTTAACGAGTGGGTTCAACCATTCGTTATGCCAAACGAAGAATGAATCAGCAGCTACTTTACGGGTGATAATGGGAGATAAAAGATGTGCGAAAATTTCATATGTTCAAAAAACTAAACTAATTGAGTTTTTTGAGTAAAACCAGAAAATGAAATTTGGTAAATATGACAACTCTTTCAGGTCAAAAGATCCCACGGAATTGTGGCAAAATAACATCAGTATTAAATTCCATACCCGAAGCGCAAAAGAACTAGAAAAGTTTTTTTATGATATTAAACAAAGCTAATAGAAAATTTCCAGAGTTGGCAGAATTTAAAATGTGTGATGAAAGGAAAATCTATGGCGGAAAACAAAAACATTTGCATGGCACTAGTGAAGGTCCTCCTGCAACATTGTTTCTATCTAGCGTTCAATTAAGGGTGCAGGAATTGATTAACGATCGACTTAATTGATATTCCATAGATTCTTCAACTATTTCAGACGCAAACACTAATGACAATTCATTTTTTACAAATTATATTTTAAAACATGAAACAGTCGACAATTTGTAAATTGACAGATTTAATCTTACCACACTCGTTATGTTGAAAAACTTTTTCACTAGTTCGACCTTATTACGATGAGGTTCAAGAATACGAACGGGGTATTCGATTCGTTATCAACCATTCGTTATATAACGAATTCGTAAAACTATTCGTAATTCAAGAAATGACACATCTTTCAATTTTTTTTTTACAGTTATAAACTTATGAGTGAATCATTTTATGGATAAAGGCAATATATTGCAGATCCATAGGGGTTTGATAATTAGCTCGCCAGCACTGTTTTAACGTGATTCCAATACCAAAAGTTGACAATGTCCTACCTAATTAATAAAATTTGTCTAAAGTTTTTATTTTATGCAGTAGAGATCATAGGAGAAATATTGCAATATCTTCGCGAGGTTTCAAAAGTTGGTTTCGGCTGGAATAAGTTAAAATATTTAACTATAGCCACATGCCAGAAAGACGTCCTCCATTCCATGTACTATACTTTGAGATTCCAACGTACTTGCATCTCTAAGGACATGGTTCGTATAAAAATCCAATTGGTTCACACTTTCACAGCCACCAAAGTGCCTTGAGAGATCTGTTAAAGAAGTAATGTTTCACACAAATGTCAATCGACCAGCAGCTGTTCAAAATGTAATAGGAACCATAGCGGAATGCACTAAATATTTTTTATGTTACGTATTCGTCAAAGAATCCATAAATAATTTTATGGGACCACCATAGAATTTGTTATTTTTGTAAATATTTTTGTTTCTTTTTATGAAAAATAAATTTTATCACCACAGAAATAACATAAAATATAATTTTATGAAAAATTACAGAATAGGTTTAAGATTTTTTTTGTTTTAGGGGTAGAGTTTTGAAAATCTCAGTCAACTAAATTTTATCGAATTTTGCATATGGGGATATTTTAGGAGTTCGTAATTACGGAAATATAATAATTTTTGATGACGATAACATCTAATGGACGGACCAAAATGATACTTGTGTATTTTTCTTAGAGGTTTTCTTTATCAATAACGATTAATATAAATATAACGAAGTAATTTTGTTTCAAATTTCTATTCTAAAAAACAAACAACAACATAATCCGTCGATAAACACCCAGCTAAATCTGAAAAACCTGGTATAAGCCAATTTTGCGTTGAATGAGTTACGAGGAATGCCGAGTATTCTCAACAGAAGGAATGAATCACTTCTGTGTGAGGTGGACTGGCAGTAAAAGTTAATTCTTGATAGCTAAGCTGTAGCACAATCTCGATGAATCTTGATCCCCTGGTATTAGGCCATCAAACCCTAGTTGAACAATCGGGTTGAGTAGTCAGCACCGATCTCTTAAATAAGATACAAATGTCAGACAAATTACTTTAGGATATGTTAGACCTCGAAATCCAGACTATCTTTATGACAGCCTGGATAAACGTCCAGAGCGAATTGAATCTAAGGTCCTCTCATGGTCTATGGCCGGTGAGTCGTAATGATGTGTGAATTGCGGATTAGCAGGTAGTAAGTTCGCCAAGTCGACCGTATAGCTACGTTTAGGCCATTGTTTCAGTTTAGTTCTATATCAGTTCGACTGGATTATAAAATGCCAGCTTAGCTTTTGCTAGTGCTGGACCATGAAATGCGAGCTTCGCTGCTGCTGCTGCAAGTCACTGTTAAATCCTCGGGGTATCTAACCACGGGAACTCTTGGACGTACCCAGGTACCCGAACTTTTGGTTGGACCCAAATATACAGAAACTCTTCGGTGTACCTGAGTACAGGAACTCTTCTGTGTACCTAAGAACATGATATCTGGAAATAAGGTTATACCTATATTTTGGGAGTATAAAGGCATCCAATTAAAAGGTTGATCATCTACGGGTCTTTTGTTTAAATTAAATTTAGGCTTCCGTCTTTATTAGGGTTGGACCTTGATAACAAGTTTTTATTTTCCTAAACACAGAATTACAAAGGTTTACAGGATAATAAATAATTTTGTTGTTTTTGTTCCGAATAGTTAAGTCATGGGATACTCACATAACTTTTTCTAATTCTCAAATTGGATTTACGAAAGCCCTGCAAAGGTCACAGCTGCCTAAGGCTATTTATGACGTGCAGATGGCTCTGTTAATTAAAAACAAAAATAATATTTCGGGTGTAAAATTATGCGGCATATGTAAAGAAATTCAATATCTGAGGCATCTACGTATGCCTTAAAAATGTCTTTTGCATACATATTTCGAAATACTTTTTGTTTTATTGCTTGTGGAAATCCCATTCATTAACAGCAATTGCTCTCAACTAATTCTCTGTTCCATAATTTACCTAGATGGTTTTGTCTAAAATTGTTCGTTTTTAAGCGGAACAACTGATTAGGTACATTAGTTATTTTTGGACTGTACATATAATAGTAAGTGTCAAATAATTTATTAAATATCGTTTCTTTTTTTTTCTTTATTTTTAAGTGAGATATTATAAGTATGAGCATGAAAAAGTAATTGTCGAGGAAAGAAATTGGCATAATGATAAGGATTAAAGGAAGAAGGATATTGCGGAAGGAGTACAGCGGAAAAATTAGTCATAGTACCAATGTGGTGAGTAGTTTTCTATATCATCCCAAAAACTGTGGATAAATTTGCAAAGGGAGAATCAAAACTGCGACCAATGAGAGGAAGCGGCATCAAATATTAAGAACTTTGGCAAGTGTATGGACTGTAATCATGTGTGCATAACGACAAAAATTGTTGTAGGTACTGTTGGAAAATATTGTTGAACTGAAGATGGTAAGCTATAAGATTAAAGGCTGTAATCTCAAGTCTCTCCAGTCCCATTCTATATGATGAATCTACTGGAAGTATCTATAGTCTAATTTGGTATCATGGGGTCGGGTGCCCTTGTAAAACTTAGGATTTCCACCCCGACAATGTGAAGGCCCATGAGGGGAGCAACATGGTGGCTGATGGTTGCTAATATCCTGGGCAGAGCAAGTTTATTTTGAGTCGAGCATAATATAGGTGGACATTCTTTTTATTACAGGATATGTCCCATTTTACGTACAAAAACCTGGGATAAAAAGGTATGGTCGTCTACATACTGCATGCTCAGATATTTGGCTCTCGGCGAGGTCCGCTTGGTCACCGAGACCCAAAGATCGGTAAGAGATGTTGATCGGTCTCGCTTTGGCCAGTAAGTATTCAAAGCACGCACTGGTCCGACTGGCAGCGTTGCCAGACAACTTTTTGACACTTTCTAAAACTTCATTTGAATTTTTCAATATTAACAAGGTAAAATGATATTAATTGATCTGTATATAGCTACCAGAGCTGGGCAAGTACCAAAGAAAAAGTACTTACGTACAAGTACCGAAGGCCTGAGTACTTCAGGGTAAGTACAAGTACCGCATGTATGAAAAGTACTTGTAACTAAGTATTAAGTCTATAACTGGACTGAGTACTTTTTGAAGTACTTTTTAAAGTACGCTAGCAGTAATATAAAGAAGTTTATACAGTTCAGTTAATAGATAGATATTAATAAATAAATACCTTTTGGAAACTATAATATGTAACCAGTGGATACTATTTATAGTTTTTTTTATAGTTTTCGGCAGTGTACGTAGAGTAAAACTTTCACCTCTCATTGCTACACTCATAACAACTATTAGACGTCCACCTCCAATAATGCATAAAAATTCTAAGAAAAAAATGTCCACTAAATTTCTAAGAAAAAATTGAGGCCTTCCCTACATCAGGTCGTAGAATCGTTGATTTTATATTGGAGGGAGGGATTGCTTGCTTACCCTTGGTGATGTCATCAAGTCGAGGCATCGTTGATTTTATATTCGAGCGAGACGTTACTGTTTTTTGTTCTACTTGCCCAGTCTTGTTTGTGTGTTATAAGTTTGTCTAAGGCTCTGCCTTGACGGGTGATTGCGGCAGAGATTGTGTTTGCTTTTCTACGAAGAGTTAGATATTTTTAGGTACTTAATAGACTCAGAAATACTTAAGTAAAAACCTTGGTACTTATATAAATAAAGAGATAAACATTTTTTAGCTTTTGCTATATACTGGAGAATCCCAAAAAATTCTTTCTTGAACAAAACTTGGTACTTAAGTACATAACTAAGTTTTAGGTACAAGTAAATAGAAGCAAGTACTTATGTCAAGTACTAAGTAGGGCATTTCAAAAGTATTGAGTAATAGGTCTTAACAAACGAAAATGTACTTTAAGCAGTACTTAAGTATTGCCCAGCTTTGATTGTTAGTTTATGTAGGTTATCGCTTCATACAAATAAAACATCATATTTTATAAGAAACAGGGATATATTCTTGAATAATTCAAATATTTAATATACATATATGAAAAACTGTATCTCATGAATCCTTACGTATGAATGTAAAATTGCCTATTACTTAATTTGTTATGAAATGCCCGGGCGAATGGCGAACTACCAACTAGCATTTAGAAAAGACAGTTGCGTTCGCAAAATATTTTCTAATAAGGACTATTTAGGGATCCCACTTTATGGTTATATTCCAAAAAAAATTGTAGTAAAAGTAGTGCAAGTGTAGTAGATTTTAAGAAGTTCTTAATGTAAACAGCAATCGCGAGTTTTCACCCAGGGTGGGGGGATTCGCGCGTTCCGCCATCTTGGATTAAAGGCATCAAATATTGGTTTTGAACTACGGCAAAAATGACTGATACAAACCGCCATAACTCCTAAGGGTAGATTAGTACGACGCTGGTAGAGCAATTTTTTGAAAGGCCATGAAGCTCTGTATATAAGTACACTATGTACTTTTAAAAATTCAGGGAATTTTGTGAAATGCTACCAAATTTTCTTAATCACCCTGTAACTCTGAAACGGTTGAGATGCCGCCCCCTTGCCATAAATTTTTTTGTTTGACAAGGTGACTGATCTCATCTCCTATCCTATGGACCACCCTGGACGAAACATCCTGTGTAAGGGGTACTATATGTACACATGTTTTTTTTTAAGAATGTTCACATTTCCGCCGCTGTAATTCGTTACACATCAGACTTGCAAAAAAAGTGTTTATAAAAAAAATGTAAGGATCTTCAAATTTATTTTTACACGTTTTTGGCGTAGGATCAACCGTTGAGGAATTGCTTTGAAAAACACAATTTTCTGTACCATGAATCCAAGATGGTGGACCTCGTAAAACCCCCCAAGAGTGAAAATTTGGATTTTTCATCGGGGCCCGGAACAAAACAACATATGTATAAAAATCACAATTACCCCACCTTTTGTATGGCCAAAACCACTACTGACTGGACTATTATTAGATATTAATTCATTTTAAAGTTTTTGCTGTACGTATGCACACGCAATTTGATCTTCAGTATTTTTCATCAAAATACAAATATTCAAAGTCAAAAACTTCAAATTTAAGGGTGAAAAGCTCACAACATCATCTAAGTAAAATATGTGGTAAAATGAAGTTTTAATTTCAGGTAGCGCTCGTTCTCAATGAGGCAGTAATGTCTCTTAAGGGCGCTAATTGTCACGATGTAACTAATCATAGTAGGTGAAGAGAATCATGAAATTAAGTCATATTTGGCAGGTGCAGACGCTAAAACACCATATGGAGTCGTAAATCAAAGTCCAGTAATTAAACGACTTCTTTTTATAAAAAAATCAATCAGCATTAAACCGAAGACACACTAACAAGTTCGGTTGCAGTTTTTTCAGCAGCACATGTATACTGGAATGAAGAATGGACGAAAATTGTATTTTCTGATGATAAGAAAAGATTTTCCTTGGATAGTCCTTATGAATTCTCATATTATTTTCCCGATATTTGGACGGTGAAATAGTTTATATCACGCAAAACTATATAGCAGAGAAGGTTCGGTTATGATCTGAGATGGTATGTCTTATAAATGAACCTGTTTAAATTAGAATTTTATAAGCAAAAGGAAAACTGGGCGCAAAAAAGTATGTGCAGCATTGCGTCTAATTTCGTCGATATCAGTATGCTTTAGGGCTGGGTCTATGTCATAATTGGGATAACTCGGAGCACAGTTAGCAAGATGGGCGGGGCGTTAAGGTTTTTGAATAAATCGCAAATTGATTAATGGAATATTTATTTAAACACCTAAGGCAACAAATTAACGTTTTCTAATTTTTAAATTTGTCCCCCAATTTTTATTGAAAATGATTTAAAAATGAAAATTCAATGATTTTTTGTTAATTTCTCTGGTTTACGGAGCGGGGTTGCCACAAATTTGAACTAAATTAAATAAATTTTTAACATAAGCATTTTGAAGTTAGTAAGCAGAAAATAACGGTTTCCGATTTTTAAAGTTCTACTTATATCTACGACAATTCGATGCAATAATTTGTTTTACCTGCAATTTACCCATTAAAAAAGAAATCTATTGCATCAAATTTTCACAAAAATAAGTAGAATTTTAAAAATCGGAACCCGTTATTTTCTGCTTATTAACTTCAAAAAGCTTATGTTATAAATTTATTTAATTTAGTTCAAATTTGAGGCAGCCCCGCTCCGTAAACCAGAGAAATTAACAAAAAATCATTGAATTTTCATTTTTAAATCATTTTCAATAAAAATTGGGGGACTAATTTAAGAATTAGAAAACGTAAATTTGTTACCTTAGGTGTTTAAATAAATATTCGATTAATCAATTTGCGATTTATTCAAAAATCTTAGCGCCACGCCCATCTTGCTAACTGTGCACCGAGTTGTCACAATTATGACATAGACCCAGCCTTAACCCTTTCACCCCTACTGGGACAATATGTGCCATCGCGTTTCAAAGAAGCATACATCTCATATTAATAAAGAAAGTATCTATATCAGAGGCCCCAATATCCTTGCTTATTGATGTGCAGGAAAAATTCGTTATTCTGAGAAAACTTGTCGCCGCATGTCCCCGATTCGCAATGCTGATTAGTCATATTTCGTCACTTTTACAACAGATTAACATGCGAACAGACCTAGTTATTGAGTGCTTCGTCTATTTAGAGTTTTCAATTTTTATAAAAGTATAAAAGTAGTGAATTATCCTTATACTTTACTATTTTGTTATATTATTTATTTGGAAAGGTAAGTTTTTTTTCGATTTCCGAGAAGATGGAACATATAATCCAAATTGAAGTTTTATACAGGATTATTTATCCCAATTGACGAATCTTCGTTATTTTAGATGGCAAGAAAAAATTTCGAGAAGAAACTGAAATATGATTAAATCAACAAATCGAGCTCTTACAGACGAGTATGAAACTGTCCTAGTCTCAGCAGTTTCTTTGATAACGCACTACACACATACCTTCACTGGCTGATTACTGGAGCAAAAATGCATTAATGGGTAATGAATTGATTAAAAGGAGCATTTCTCGTGATAGCTTTACTCTACTGATGTCTAAGCTATATTTCAACGATTGCAATAAGCCCAGTGATGCTCCTTAAGATTACTACATATCCGAAGTTGTTGCCTGTATGAAGAAAATATTTCCAGCAGAGCGAAGTGAAAGTATTGCGCAATCCATCGACGAATGCATGGCGAAATTCAAGGGTCGATCTATCTTGAAGCAATACATGCCGTTGAAGCCAATCAAACGTGGACTCAAATTATGGTTGCATTGTGATGCCAAAACCTGGTACACAAACGATTTGAATATAACCAAATCGGTACTCTTGGAGAACGAGTTGTTCTCAAGTTGACAGTCTCTATGCGTGAGCTAGATGTGATTGTAGCCTTCGATAGGTCTCTTACATCAATGACATTGTTAAGGACCATTGGCTTTCCTGCAATTGGGACATATATAAAGTCTCGCAAAGAAACTCCCGTGTTCGATGGACGTTTAGAAAGTTCCCATAATAAATTTCAAATAAATTTCAATGGAATTATGGCTGCACGTTGGTTGGACTCAAAGGAAGTTCTTCTTGCTTCAAACTGTCATATGCCATTGCTAATTACAATCGTATCATGGGAGGCGTTGATCTAGTCGATCAAAAATCTGCCCTATACGACATAGATCGCAAATTACAAGAGTGGTTGAAGAAGGTTGTTTTTAAAATGTTGATGCTAGCAGTCGTCAACGCATGGATTATATGTATGGAAAATCAACGTCACAAAGTTCCTATGATTAACTTTATCGTCCCACTTACCGAAATTATGATAGTTGAGGGAACATAACATAAAAAACTAAGAACTTGTCGGGCAGGTCGTACATCGGCCTAGCAACAATGATTAGAAGTTTTAAATATCAGTAAACATTTATCAATTAAACATCCTTCTCGACGTCGATGTGTACGGACCAAATACCTATGCTCTGGATGCAATAACGTATTATGCTTCAAATGTTTTGCCAGCTTTCACAAATAAATAATTTTAAAGCAAAATAAGTATGTACAAGAAAGTAAAAATAAATAACATGCTTATATCAGAATGTTTTTAAAAATCTGGGTTTGGTTCTTTGGCCACAAACAGCTTACTGGGACATATTGTCCCACCAGAAATCTTTATTGGGATTATTTATCCCAGGATAATGGCAAGGACTAAGGACTTTTCATTTACACCAACACTTATTTTCCTTCTTAAGTTGCTGCTGAACTCCGTAGTGAAAGGGTTAACAGGTCGCCATATCTCCAGAAGATGTTTAATTTTGCTAAACCACTCGATGCACTTCATTAAGAGGACAGGAAGGTTTTGGTGAAAGGATGTTAGCAGGGCAGTGCAATGGGCCGCTCTGGCTTCCATGGTTGGGATTTCTCGTCCTCCATGGCTTTAATTAAAAAAACAAAAAACACAAAAAAAAACAACTGTGATACTGTTAAATTTTTTAATGCATCTGTGTCGTATATGTATATATTGAAATTTTGTGATCTGAAAAACTAAAGCTGCGACTTTGATTTCCCAGAGTGCATAACAGGTACATCAAAAATGATTTTTCATTCCATTGAAAAACGTACACGGACAAGTCATGTCAGAATTCATGATAAGGATTATTTTTATGAACTCGATTTTTTGCTGTAGTTTGTGATTTGATTTCACATAGGTAACCCAAAATATTAATTTAATTTTCAAATGATATTTTGAGGTCTATTGAAATAAAAATTTTAATAAAAATGTTGCAGGCTTTATATCAGAATTTCCCTTATATCAACTCTCTCTTCGCGGCATTATTATCATAGAAAATAATTTCTCTTTAATTTTTACGCTACATTCCAATACGCCCGTCATACTTAACTTGTTTCACATAATTCCTGTATCTTTTAAAGGACGAACATACATATATATTCCCTCACCAGCTCTACCATATCTTTCATCGAGAATATTAAAGCAGCACCATAACCCTTCTATTTACCTTCTTCAGAGGCAACTAGAAAAAAAAACAAACTATTTTCGATAGTCATTATGCCATTAGCTATTGTATGGCATGCAGAGGAGAATTAATTAAAATACCTGTAGCCCTGTACTTAAAAGCTATTATGATACAATTGAGGCATATAATTAGTCTTTCTATAAGGAATACCGTGTAAGTACTTTAGTTTCGCTACACAGGGGAGTCAATATTTGAAATATATCAATAATAATGTGCTACCCTCCTACCAAACTTGGTTTGAAGAACACAGTACAATACTAGTGTGGTGTATAGATATAGGTACCTACCCACCTCCCATTATCAAGATTTTAAATTCTATTCCTTCTGTGGCTTTTCCTTTAACCTGACCAACTGACTGACCAAAGTGGAAATCATTTCGTTCCAGCAAACAACAGAGACAAATTTAATCAATCTTCTTCGACATTTTGTCCATCTGTCTTCCCGTGTCGATCAAAGGAATTTATATATGGAAGAGAGATTGAAATAGTAGAAAATGTTAGCTTCAACGAGAATAATAGCAGCACGGACAGGGGGCGTATTTCATAAGATTTTTGTGTCTGGAGATTATATATTTATATATGTACAATGTATACGTAAATGTCTACATAGAACCGAATAGTTACCAACATACTTATATACATACATATGTATACTTGCTCATATGGATTCTGTCCCAAGGAAAACTTGCTCTATGCTCTGGGAACTTCTGCAACATTGTTTCACTTTGATAAAATCCCTGGACATACCAGTCTGCGGTATTTAACTTGCAACCAGAGGCCATGTCAGAGCAATTAATAATTTAAAATCTAATCCAATCTAGAGAACTCATGAAACGATCTTGTTGGTTTAGGAAAATTACATACAAAATTTTGATTTGGAATTTCTACAGTAAGTTTAGGTATGATATGTTTTATGTAGATATACCTACTACATTCCCAAATGGACTTTAAACGTAATTATTCTATGATGGTTTAGGGTGCGGTAAAAGAGTTTGCAAGTCTACTACTATTTAGGTTTCCCAAAAAATATAAAAAAAAAAAAAAATGAACGAAGGCGGAAAGTTAACTTGCATAATTGAACACGTTTCTTCGAATTTCCCATCAACATATCACGTGTTCTGTGTGCATAATGTAAGCCATTCCATAGATTGAAAAGCCATTAAACAACTCACTAAGCTTGATATACCTATGTACCTACATAAGTCTTCATGGTTAAATAATAAATTCCATATGTACATACATACGTAGATATGAAGATATGTATGCATGTATATTTGTTTGATTTCGGTCACGTTAAAGGAAATTGCAACCTTCTAGGGCAACATGAGATCTACACGTGACCTTAATAATTTATTTTTAATTAATTAGAAATGGTTGTAAAAAAATTATTTTATTTTAATTCTAATCTTTATACAGGTGCTCTATACATAGTTGACAACCATCTAACTATGAATTTTTATTCTGTGAGACAAATTTATTCAAAATTCATTTAGTTGATTACTACAATATTTATTACAAAAGAAGTTATTCCATGCAAAAAAAAAAGAGAAAAACGAAAGGAAAACAATAAAAACAAAATAAGGTAGGGTAAGTCCAAGGTCAATAAATCTGTGACCTATACGTGCACGATTGCATTTACTTGCACATTATATCAGTAGCAGCCGAATTTTAGAGCAGTAAGGATAGACACGCATACTTTGTTTAAACAAGTGAGTTTTCTTGTCAAAATAGAAATTGTACGTTGCCACAAATTCGTAGTGTTCAATAATTTCCACTGCAGTTTTTCCGCAAATTACGTTAAATTTGGTGTTTTACATTAGGTGAGTTAAAAATAGATGGAAATTCATAAATAGCCTCAAATTCATCGCTTTGCTATCTTATCTATTGCTTATACTCTGGTGGCCATCTCTCCCGTATAATTGGAAGAGATGGCCAAGATATTTTCGGTACAGATGAGCAACTTTCAATTATGTAATTTTTTCTTTTAGTAAAAATGCCTACCCACTATAAGCGTAAAGCAACATCAGGTAGGGGCTCATGGACTACAGAGGATTTAAGTAGTGCTATGCTGGCTCTCAGAAATGGCTCTTTGATTAATGCTGTAGCTAGGAAATGTGCAATCCCTAGAAAAACATTAGAAAGAAGACTTAAGAAAAATTATTCTTCTAAAGGACGTGTGGGTTCTGAGTCTGCTTTAGGAGAACAAAACGAATTAACTGTTGCAAATCATATGAAAAGAATGCAAAGCTCCGCATTTCCTATGAGTATTGATGATGTGCGTAGAGTAGCATTTTTTTTCGGAGAATAACTCAAAATACCGAACAGATTAGGAAAAGCAGAGAGCAGGATACGACTGGTTTAACTCATTTCTACGCCGACATCCAGATCTATCCCACAGAAAACCAGAAGGTGTCTCTATTGCACGAAGTCAAGGAATGATTAGAGGTTGAAAACTATTTCCAACTTCTTCAGAAAACTCTTGAAGAAAATAATTTGGTGAACAAACCAGGCTGTATTTATAATCCTGATGATACTGGCCTACAACTGAACAATAAAACGGGTGTTGTAGTTGTTGAAAAAGGTTCCAAAAATGTATCCATGACTACGTGCTCAGAAAAATGAGAAAGAATTTCATGCATCTGCTGCGGCAATGCAGAAGGCACATTTGTCCCACCAGCTTGCATTTTCAAGGGGAAATATAAAAAGGAAGAATACCAAGATGTTATGTCACCCGGATCCGTTATTTTTATGTCATAAAATTAGGCTTATGTCAACACAACAATTTTTATCGAATGGTTGAGAGATCATTTTATTCCTAGAAAGCCTGCGGGTAAGGTGCTATTGATCTTGGATGGGCATGCATCGCTCTCTAGCTCTGTGGAATTACTTGAAATGGCTCGGGAAACCACTCGATAGAGCAGTATTGAAATCTTTGAAGTCATATTTCTATAGTGCTTGTGAACGGTGGGTTCGTGCTAACGCTGGAAGAAAATTAACCCGACTTCAGTTCGGTCAAATGCTCACGCAAAGTTGGGGGAAATCATGCACGGTATATAATGCTGTATCAGGATTTAAAGCAACTGGAATTTTCCAGTTTAACCCTGATGCGATTACCGATCATGCGTTTTTAGTTTCGGATGTAATTGTGGAAAGCTCACGAACTTCAACACCAAGTAATCAGGCTTGTTTCGAGTCTCAACCTTCTACGAGTGCTATGGTAGTTCAAAAATCAAATCTCCCTTCATCACTGATATAAGGATCCGCAAAATTCATAAATAATGTTGGTTTTGGAGAAGTGTCAATACACCCAAGTACTTCTAAGGCGGATGGAAATCCAGGAAATCTCCTAGAACAGATTTCTCCGATTCCTATATTCTTGGAATTGTTTTAACAACATCCGAGAACATTAACGAATTGCGAGAAAGTACCCTTAAAAAAACAAAATTTTACCCAAGAAGCAAGCCCAAAAGGAAAAGCTACCAAAAATTATCATGCAAGAAAGCAAGGAAAGTCAGTTCGATTTCGGAGTCGGAAATTGACGTGGTTCTGGAAAGCGATGACAAAGAAATCGATTTTGATGAGAATGAATGTGTTGGTTGTCTGGAAAGCTATTTTGCAACGAAACGAAAAGAAGATGGGATACGTTATGTTAAGTGTTTGCGTTGGCTACACGAGCAATGCACGAATTTTCCTAATATGTGCATGCAATTTAATAACGCTGAATAAGTAGTTCTTTTTTGAATGTTATTCCTACTATTTTTTCTTAATTATTTTTTTTTTAACAGAATAAAAGTCTTTTTTTATGTTGAAATAAACATTTAAATACAAACAGAAGTAATTTGCGTAGTTTTATGCAGCCATTTGCTCATAATATATAATAAAAAAATGTTTTCTAGGAAAAAATTAGTGGCCATCTCTCCCGCAGTGTCAAAATATGTACTGGCAATCTCACCCTGGCATTACGGAACTGATGGCCAATTTGCATCTATCTGTACAGCCTCGTCGGAAATCAAAAGTTATCACATATTCAGGGTTACCAAATTTTAGTTCGGTAACCAAATAGTTTATAAAAATTTTAATGCAGATTTGAATTGTTTTGTTTTTCGTGTTTTGTAAATATATTCAATAATTTCTCAAGGTGGCCATCTTACCCGGATTTCCCCTATGCTTTATGACTTTATGATCTTTCGTTTGAATCTGCGTCGAATACTCGTACGGTATTCAGTTCGTCTACCATATACCAATGTGAGGCCTCTTATGTTGGCGTATGCGGATGACCCTTCTATTTTCGTGACAAGAGATAAAGCTGTCCCGGTCGCTCGTGCTGCTAACGAACCGTCCGAACGTATAGCGGGCGCTAAAATCAACCTTAGTAAGAGTCAAGGCTTGTGGCGTGGAAAGTGGAGAGATCGTACAGATACTCCACTCAACATCCAATGGACTAATACTTGTCTGACTGAAGTATTTAGGTGTGTATATCGGACGCAAGAGTAAATAAAATAATAGCCACATTGCTCTGGAGAAACTCTCTAGAGCTGTAAACTCATGGCGTAGTCGACTATATCCATTATCCTTAATTCATAGGTAGGTCGTGATAAATTATTTGATTACCTCGTTCATGTGCTAAAGTCTGATACGTTTGATAAAGGCTTCGTAGGTCTTCTTAAAGAAAAAGCGATAGATGCCTTTTGGTGCGGAAGACGATGGGTTGCACCCTCTATCTGCCAGTCAAAATAGGTGGATTAAGTCTCACTAGCTTGGTTGTGAAATCAAGGTGTCTCCAAGGCGTGCATTCCGATGAGTGTTTTGCCAGAGAGACACTTTGATTTCTCAACTGTGGGTGAATTTACTGGGAGGGATCGGCATAGGGGAGTATTACTGCTTGCTCTCCATTCGACCACCCTATCCTCGTGACTGACCACATGATCTAATCTCAACGATTCAGACCTGGGGCAGAATCAGGCCAGCATTTTACCTTAAGTGGAATGCTCAACGGTACACGCAATTCGCGTCGATTCCAATCAGATTTAATCCTGAATTAATAGATTTAGTGTTCAGTAATGCTCGGGGTTTTGAAGCTGACACGCATACACTGACGGTTTTCAGAGATAGTATTGATATCTCTGGAAATTTTCTAATAAAAATACTAACACTGCACAACTACATGACGTGCTGCCTCTGTGCGAGAGAGATTTCGGCAATTGGGACCAGTGACCCTGGCATTAAGTTGGAAGATGCTTTCGTTCTGAACAGACCAAATCACACACCTTTCAGCACACTTGCGACACGTGTGCTCCGTGACGTGCTTATGTCAATAAGACTTCCGGAGTATACAGGATACAGCAGATGGCGAACACACCTCGGGGTGAATATGAGCGTGATGGGAGCGATAACTTGCAGAGTAGTCTACAGTTATCCTTCTAGTTACAAAGATGCTGATGTTGCATTCAAATTGCTGCATCACAGTCTTATACATCCTAATCAGTTGTCACATATTGACCGCCAAGTTCAGAGGATTTGCACAGTTTGTGCTGGTGATGGCACCCAGTTTCACAGGTTCATCACTTGCCCGGCTTTGCAGGATCTAATAGAGCTCATGCGCCTGATCTGCCGGAATTTCGGCATTACTAGGACATCGTTTCTATGGGGACCAAATATTTGTAGTCCAGTGAAGTGTTTGATTAGCTTTGTGTTGATACTGGCCAAATCTACAATTCACTTGTACTACATGAGAGTCGAAAATGGGAATCAGAACACTGACCCAAAACACCACACACAAGCACTTAAGCGCCACTTCGATGACAGATTGAAGAGACGTTTACGTTTTGAATATCTGGCAACGAACGCACACATATTCAACTGTACATGGCAGCCAATCGTCTGTGCGGGACGGCGCTCTTGTTTTTCGCTGGTGATAGCAGGCCACAGCATCTGCAACACTAGTCCACGGGGCTTCTCCTTGCTTAGGAATCGTTCCAAGTCCTGCGGGAAGGACTTGCAGTCTGTATTAGATATGTTAAGCTGGAGGGATGATGGGGGCAGTCAGTAGAGGTCTACGATATTAGAGGCTGCCCTCGCGGGACTCTATAACGGGATCGCGGAAATTTTCTCGTTCGTTCAGCTATTAAGTTTGAATTCGATTTCGGTCTCGGTACTAAATTGCAAAATTTGTTGTTGCAACTCGCTCGGTTAGGTAATTATTTTGGAAATTAGAACTTCTTGGGACTGCCACTTACCCAATTGTCGAAATTGGGACTATACATTTTCTTTTGTCTATCTTTTTGATCTTGTTCAAAATTCTTGTGTCCGTGTTTTAGTCTCTTTTGAGAATTTTGTGTTTGTATAGAAGTAATGCTAGAATTTAGGTATTCGCACTGAAAATTAAACTCGACCGATCTCGTGAATGCTTTAAACTTTATTAAAAACTAAAACTCAGTCAGCAGATGTGAGGTACAATGATCTCAAAATTTAACGGTTAGGAATTTATACAAAGCAAAGAGATAATAAGCAAAGTAAATGAGTATGTATGACAATAAGCATGATGAGTATTAGAAAATTACAATGCCAATGTTATATGAACATTTCTAAATAAATTAAAAATTTGTTTAGGCGTCGACAGTGTTATTTGTTTTGCATTTTTGTGTCATTTTTGTTGTTTATTAGTTGTTATAATTGTTTTAAATGTTTTTATTTGTCCCTATTGACATTTTATACCATTTAGTTTAGCTAGCGTCTTTTTTTACACTTTGTAGAGCCTTTTGTACGTATTTGAAGGTATTTTTAAAAGAACCAAAGAGCCAACAATAAGAGTGTCAGTATATACATAAAAAAAAATTATTTATTGGACTGGCAAAACATACACAAAATTTTACAATCTTTCTAGTACAAAAAAATGTGGTATTATTTTAAAGAAATACATGAGAATTATAGAGAATATTGAATATCTAAAATTAAATTAAAAATTAAAAAACTACTAAAACTAAGCACAAATTGGAAATGACTATAAAATAACTGAAAAAGTCGATCATTCTAGTGCGGAATGTGCATAGGGTATAATCCCTTGCTTATAAAAAGAATGTTTTGGTTGCGGAAGTTTTGGTAGGACATGGACGATAAATAAAAAAAGCAGTATAAAATCTTAATTTGTTATAATAAATATTTCGGAGTCAAATTAAAATTACGGGAGAATCAAAATACTGGAGATCACTGGTAAAAAGCCGCAACAAGTTGGCATTGTTCATTGTCCAGAAGATGTGTAAACCTTTTATCTATGCCCTTTAATAAGGCATTCGCTGAAGCTGTGCAATTCACAAGATCCGTAACCTTGATATTTTTAAATTTAAGTACAGTTGCTGCAATTGTAGGTAGGAGTGATCCGAGATATGTTTGAGCTTCTCCATGAAGCGTGATGTCTTCAATGCGTTATGGCTTCTATGCACGGAACCTATACGCGAAGCCCCACACATATACGACCTAAACTAGTCAGAGCATGATTTCCGCGGCGTGACGTCATTTTCGTCATAATTAGTAGGTACCTAATTTACGGTTAACGGACTTATTGAAAGTTAACAGAAGTTACAAAGTCTGTTAATATTCTTAAAAGTTAATCCGTTACTCGAAAAGTTAACTTCGTTAATTAACAATTAACGTATTAACGGTCTTGTGCCCAGCTCTGGTAATAGGTTATAAAAGTGAATCAGCCCTCTTTTACTTTATATAATCTAGTATTGAGCAACCCAGCATTTTTTTACGGTAAGGTGAAAGATGGTCAAACCTACGAAGTCCATAAATGAAGTGGATACAATCATTCAATATTTGTTCAGGAAGGTATTTTTTTTTTATTCTCCTTAAATACATTGGGATTTGTCCTTCGACCAAATTTTGATTCTCTCTAAATCGTCATTAACGCGAGCAATACAGTTCTCAAACAAACCAACAGCTCTGCTTAGGTAGACCTGCACATCATCGGCATACATCTGCATGCTGACGTCTCGAATTGTTTCAAGGATATCATTTATAAATAAAATAAATAACAAAGAACCCAGTATAGAGCCCTGAGGAATGCCTGACAGAAGAGCTTAACGGAAGTGTGGAATTGATTGTTCCCTTCTATATATCAAAAATAAAGACAACTATAGAGATATTACGTCTAGTTTCCCAGCGTCTGCAAGAATAACAAGTTTAAGTGATGTATATAGGCAGGTTATTATTGCAGGGTTACTCCAAGGGAGGCCACGGAGTGCAAATCGGAGGAATCTGCGTTAAACAGCTTCAATGTTAATAATCTTCACTTGGAAGTAAGGGGACCAGAGAGGGTTGGGATATTATAGTATCTACCTGACAAAGGTGCAGTAAAGAAGTTTGGTAACATAAGGGTCGCCAAATTCTTTAGACCATCCATTAACAAATCCCAAAATCGAATTGGTCCTACTGATTATGTAAACGATGTGTTCCTCAAATGAAAGGCGAGAATTGAGAATCACACCTAGATCTTTAGTTTTGTCAAGCCTAGTAAAGAACCCCCTTCTATGATATAATTGAATTAAATAGGCGACCTATTGCGAGCGAAGGTCATAGTTGTGCATTTATCAACGTTTAGAAGAAGACAATTATTGGAACACCACTTATGAAAAGTGGCTGAGTTAACGTTTAAAACAGCACAGTCATCATTAGAACTAACAACAAGAAATATTCTGGCATCGTGCGCATAACAAAGTATTCTGGAATTTGGTAAAAGCAAGGATACGTCTTTGGTATATATAATAAATAGTACCGGGCCAAGAATACTACCTTGACGCACACCAGTGGTATTAGCTATCTCAGCACAAAGTGTGCCGCGAAATGTAATTCGTTGCGTACCGTCAGGCAGATAACCCGTTAACCACTGAGCAAAAAGAGGGAGGGGGGAGCCAAGAATGGAGTGCTTGTGGATTAGAATTAGATGATTAATTTTATCGAAGGCCTTGCTGAAATCAGTGAAGGCGCAGTCAATCTACTTACCGGACTCAATGGCTGGTACACAGCTATGAACAAGCTCTAACAGATTAGAAATTGTTGATTTACCCTTTAAGAAACTATGCTGAAAAGATCGCAAGAATGGCTTACAATAACAGTTGTGCACGTCACTGACCAAGGCTTTTAAAAATTTCAGCAAAATGGCACAAGTTGGCATTGGGCCTATAATTTGAAACATCCGAATTACTGCCCTTCTAATGTAGAGGAATAATCACAGAGTAGTTCCATGACTTTGGGGAGGACCCAGATAACATGAACAAATTAAATAGATCACACAAGACATGGGACAAGATCGAGCCGCATTTCTTGAGAAAGAAAGCGGGAACACCATCAGGACCAATTGCAAAACTAGCTGGAAAATTAAAAATATGATCTGTAACAGTTACTTCGTCAAATACAAGATCCTCGGCTTCAAGGGAAGTTGCCGGGAACCTTGTCAAGTGAGATGAGTCAGTATTAGTAATATCACAATTTGAATCACAGAAGGCGGTACTAAAGAATTCAGAGAGAAACTTTGCAACAGTACATAAGTCGTCATTTTCAGAGCCACCAAAATTCAAAGGTGCTGGGTACGCATCACAATTACGTTTGGAATTGATAAATTTCCAAAACTCTTTAGGAAAATTATATGAAATATGAAGCTGCAAAGTGAACTGATTCCAGACACTGCCGAGTAATCTGCAATACTTCTTGAAGCGCAAAACCTCCTCCATGCTTTATTTTAAAGATTTTTTAAGTGCCGTAAGGAGCTGTTTAGCCAAGGCTGAGTTGCGTGAGAATTTTTAAATGCACAAATCGGTACATATTGAACAAAACAAATACAGAGAGTGTTATAAAAAGCACCAACAGCTCTGTCAATGTTCCGCTCGTTAATAACATTAGTACAGTCAAAATGTTTAAGCCAGTCGTCAAGCTTTGAAAAATCAGCATTTTTAAAATTAAAAAAAAAATAACTACTTAAATTAGAGGAATCTATACTAACATAGTCGGAGCACATAGAAACATGAAGACCCGGATGATGAGAGGATTCAGGAACCAATGGAGTCTAACATTTTCTAACAAATATGGCACTCGAGTCAGACGAAAACACTAGGTCATCGCTGCATTGCGCCAAACCTGTACCGGGGACTGTATCAAGGAAGGATAAAACATGCTGAGGTACAGCTGAAGTACAGCGCAGCAGTTCATTAATGTCGGAAGAAGGTTCCCAGCTAACGCTTGGCATATTGAAATCGCCGAAAATAATTGTATGATCCGAGGGCGAAACCTCACTAAGGTGACCGTCAACTCAACTGTCGTGGCAAGCAACTCATGGATAGTTGAGGGCGAGCTAGGAGTAATGTCGACAGTAATGATGTATAAGTTCCCACGAGGAAGCCTCAAAAGTACGCAAAGAAGTTCCAGATCCCCACCACCTGCAACGTTGACCACGGAGGATGGAATATCAGCATAAAATTTTGTTGCTGTTGGGGTGTAAATCTTACCCCAATGAACATTTTTGCAGCTACTTACGAATTGCAGGAAAAAACGAGTGAAGAAAAAAAAGGAATGTATCGCAGCGAACAACATTTTAACCAGGGTTGCAAAAATCTCGTACGTCATGAAAAATTCTCGTACTAGCTTCATCGTGAAATTAATGAGTAATAGCGGCAAAATTAAAACTGGCGATTGTTTCGTATCATTTTATCACAGACAAGAAATACCCAGATATCGACGCTAGTACTAAGAAAGTGATGTATGAGAAGAGCTCATAGCAAACCTCAATAACTCAGTGATCTCGGCTAAATATATCATGGGCACGAACCAAACAATTTTTTCAATATAGACAAAAATTAATTTTTTTTTAGTGGTGGCTGTTGACGGTCCGAAAAAATTCTGTCTTGCATCGTATTGCAGGATGAGTTTGTTAGTGAAGCGCGGTAGGCGGGTGGTAAACATTAATGCAAGACTTACTTCTTTTAATAGTGGGATTAGCAAACAAAATTACAAACTTTAGCGAAATTTATTTGAATGGGTACAAATCGCACATTTAGGGTAATAACGCCTAATACCGTCGACAGACAACCAAAAATAATTTCCAATTATGTAATTGAAAATTATTTTTAATTTCCAATTAAATATATAGTGACAGACGAATTTGACATTTAAGTCAAATTTTGTTTGCAACAGCCAGTATCAGTAGACAGCAGCCAATTGAAATGTTTTACCAGGAGCTATTATATCTAACAATTCTTTTAAATAGACGTAAGAAGCTAAAAAGACATATTTACAATAGTGCACGGAGGCTCAGAACAAATAGAAGACGCAAGTTAATACTTGTAGCAGTGTGGAGACGATATTCTGTTAGAAAAAGGAGAAAAATTTGGACTGTAGTAAGTATAATCGTAGTTCTTACCTACTATTAATTTTTTTATACTTATAAGTAACTTTCAAGGCCCGAAATAAAAAATTCTGGGAAGAAGATGTTTTGCTTCAGGACAATAACAAATTTAAAGAGAACTTTCGTATGAGCAGAGGCCTATTTAAAGAGCTAAGTGAACGCTTGCAATCCTTGAGACGGGATGACACTATTATGAGAAATGCAATTCCAGTAGAAAAGCGTGTTGCGATAGCACTTTATGCACTGGGGTCATCTGCGGAATATGGAACAGTTTCCAATAATTTCGGAGTTTCCAATAGTTCGGGAAGTTTGCGAGGAAATATGCAAAAAAATGGAGAAAGAGTTTATCGTTGGATATCCTCCTACCCAACAAAAAATTGAGGAAAACGTTGCTGGATTTGCCGCACTAGGCTTTCTGCAGTGCTATGGTGCCATAGGTAGACTAAAATTTCCAATAATAGTTATTCAATATTAATAAATAAATTGAATTGTAGATGGGTGTCTTATAGAAGTAAACGTTCCGAAGGAAGACGCCATCGATTATTAAAATTATAAGGGTTGGCACTCGGTGGTTCTACTTGCGATTGCAGATTTCAGGTATACCAGTAAATATTATTTAATATTAATAATCTTTTAATATATATATTTTAAGATGTCGCTTCACTTATATAAATGTGGGATCACCAGGTCGCAACAATGACTCCTACATTTTCGAAAGTTCACTCCTGAAAAATACACACATAACAAACCCTCTTTCAAGGTCAATATCTGGCGAAAATGTACCTGTGCTGTCAATTGCAGATTCTGCATTTAGACTTTCTCCTTTCCTGATGAAACCCTCTCCGACATCAACAAATAGAGCTGAACGTGACTTCAATTACCATTTATCAAAATGTAGGAGGGTAATTGAAAATTGCATTTGGCTATTTAAAGGCCAGATTCAAAAAAATCGGCAGGGGTTTAGAAGTTAACATTAATAATACCGCTCTAGTTATTAGAGCTTGCTGCATTTTACACAACTTTTGCGCAAAGTACAATGATGCAGTTTGGAGCTCTTGGACCGGAGAAGCTATTTTAAATCAGAAATATCAACCCACGTTTAATACTAGTGTCGGAGAAACTAATACGATAGCTAAAAAAATACGGGACGCCATTGCTCAGAATGTTTGTAAGTAAAGCTTTGCAAAACATTTCAATTTTTGAGGGATTTATTTATATTTTTCTTCTTAAAAAAATAAAACAGATTCTTGACAAAATCCAATGAAAAAAATACATAACAGCCATCATATCAAAATTAAATCAGTCTTCTTAAAAAAAAAAAAAACAAAACAAATTCTTTATAAGACTCAAGTAAAAGAAATACATTAATTCTTCGTTGAATGTAGAAAACATGTCATCCTAACATAACATACATTTTAATTAGATGTATAGCTTGATTTTAGAATGTCTCCTAATAGTTCAGCTATTTTCTCGTCGTTCTTTATAGCCCTTTCCATTAATTTGTTATTATTATCGTTTTCCTTTTCAGCAATTTCATTACATATTTTCATTTCTCCTAGTATTAACTCGTGTATATTTCTTTTTCTTTTATTAGCTCTTACTGGTGACGCAGCATTGGACAATGATGCTAATCCTAGTATTGCGCGAGATGACGCTTGCGCTGAGGAATATGTAGAGCAATTAATAGCGGGTTCATCAGAAACTTGATGCATAATAGCGGAACATAACGTTTCAGGCAGGATGTCCATTGTATCTAAGAAATAATTTTTTATGAAAATAAGAACTACTTGCACTTTATGTTTTTTTTTTACCTTCAGTGAAGCCCTCGTGAACAAGGCTCTGGTCATTATATTTCAGTCCTCCGAGGATTCTGTGTACTTGTGCATAAAATTTCCAAGATGAGGGAGAGCCCCCAGATGGTCCTATACTTTTTCTTTCACTTCTAAAATTCAAATAATTCTTTAAATTAAATTTTATTTATAACTTCTAAAAGTACCTAAATCTCTGCGTTAAATTTGAAATTTTTATATGAACTTCAGCTGCACTTGCAGTTATGCTCTGTTCCCGCAGAGCGCATGATATGTTTTCATAAACCTGGGAATTTCTTTTCGTTTTTCTCAAGTCTGTTAATTTCTCTGCCCATAAAGCAATAAGCTTATTAACAGGTTCATCAAACCACAACAATATTCGCTTATTCTTTTTCACTTTTTCCATAATTTAAACAAAAAAAGTTTTCTTCGTTTTCCTCCAAAATTAACTTGTTCTTAAACGTCAAAGACCAGCTGCGTCTGAGAGCTGTCACTGTTAGTTTACAGAATGACTACTACGTGTTTGTAGTGGCGTTTTTGCGATAATCCTCAAAAACCAAACTCAATTATGTCATTGCCAAGATATGGCGATTATGTATTACTTTGTGGGATAATTAAAACCTGAGGGGTGATAACGACACAGATTATCTTGTTGATTTAGATAATTTAGAATTATGGCTATCGTCTGTCGAGGTTATAAGGGGCTTTAACTAATCGCCACAACCAAATTAGATTTTGCATTTTTTGGTTTCCGTATTTAAGAAAATTGCAAATTTTAACAAGAAATGAGGTAAAAATTTCATTGAAATTGCATTCAAATTACAAGCAGGGAAAATTTTCAGTAGTAAACAAGTCTACAATTATGAGTTGCCTGCCATGACTCAGGGGCGGATCCAGTTGAGGGCAAGGGGGACGCCCCGCGCCCTCCTCCCCCCTGAAGACAATTAAAAATAAAAATTCAGTCGATCTTCTAAAATTTTCCTAACAAAATGATTTTCACTTCGCAGAAATCTATTTTCCTGCACTTTTTGTGAAAACCAAAAAAATATCTGGATGCGTTCAATTTGATAAGTTTAAGAACGCATGGCTTAAGGCTTATGTTGAAGCCTGTAGAGAAAACAGGAAGTGCTGATACCTGTAAAATTCGTGTTAATGATCGTGGCTTTTCTCGGGGTTTTTGAACAGAGCCTATTCGGGTAAAATCGATGGAAGGTTTGTTTTAATTGATAAGTCGATGAGTCATCGATGTAATACGGCAACAAGTTTATTTTGGAAAAAAAATTTATAATTATATCTTTAAATGTGAAATAGCTTTACCAGAATACTTAGCCTATCAGACGTTAAATAAAAACAAAATAAAACTGCTGATTGGGAAATTCTCAATCAGTATCTTAGAGAAATTGATTGGTCGGTCTATTTTGTTTCAAGGGATGTTGATGAATGCACATTACAATTTAGTAACATTCTAAGTTTTGGCAACAAGCGTAAACACATTCCGTATTCCTACAGCAAATCTCAACAAAATTGCTTTGGCTTAATGATAAGTGCAAAAACAATCAAAACAAGCGATGGATGGAGAATAGAAGAATTTTAAGGAATTTTAGTTTTAACGATTATCAATTAAATCATAAATAAAAGAAGAAACAACAACCGCCTCCTCCGGGGTTTTGAAACTGGGCCCTTCCGCTTTTCGAGTGACTACTCTTACTTCTGGGGTAACGAGACAGATGCTTTTCATCTTGTATCTGTCTCATTAGCTCAGAGGTAAGAGCAGTCGCCCGGAATGCGGATGACCCGGTTTCAAACTCCGGACGAGTCGGTTGTTTTTCCTCTTGTATTTACGATTTAATTGAGAATCGTTAAAAATAAAAGTTCTTAAAATTCTTTTATTCTCCATCTATGACCGATTCTAAAAATTGTGATTTCCATTTATTCATGGGAAAAATAAATAAAAGCGAAAGAGTCTGTTTTCCGCACCTATCAATTGCATACATATATATCCAGAACTGAAACAAGTCTACAAGACTGCAGAAAGGAGAGGGTAGTGATCCCTCAAATTATCGACCAATTCCACTTTTGATTCTTTCAAAGATTTTTGAATCTGTCATTAATTCCAAAATATAGAGATATCTAGAAATCAATGAACTCATTGCCAATTTGGCTTCGGGTCGGGACTGGATGCTCATCTGGAGACTTGCCGACATTTCTTATGAAACGTTGGAACTGTGTGCTTCACAAATCGTTGACCTTCATATTTAAAAGGCCTTTGATAGAGTCTTCTTAGCCAAACTGAAAGCACTTGGTCTTTCCCCTCCTTTTCTATTATGGACTGAACGATTTTACTCTGTTCGCCTAATACGGGTTGTGATAGATGGCTTTCATCAGAGCTTCACCCTATAAATGCCGGTGTCCCCGAGGGCTCTGTAATATCTCCGCCTCTCTTCCTAATTTTTGTTAGTGATATGCTTTCCCTTACTTTCAATTCTACGGATGGTTTTGCCGATGACAGTACCCTTACTCCATTGATACCCTTCCAGACTCCAGAGGGAATACCAGATGTGTTAAACTGGATTGCATGATTAAATCATTGAATAACGACCTTGGTGAAAAGCCAATCACGTCGAATACAACACTTACATCTAAGTCCCAAAGCTGTCCCATCACTTTCAAAGAAGATCATAATTTCATAATTTTTTCACTTCCGTATCTTTTGATGGAGCAATGATTTACGATACACCGTCTTTATGCATTCTTGTCATTAATATTTCCAGTGTGTTAAGCTGGACAGATCATTGTTTCTCCGTTGCTAAAGAAGCCTCCAAATGTTTTTGATTTCTGAAAAGGTGTAGTGCTCCTCTACATGTCCTACATCATACCTTGAATTGAATACAATTACCATAACTGGGCCGAGGCTCGTCGTACAACCTTGGCTTCATTGGATATTGTCCAAAAGAGAGCCTCCAAGTTCATTGGCGAGGTGGCAATTACTTGTCAGACCGACTCACACACACACCGCCGCTTTGTTCGCTCCATTATCGCTACATGCATGATCAATGTTCTCAGAGCCGGACTGGCATTACGGGCGATCGGGCGCTAGTCCGATGGGCCGGTGGTCGTTGGGCCGGTAGTCTCCACGTTAACGCGACCACACGTATTTACCACGTACTCTGGACGAATGTTGCGGCTGCGATGGGAGGAGAGCTATGAAATTGAATTCAGATTGAAAAAGTACTTTATTGCATTACCTAAAAGCCTAATAAGTACAATAAAACTAATTGGCCCACGGCAACGAGAGCATGTGGGCAGAGGAGAGTTGTGTGTTAAAAATACTCAGAACTGTCCCACATCTTATAAACACTGGCAAGACGCGGAGCCAAGAGGCTGTCGCCAATATAGCATTATACATATATGGCAAATTTGGCATTCTCGTGGCTTCAAAAGCATTCAATTTTTTGTAATAATTTTTTGCATCATATCATTTTTAATTCGAAAAATGCAAAATGTATTTTTTATCAGAAGGGTTCAACAAGGCTTTCAAAGGTTTGCTATAGTTATGCGTACTTTTAAAACGAATTCGAAATTGAAGAACAAATATAAAAACAGTTTTTAAATTTTGTTTTCATTTTCTAATTAAAAAAAAAAGTTTTTTGAAACAGAGTATATACATGGTCATGGTATGTTACACTCAGCTTTTACTTGCCCAAGTATTAGAAACACTCTGAATTTGCCAACATTTGGTGAAGCATTTGCATTGTTTTTGTTACTATATTGGGCCATACAAGTAATTGAAGGAGCGATAGAATTTCACACAGAGCCATAACAATTCGTTTTGGCGCCTGAGGCAAAAATCGTCAAAATAACCTCATCTAATGTGACGTGGTCTATCAATTGACTGTACAAAGATGAGCAACAATTGATCATGAGAAGAATAGTAAATAATATTTGTTGTACATAAAATTATTATTTGATATTCATTTTTTGCGAGTAGTGGGGTGAATCAGTTTGATAGAAAAATTTGCAAGATTTTACAGATAGACTTATCTATGGTTTTTCGCCGTGAACAAGTTTCTCATATTCTCAAAATGACAAGCACTCCTCTTTTTTGGTTTACAAAACAGCCACATTTGACAAACTTTCTTGATCACAGGTGATTTTTTATTAACTTCAATTTGCTGAAACTACATTCACATGAAGCTGTCATCACTGGCAATGTTATAAAACTCTGAATGCGATTTCGACACTTAGATAAGATTCTTGGAGGCTATAGTCGTGAATTCGTTGAAGCAATTCCAAAAGCGGCTTTTCTCAGACTATCGGCGTACATTTTGCTAAGTAGATCGCCAGAAAGGAATCCAAAATCTTCTGAAACTTGTTCCAACATTTCGTACCTCCTCGTCAGTTAGAATAAAAGAACATCAATCGATGCTCTTACACATATTCTGTACATACATATTTCCTGTATAAATTTCTTCTTTCCTATTTCCTATTTAGCATGGAATTCAATATTCATACAAAACATTGTATTGCTCTCCTTGCACTACGCTGTATTGCTCTCCTTGCGCTGGGTTCAACAGGTAATCAGCCTAATAATTTGGGTTGCTTACCTATTATAAAAAAGTCATTTTTGACGACCCTTGGGGGCTGGTTTGTCATTATTTGCCCGGGCCGATTTGAAGACCAATGACCAATGTTCTGATGAAATATCTAGTCTGATCCCTTGTAGAATTATTCATGCACACAGTACTCGCGCACCAAACTGCACAGATCTATTTACCATTTAAATTATTTTCGGCCGCACAGCAAAATTCTGCGATGCTTTTATATCCTGAACGGTCCGAATGTGGAACAGTCTACCATCTTCTGTCTTTACTCCGGCATACAATCTGCAAAAGTTTAAGTATGACGTTTCCATGAAGTTATATTCGTAGAAAATATGTGTTGCATCTGTTCTGTGACTGCTATTTTAAATAGACCTAATGTATATACGTAGCGCTTTTATTCCTGTATTTTGCAAAGTTAAAATTTATAATGAGTTCATGAATTCGAACAAAATATATTTCCTTATTTTTACTAATTAAACCGCCATTTACAAACCAAGACAAAATAAATAATTTAACACCTCATTTGACCATTCGGAGCGGCAACAGTTGAACATCGAACAAGTCTCTTCATAGCGAGTGGTAGCCACTCGCTTACCAGTTGGACCCGTATTTTTAAAATGATATATTTTGTGCATTTGATGTTTGCGAGTGATGGCGAGTGTCTCTGAACTTTTTACCTGTTTCTAGCTTATACCATTTTTAAACCATAGTTCCCCCCCCCCCCGCGTCCGCCACTCCCAAGAATCCTGGATTCGACACTGTCGTGACTTTGCAACATGCATTAACCAGAAGAAAGAAAAATCCATTGCAGACGACAGAAATGTTTGCAAGAATCGAACTAGAAAACATGAACGGGCTGTGGCCTGGCTATGCTCGTCCTCTACAATTATCCAAGTAAACATTGTGATTGAGCCAATAGTTCATCGCTGAAGGACGCGTTTTCTCTAACAGTCCAAGTATGTACTACCTCCTAAGATTCAAATATTTCATTGTATGGCCACTGAAATTCGAGAACTGTATGTAAGTCCTTTTAAATTTTTCATTTACGTACATAAGAATTTCCTTAAATCATTAACTATATTAGTAGCACATAGTTATTCTTACCGGCTAAGAATTTAATATAAAATAAAATTAAATAGAGTTATCAGCATGTGTTAGCTTTAAGTTGCAGGGATCGAAAGGATCCGTAAAATATTATTAAGTTGTAGGAAGTCTGCGCAGGTGAAATAGATCATATCTATAAGATGTCTTTAGTATTCATCAGATATTATAACAAAGTGAGCACTTTTGTTATTGTTGTAAGCAGAATGAGTGTTGGATCAACAACAAGATATAAAAATGTTTAAATACGTCACCCACCTGGGGTTGGTGCATTTATTTTGTATAAACTAGAATCATTTCTTCGTTTCTCTTTTTGAATTTATGGAGACCCACGAATGAGAAAGTCCTTTTTGTTACGAATAACAATGTTCTGAGGTTTTTATTATTTAATCCTCCCCAATCTCCTGAAGCCCTCTCGATAGCAATGGTTGATTTGGTTCGCTCCTCTGGTCATTTATACGTCATCATTAGGGACATTGTAAAATTTTGCCGACAATGTCACAGGGTGGATGGGGCATAGCCTGAGGAAAACAACACCTATGTCTTCAATTTAAGCCAAGGTAAGCGGTGTAAATGCCCCTTCAGGGCTCTGTGGCTTTGTGTCAGGCACGAATTTCTTTTTGTATGGACAGTGACACGGGCAGGATTTCAGGTACACACCGCAATAACTCTCCCGCATGCTGACAGAATGAACTTCACGTCCAATAGCACTCACTCGAAAGTACTTCCATAACACATGGTTCCATAAATGTCTCGAAACAGTCGACTGGTTAAATGTTGGAATGTTGAGGTTATTTCCGACTTCCGTAGTACTCAAATTACGGTCGATTAAAACCTAGAATTGATCGAGATTAGTAGTGTGATTGGTCGACTAAGGTTAGGAGCATCTTGAAGAAAAAATCCTACGAAACGACGTTTTTTAAACCACTTTCGAGACACACGTTCACTTACGGAATTATTATATCTTTTTCTGTATTTGCGACGCGTTTTTGCCTTTTCGGAAAAAAAATAGAAATGCACCGAAAATACAGGTTTCATCTATTCATGTTCAAAATATAATAAAACTACATCACGAATTTCGATGAATATTTTCTTAAAATATCAGCACAAATTGCAGGTCTCACTTAATGTACGAGATCATAAGTTTGACACATGTGCGAGCAGAAAAACAACCGCGAACGATATCTCTCGGATTTTTGCTAAGAGCTTATGCATAGACCCGATATACGGCATCCATCTTTTGTTCAACAAATATGGCGTATATTACGTTTATCGCCCTAAAAGTTGGTTCGACTTAAAAGTTTTCCTTTGAAGACGACTTTCATGGACGTCAAGACGAAATCACTAAAGTTTTCGACTTTGAGGGCAAAAATCTATATTTGTATAATTTTATGGTTAAAGGTAACGATAATTTTTTCCTATAAAAATATTTCGACTTAAATAGGGCATATAGCTATAAATTATGGAAATTCTATCTAAATAATGACAGAATTGAATTATAGAGCAGGATCTACATTTGTAAATTTTTATTTTTATTCAACATTTATTTATCAACGATGCCACCAAAGCTGTTAGTGCTTCTACAGTACTTGCATATAAATCAACTTTTTATTTATCTAATTTAAAGATTTATTTGCCATGTTTTAAAGTACGTTTAACTTTTTGAAAATAATCAGAAGTATGTTGATAAAGTTTAGCATTTTAAGTAAATTTACAAGTCATATGTAAGCCTGTTTACAATACCATGAAATGACGCAGAGACCCAAATAACAAGAATATGCATCACATCATTTTCGACCCATGCAAGTGCGGTCAGCGGCATTCAGCATTTGTAAACAAAACTCCAAAAATGGGTCAAGCATTTCTGATGGGGTAAATATGCAAGGTCAGGCATCATATTGCACTTTTATTGACACAAATAAATATATGCAACGTGAGTTTCATACAGGAATAAATGTTTCTGAAATGTAAGGTAAGTAAGTATCAAGTTTGGTGTATAAATAGACAAAGGTAAGTCAATAAGACATTCATTCAGTCATTCCTTCAATCATCAGATATGTTGGTCTATCAGTTGGAAAGTTCTTCTGTTTAGCTGCTTCCATTTATCTCACTGGAGTAGGAGCTTTAGTAGCCGCTCCAAGTCAAAAAGTTAATGCATTTGGGTTGCTCTACGCCAGTGTTGTCGATTAATAAAGCGATAATGCCATTGGGGGCTGCTCTAAAGTAACAAGAAAAAAATTAAAAACCAAATCTACTGGATTATCACACATCGGTACATATGTATTACCTATATGCATTTTATTTAATTATTTCACAAGAAGGCTGCATATTAGGATATGCTAAAAACATTTTTAACACATTCACTAATTGTGACACAAATTTTCTTGTTTTCGGTGACTTTGAAATCAGAGTTACATAATATCAACTTTGAACCAATTCGCGAATTCGCTAAATGGGCGTGTATTTAGTCCAATTTGCCTCGAGGTTAACTTCCATGGGAAATCGAACTTTGAATCATATCAGGGAATTATTCAGGGATTATTTACGTTATCTTGCCTTAAATTTGGGAATAGATCCAACTTCAAAGCGCATTATCTCCTTAAATTTGACTTGAAAGTTAAGTAAAAATTAAGTAAAAAGTAAAAAAATTTGCTTCAGATTTAAGAAATTTTCCTTATTTATTACACTGTATTCTTTCGTTCCTATGATGTAAGTTAGAAAGGAATTATAACGTAATTTTTCGCTAATAAATATTTAATTACGAAGTTAAGATTACTTTCAAGGCCTAATTTAAAGAACTACTAAGTAATATTTACTTGTTAGTTTACCTCATAGAAGAGTGGCCTGTCAGATTAAATATTTAAGGCTAGCTTACGAAATTTTAACTAAAATAGGACGACTATCGATGATAGGAAATTCAACCTCAAATGTTATTTGCATGGGCTCCTCCCGAGTGTTACTTAATTATGACTACAAAAAGTTCAAAATTTCGGAATTGTAGCTCAGTTTTATTTATTTAATATAAAAACAAAAAGTGCAACTCTAGTTTATGTTTAGATAATTTGAAACGCTTATTCATAGATGAAAATTGCTCACCACAGGAATGAGATATTATAGCTCCATCTAATAAATTTTAAATTATTCTCATATGTAAAGAGAAAATCATTGGCACCCCACCTCTCCTAAATCATTGGGATCTACCAGCCACCTGACATATACACAGTAAAAAAATTTATTTCAGAATTTGAGTTTGGGACCCCAACTTTGGTTGATCCAAAAGCCTCGAAAACACTTCCCAAACCACGAAATAGACTCCCTTACTACCACATCAAAGCCCTAACTTACCCTAATAGAAATTGCTCACAGTTTTACCTTGTCTCCTGCCCCGCTCATCAATGAGCACCTTATGAGCAATCAGATGAACCTACTAATGAAATTTACTCGCGTTTGAATCAAAACCGGGAGAAAGCTCATTTGCTTACATATTCACAGATAGTGTGAATGAGAATTGCGTCTCTTTCATTTATTTAGAAATGTATGCTGTGCTTCCCTTTTTGTGAATTTTACAATACTAGATGAGCACTTCGATGAGTACATAATGAGTGTCACGATGAGCATATTAATGAGCATATCAATGAGTATAATATTATTGGGGAAAACAAAGCAAAAAATAATTTAAAATAAATAATTTAAGAACTTAAATTAATAAATCACCAAAATGAATTCAAATTTTCCTAGAAATGTCATATGACACGATGATGACAAGAATAAATATTTATTTATTGCTGGTTTAGTATATAGGGAACAGCTTCATGATATCCAATGAGCCCTTTGTTGAGAATTAATGAATGCTCATCAGACGGCTCATCGGGACTTAATTTTCTATATATTTCTTCATGAATTGCAAACAGCTTGATGCTTTTCACTCACATTAGTACTAGTTGACATAATAACTGCCCCTTGCGGGGCAGGAGACTAGGTAAGACTGTGATCAATTTCTACTAGGGAAGGGGCAGTTATTATGTAAACCAATACTAATTTAACTGAAAAGTATCAAGGTGTTTGAAATTCATGAAGAAACATATGGAAAATAAATTCCCAATTAGCCGTCTGATGAGCGTTCATTAAATCTCATCGAAGGGCTCATTGGATGTTATGAAACTGCTCCTTATGTACTAAACCAGAAATAAGTAAATATTTATTCCTGTTATCACCATGCCAATTGACATTTCTACGAATATTTTAATTGATTTTTGTGATTTATTTATTTAAGTTTTTAAATAATTTATGTTAAATAAATGTTTTGATTTGCTTTCTCCGAAAAGACTGTCGCCCATTTGCTGAACAAGACGTTATGCCAAAATCATTACGCTTCAACGTCTCAGAGTTTGATTTGCAACCGAAGTTTTAATTTGGAAATATAAATAAAATCAATCGTAAATGCAGATTATCATTTATGAATTCATCATGACGCTCATTGACATGCTCATTAATGAACTCATCGTGACACTCATTGCTATGCTCATTATTGAACTCAACGTGACACTCATTGCTATGCTCATTAATAAGCTCATCGTGACACTAACTGACATGCCCATTAATAAGCTCATCGTGACCCTCTTGACATGCTGATTAAAAATCTCATCGTAACGCTCATTATGTACTCATCGAATTGCTCATCTAATATTGTAAAATGCAGAAAAGGGAAGGAAAGTATACATTTCTGAGAAAGTGAAAGAGATGCAATATTTCATGCACACTATCTGTGAATAAATAAATAAATGAGTTTTTTCCCGGCTTTGATTCAAACGTGAATAAATTTCATCAGTACGTTCATCTGATTGCTCATGAGGGGCTCATTGATGAACTAATCATGATATGTCTACCAGGGTAGTCCTAACTGCTAACATTCTAAAATATTTGCACCGTTCTTATATAAAACCACTGACATGTATAATGTGGACTGACTACGTCCATAGAAATACATTGCAGAAAGTGGGCTCACTTCTATATAGCGTTCTCTTTCGGTACCAACTGAGAGAGAACTATAAACAACAAGTAAATAATTGGGTTAATTATTTGGGTTAATTAATGATAAAAAGTGTTTTACCAAAGGCAATATATTCATAGATGCTCAACAGAAATTAGAAAGGTTTTATTAAAATTACTTTTCAACCTTCCGCCAATGGTTTTTTCAGTGTTGGCACCAAAGTAAGAACCATATTATATATGCCAGTGTGTAAAACTGAGAAAAGTTTGGTTTGCATCCGAAAGTACATTCTATTAAAAAATGACTTTTTGTAAAAAAATTATAGTGACACATCATCCACACCGCTTATTGTGGAAATCTTCCTAGTACCTCACTACAGTACTGCGGTGGCTAAAACAAACGACTTACGACGCGGGACGAGTGGTGCCCCATTTGATGATTTTTTTTTTATAAATTTAATTGAAGTAAGAACCCCCCCCCCCCTTATTTAAATGCTAGATTCGCCACTGCCCATTGTGATTGTGAGCTTGGAAGACGCCCTAAAAATGTCCAGCATCAAACCCAACGAAGTCCACCAATAAAACACCAGCTAAAGGAAAATGCCCACCAAAAAAGTGCAGAAAAAACGCTCTTAGGACAATGCGAGAGAGAAGTGCATTTGAAGTGCATCAATATAACCACATTTGCCAGAAATACGATTTCGAAAAAAAAAACAGAAAAATGCATGAAAGTCGACTTTATTTCATTCAGTAAATTTTTCCAGGTCATTATGATTCAGCACATTTTTCATCTAGTATGGTCAGCACTGGCAAACCTTAACAGTATTTCACTTTTTTTTAAATGCGTATTTTTTTTCACTTTCCACCCAATCAATCTAAAATGTTCATCAGAAATGTTCCTTTTCCCCAGAACTTTTCAAAGATATGCTTTAATTGACCAAATTCTTCCTTAAACGGAAGATATGGACAAAAGTCAAAAGGGTGGCCAACCCTGACGAGATTCCCCTACATATTAATTTTCAAACTAAATATTTCATGGTAGATTTGGTGCACCGGTGATCCTTAAACTTCAGATCTGCATCACTTCTCTTTTTTGCAACATGAAACTCCTAGCCTGGAAGCTGATTGAAGTTCGTGTTCACATAAATTTCATCTTCCATAATCCAACAGTCGAATTTCGTTAAGGTAATTTTTATACAAAATCGGACTACCGGATTTTGCAGCAATAATGTTCTTTTCTGTTGTTCTGTCCTGTATTTTCTGAACATGAAAACTTCGTATGGGTTCTCTTCTTTTAATTCGATGAACCGTAATAGATTCCAACCTTATCTGTCAATATCCCTCAACGACATGTTGGGATTTCGTTTAAAGTTGTCTACAACTTCTTTGACCAATTTGTGGTCTATCGAACCTGATTTCCTTTCTAGCCCAAACTTTACAGTAAAAGATTCCCAAAATTTACCGAGAACATTATGGATGCTCGTCTTCGCGATTTTCAACATTTTTGCTCAGTGTTTTTAAGACAAAATTGGAATTTTCATATGTGTGAACAGAATTAATTTACGACGTTCTTTTTGGGTGACTTCCATTTCCACTACAAAAAAACTTTGCACTTAATGGCTTAATAAAATATCAATTTTGTTGGAAAGGCATTTTGACGTTAAATCTGTAATCTTTCCTGCAGTAATTACCCGCATTCAAAATGTCATGCGGCTTCTATTGAAATTGTCACACTCTAATACATATATAACGAAACGTACCCGTGGTCTAACTGAAACGAAATCCCACCATCAATGACTACAAATAACCCGCTGTCATTCTTTACAGCTGCTGAATATTTGCCGTTTGTTGATTTGTCAACCGAAAATAAGTTAATTTTCCATTAGTCAAAAACGAATGGGATTTTCCCACAACAATCAAAGGCATCAGCAGTTCAATTAATTGCCCACTTTCCGGCATGATGGTCGAGAAATTTGCCTAATCAATTACGTACCTAAATGCATACGGTCATACCAGCAAATTTGTATATATGTACATATGAGCTTGGGCTATTTGCATCCGCTTCCCAATCAATTCAAATCTGCTTTGACCATATAAAACTAGCTTTCCCCATTCCCGAAATTGCACCGTAGTAGCAGTAGTAGTAGTCGCGTATCGCGGACCCTGTGATACTGTAACAGTCGGATCGAAAGATAAATTTCATGAAGCGTTTTCAATATCTGGGCTGTCGGAAGCTCTTTTTTTTTTGTTATCTGATTCCATTTGAAGCTAGCTAAATAGAAAAATCTAGACCAACTAGGAGGTGAGGTGAGGTATAGAAAATAGCGTCACATAAAAAGCACTTCGAGCCTCAAATTCGAGACTCTCCTCTTGATGGCGTACATATTACGCTTTATTTTTTGGAGCGGGTGTGTAGGATCGTGACACATTGGGTCGGGAGAACTGATGCTATGGTGATGGGGTGCAGCGTGCAGGCAGCCTAATCAAATGGCAGTATCGCATACGTTTGCATATTTGTGAGGGAGCCTAAAGAAAAACCAACAACAAAAAAATTTCAACTGTGAAATTCTGTGACATGCAGAAAAATGGTAAAAATTTGAATTTGTAATCATCCGAAAGGGCTTGGCATATACCGAAATGTCAAAATGTCAAGTGTTGTGTATACGGTTCGCTCGGGCAAATCTCTGATTTACCTGGGAATTGTGGCAGTCTCGTTTGTAAGTGACAAACAGAAAGACATGTCCGTTCTTTGAACTGATTTCCATTTAAAGCGGAAGTAAGTTTTCTCCAAGACTAAGGCTACTTAGTCGGAGACTTGGTTTAAGTTTTTTGTCTTCACTTGCCCTGAGGACAGAAAAATATTCATCGGTTTTGACTTCATGTAAAGAGTTGCAGCGGTTACATTATGTAAATGCATATAAGTAGGTATGTACATATATATGTGAAACATTGTTTATAAAACTAATGTTAAAAGAAACTTTGAAAATTGACTCATTTACATAAGATTTCCTTATATGAAAACTCTGAGGGTGAAATTTAATTGTAAAAAACAGCTGGATTTCGTCCTATAAATTAAAACTGCCAAAGTGTGTGTCACTCAGAAAGTGCCGAAATTACATTGTAAAACAAAACATGTGTAAATTTACACAGTTTTACAATATTTTAGTAAAAATTCATAAACTGTTGAAAATACAAACAAGAACTTTAGCAATGGATGGACGGCTTCCTATCGAAATTGGAGGGTGCTTAAGAGGTATGTTCAGAAAGTAAATGTACTGTAACCATATCGGGCTATGATTTGTTTTTTTTAGGGTTAGCAGCACTGAGTGGTAGAGGGGATCCTTTGATCAGAGCGAACATCGCAGGAACATGATGGCACATAAACTCAAGTTGTATAGTGTCCAGTTGCGTGAAATATGTCGGTAAAAAATCTCGCCAAGTTCGAGGCACGTGCAGAAAAGTGAAGGACTTTCCATTTTGACTGGAGCAAAAAATTGAAGGAAGCTGTACATGACAGTGAATGAAATTTTTGAAATGTTTTCACAACTCTTCAGAACTCTCTTATACGAGACACTTACAGAAACGCTGGGATATGAGAAAATGTGCACAAGATGCGTCTCAAAATAGCTGACAGAGTAGCACAAGAAAAATCGGGTCAATAGTTTCCGCGAGTTTCTTGAGCGACTTGAATTGGAAGACGAAAATTTTCTGAGTTCTATCTTGACTGGATATGAAACGTGGGGCTCATTACATGCCTCAGACAAAAAGACCGTCACCGCAGTGGTATCTCACCAATTCCCCATCTGCTAAAATTTCAAAACCAAAACTGCGGCCAAAAAATCATGGTCTCACTGTTTTGGGACCGAAACAGTATCATTTTGGTCGAAATTATGCCTCAGGGGGAGACCATCAATGAAAAACGATATTGTGAGACCCTAAAAAAAACTCTAAAGGAGCATTCAAAATAAAAGGAGGGGAATGCTAATGCACGTCCTCGCACAGCCTTAGCCATCAAGGTACTCGTGGACTCATTTGGTTGGAATTGGGATCCTCTGATCCACGCCCCGTATTGCCCTGACTTGGCTTCTTCAGATTATTATCTTTTCACGTTTCTGAGGGCACACATAGGTGGAATTAAATTTTCAACCGACGAGCATGTGCAGAAAGAGGTTTTAAAGTAGGGGGAAGGATCTGGCGGGAGAATTCTTCAGGAAGGGAATAAAGAAGCTTGTGTATCAACAATATTCTGCATTTTTTTTTCAAATATACACTTTTTCTAAAAAAATATAAAATCTAGTACATGTGTGAACATGCTTCGTACTACTTTCTTATTTGGTCATCTTGTATACCTCTAAGACAAAAAACCCTTGGCCAATCGGGACACCCTGTATATTTGCTGGAAAAAATCTGTCATAGTTCTCTAATATATGTATGTGTATAAACGGCAATAGAAATGTTCCTAAATGTAGCGTCAATGTGCTGATTTTCAAAACAATCAATGTGAAAAAAGCATATTTAAAAAAAAAGAAAAAAGCAAAATCGTTTCATGTTTCATGTATAAAAAAAAACATTTTGGATGAAAACAGCTCAACAGAATTGCATTGACAGTAGTAATTTTGTGACTTTCTTGTTAAATATCTGCGTAGTTGTATTACTAGCAAATGTATTTTCATCGTACTACACCACCTCTCAAAATTCATACTGGGACTAACATAATTTTTAGGGTTATGGAGTTTGTCAAAGTGTTCGACATTCGCAAGCATTTACACTCGGATAATAGCAACCAGTTCGCTCAGTGAACACTGAAATTGGGGCGAGTAAAATTGTCTTTGCTTTTGAATATCTCGTCCGATAATTTCACATAGCAGAAGGGGCCGTAAGCCATGAAGTTTCATACAAACTCCTCCGATAATTAGTCGAAGCATTAAGGGTGTCCTCAATCAGTCTACAATTCAAAAGTATATCTAAGTGATCATCACAGAACGTATCGCCAAGGTATTCTTCTTCCTACTACTCTCTGTGCGAGTAAGCTTATGATCCAATAGAACTCTCTGTTTTTCGCAGAAGGAGATTAAATGGCTTTTTCTCATTGGAGCTATACTGACCTCTTCAGGGCGAAATCAAATCGAGTTCTGCAAGAGCAGCTGGATCATGTAGTTGGGTTAGTAGCAGATGATTCCAATAGTAGAATTAATGGAAGTAAACAGAACGTCTCGGAGAAGGCGTTCCATTGATTAAAGCTATTATATACCGACTAATTCAGGATGAGATCGCAAAAACATTTAACTACTAATTTTATCAAAAAACATGTCATCAAGACCAATTTTATATATTGGATTTAAGAAGCCCAAAAGATTCCCTTCAAAATGACCTATATCACTCTGTACCCAAAATATAACCGTTTCTGTGTTTTTTGCACTTTTTCTTGAATATGTTTAGCGGGCTCAACAAGCTCATTGTCAAAAGTTAATTACCTATACTTTCTGACATTTGTTGAACTTTTTCGTTCGCTCGATATGGTTAAGAAAAAGTGCAGAAAACGCAGAAACAATTACATTTTGAGTATACAGTGTCATTTTGAAGCGAAGCTTTTGGGCTTCTTAAATCCAATATGAAAAATTAGTATTGGTGAGGTATTTTTTGACAAAATGAATAGTTAATTAAAACAAAAAACAAAACGATTGAGATTCCGAAATTTTAAGTTTATTGAGCCGTAACTTCAAAATGGATTGGAGGCACGGAAAAATTCCATAGCCTTCGGGTGTAACATCACATACGGAACATCATACATAATAATTTGTAGCGCTTACGGTATTTGTTGTTTGTATTATGTATATGTCCCAAATCCAAAATGGATCGGAATAATAGAGTTATAAAATCGCGTCTTCAGCCCAACTAAACACCTAAGGACTACTTTTTTGAAGACATTGAATATCAAGTCTTATTTTCTAAAATCCCGACATGGACCATAAAGCCACTGTTTTCTTTATCTTCAATAGATTAGTCATAATTGCATAAACAAGGAATCACGTAGGAATCTTAGCAGAAAGTGGACGCAATATGGACGTCAGTGCACGCAATATGGACGTGCGGTACCGCAACATCGCCAGAGGTATATGGGTCAATCCATATAAAATAGGCCACATATTGTGTGACATAACCATCAATAATTTTTTTGAAAATTTTACATGTTTGAAGGGTTTGTCAAAAGAAAAATTCAAATTTAAAATATTCCCTATAAATTGTGTATTTAGCGAGTTATACATAACATTTACAAAAAGATTTCTCTAATCCGGCGTATCTGTCCTCAGGTGTTCCTCAAGGATCAATCCTTGGTCCATTTTTATTTAGCCTGTACATAAACGACCTGAAAAGTGCTATTAAAAATTGCTCTATTCATTTATACGCTGATGTACCTTAGTAGACCTATAGGACTAATGGGAGATTGTGTCTAACGGATCAATTAGGATCTACAGGACCTATATAAGTGATCTTCAATTATTGAGCTTTCACTGAACTCGTCCAAACCAAACTGCATAGCAATTTATATGTAGGCTTACTCTAGAGAAATCCCAGCTTGACCCTGTGGTGTTGAACAACCCAGTCTTGGAATATGTTTACTCAGTCAAAAATTTGGAAATCAAATTTAATAATCCAAGATCAGCTGCTGCACATACATTGCACATATAATGAGACAGGTATATGGTGCTATGCCACAATTGTGGATAAGTACAAGCTCCATGTCCGTGGATTTTAAACTAAATTTGGCTAAGTCAATAATTCTACCACATTTTACATATGGCAGTTTAATATTCAACAATCTTGAGCCTGTTTGTCAAAGGAAATTGAAAATTGCTGTTCAATGATGTTACTCGCTACATTTATAAGCTTCCTCATAGCGCTCACATATCGGCGTATGCGGCATATCTAGCTAGACGTCAACTTATCTTTTTACAAAAATTAATAATTCGTAAAAGCCCAGATTACATATATGAGAAACTTGAGTTCTTACATTCCACCAGAAATCTTCAGCTTCTGACAGTATGATGAACGTTCTTGCTTTGTTCAGGCTGCTCTTAAATGGAATCCACTTCCAAGTAATATTCAAGGTGAAGGCTCCAGCAAAGCAGCTTTTTCAAGGATAATTAATAATTTAGTTTTTTGAGGGTGAATGGTGGACGGATCAAATAAATAAATGAATTAGGCTGCTCCCTTTCATATTTCTTAGTACTTAGTTTGTATATTTCTAAGTTAATAGTTTTATTATTATTTATTATCTACTTTATTGCTTTTCTCCTCTTCTTCTCTTATGTATACTGTAATAAGATATTTCAATCTTGGGTACATTACCAAATAAATTATTATTGTTATTAATCTTTTGTTAAAAATGTATACATATTTCGCGAAATCAGAACTAAATATTTCTGAACATCATTAGCATAGAGATGAACTGATGCATCAAGAAGTCCCGTGGGTAATTCATTAATGTAAAGAGAAAAGAGAAGAGGTCCGAGAACGGAACGTTGAGGCACACCACAGCTAAGAGTTATGGGTGATGAAAGAATGTCAGAAACTTTGACAGACTGGGCTCTGGAGAAAAAGAAATTTTTTTACAATTTGCTAGCTGTGATCGAGAAATTGAAGTGTTGGCGCAGTTTGAAGAGGAGCAGGCCATGATTGGTGGAATCAACTGCCTTACCAAATTTCTTTGGTTAACATATGTGGTAATTTGATCGCTCATTAATTTTTCGAGAGCCTTTCTGAAAAAACAAAGTAGATTTATCAGGCGACATCGCTTCCGACAATCTCTAATAGGGACAAAATAAATAAAAAACGTATTCAGTTGGGCATCTTACTTTATCATCGACAGTACTACAGTTAAAAACATTTTCGCAAGACATAGCCGAGCATTTAGAAAATAACTTATCATAATTTATGTTATAATAGTTACGATATGAATACGTACTAAAACTCGAAATAGTAACAACTTGAAAACTGTAAGTCAAGAAGATGAAATCGTGGTAGAAGTTATCCGGAGGACTAACTTGATTAACAAGTAAAGCTGAGTCTGCTTCAGTTGTTAAGAATAGGTCCAATTGTGATGGATTTGTTGTATTAAAATATGTTGGAGCTGAGTTTATAATTTTCAAATCCAAGGTATGCAATACGTATTTCAAAGAACGGGAGGAGCTCCCATCTCGCTGGACATCAATATTGAAATCACTACCAACCAGAACATTCCTGCAGTGAATTGATATACCAGCTATGATGTTTTGAAACTTAGCAGAGATAGGTTCACTAAAACAACTGGGTGGGCAATAGACGGCAACCAGCATACATGTATGATCATTTGAGTAAATTTCTACACGGAGAAAAATCTAGTAAGCTACGAAATAAACTAAAATAACCAAGAAAAATATTTAACAGATAGAAGAACGAGCAAGAGGAAATATAAGTATAATTCATTTTGAAAGATTAGCACTTAAAGCCTAGTACCAAGGTCAGTGCTAATCTAAATTTTATATGAAAATTTACCGCGTTAAAAGCTTTTGGCGAAAATTTATCCTGAATTTTAGCGAGTCCAGTACCTAGACTAAGGTCAACGCGCTAAATTTGGCTTTTGGGGTTTAATTAGAGATGGCACCACCAGTAACTGTCCAAAAAATTAAGCTTGAATTTATCCGCCCGGGCCGTTCTCTAGCGCACTAAAAATATTTTTTGTCAGAGTTCTGAGATTTAATAAATTTTTTGACCGGATTTTCGTAGTTAACGTATACATATAATTTTTATATTTTTAATATTTCCAAATAATTTTAACTACCTGTTTTTAAAAATATTATGACCGCGCGTTGTAAAAAAAATTGCAAAATGCTCTTCACCTTCTTTTTACTATATCTTTTCTTTGAATCTCCGCTGTCATATTTTAGCTGCTAAAGAACGGCACCATATTGGAGACCCGCTAAAATTTAGTTTAGTGCGGATCGTAGTACTAGGCTTAACTAAGAAAAATTTCACCAGAAAAATATAAATGTAAAAGATCAATGCAAGAAAAATTTCAATTAATTCAAGTAAAATAATAATTAATTGCCAAATCACTCCAAAAATTTTATAAACTGGACTTTGAAATAATGGAGTTCAGTTGACTACAGCTGGTTATCCGGATTGCTATATCTTCCCTCGCCAGTTTGATGTAAACAAATCCATTCCTGGTGAAAGCAGTATGCAGCTATTCTGAACGTAAAATTCGATTATTTAGTGAAGTTAGGCTTTCATTAATATTAATCCGTCCATCGGAAGTAGAACCGCACTTAATATCCTGTAATTTTAGGTGACCATATTTGTTAATGTGTTGCAGGAAAATTTGTAAAAAAATTTGTTTTTCGTTGCTCGAGGAGAGCCGAACGATTATCGGCTTGCTTACAGTACCTATTAAGTTTATTATGGGCAGATCTAAGACTCCGCTTCAACCAAAAAGCATCTGCGTACGTTAGGTGATAATTTATGTCCGATAACGTCGGAAATATTTCTGACAACAATTAGTGGTTGGAGTGTACTAACTTGTGGAATGTTTGTGATTAAGACATCACTCAATCGATGAACCCGCAAATTCAAGGTACATACATTTGCACTCCAAATCAGTAACAGTCATACGGAGGGCAACCAGCTCGCCACGAAAAGTACTAAGGGTAGCGTTCATTTTTTCCATGAGAGCAGCTTGCAGAGATTTTATTTCATCAGCAATAAAAACGGTCATTCTACTGATAATACGATTCTCTATAGCTTCAATCACGTGCGTTGGCACCAACACGTAAATTATTGGCGCCAGCACCAACACTGCCCTCTCTAGATAATGATGGAGTGGATGTCGTGTTACATTGTTGATTAGAGTGTGTTAGTTGACTCTGCTGACCCTTAGCTGAATTCTTAGTGTTTCTGGTTAACATGATCACGTATATAAACAAAATTTCAATAATAAAGTAAAATCACGGAACGTTCGCAAGAAATTTGATATATATCCCAATAAATAGACTTCACTGAATATTCCGAAGAGACTCAAGTATATTTCGGGATAGTTTTACTGGCAAAAACTGGACAAACAGCAGGAGCGACACAAAGCATGTTATTCGAAACTCATTACTACCCGGATAAACCGAACGCTTTGCAGTTTTATTTGGCTATTTGGTAGCTGGGCACGAAGAAGTTGACGGTTTTGATAAAGCGACCATCTGGTTAAAACAGGAGCCTATATTAACAGTATCTTTCGTATCCAGAAACCCAAAGCAACATTACTTTGTTATCCGAGGCAACATCTGGTTCCGTGTGGCAGCTCTAGACTAGTTTCGACTCAAATTCTACAGCGAACAGAACCAGAAGCGCAGCTTGTCTGTCAAAACCAAAGTGGAGCCCTTGCAGTCCTTGTTTAGGCTTTTTTGAGCTTCAACTATAGAGTAGCATATGAAAAATGGAATGTGAGGTAAAAAGCGCAATGGAGAGTTCCGCTCCTGGACCCATCGTCACTACATCTATATTTTACCAACCTTCGTAGATCCATCAGTATACTAGACTCGACTCGACTATACTGGACTCAATGTGTAAATTGGAGCCCTTTGCCCTGGAAGATCGATAATGTCATTTTGGTATTTAGACCCCACCTTTCCCAAAAAACCTTTGGCATGATCCAAATGCCCACATTGCTTTGTTTGTCATTATTTTAAGGTGGAGATTCCAGGGAAGCAGCTATCCAGGATTATTCCAAAATATTTGATTTTTTCCTAATATTGTAGTGAAAGTCAAATTAACTCAAGAGCTGGGAACGGGAGACTCCTTTTTCTGGTGAAGGGGACTATTACAGTCTTCCCCGAGTTTATTGATAGTTTTTTTCATTTATTCATTCCGGCACCATAGTAACTGCAGGCAGTCGGCATAGCTCGGGTAATAGCTGATTAAAATTTCCCATTAACACAAATAATAATCTCATTGGCATATTCCTGGGCCTTAAAGTCGCCCCTTGGACTAGGTTTAATATTGCATCCACAACCAAGAGATATGGTAGTCGAATTAAAGCTCCACCTTGAGGGCACTCAATAGTAACTCTGATTATTGTGGATTCGCAAATTGAGGTAGATGTCATTCAGTGTTTTTCCAGCATAATACCAATACATCTGACCATGCAGGTTTCGATAGTTTTATCTTCGATTAGCCTTTTGAAGGAGTCAAATGAGGTATTGTCGAGGTCCTCCTGTTATTTTACTCTGGATCGTTTTTATTGTCCACCGATGAAACACAATTGTGGTTACCATTGCAACTGAAAGATCTGAAGTATTTTCGAATAGATCTCCTCCAAGTGTAACATCTTCGTAATTTTAATCACCCGCTTCTGGAATAGGATATGATCATAATTGCTCATGGTATATGCAAGTTATACTAGCAAGTTCAACACGCAGAACATAAGACTCCTGAGTTCAAAATCCTCCACCAACTTCCGCAACTGAATGCAAAAAGGGGCCAACTACTCAATCTCCAAACACCTAATTTTGGATACATATGTGTGTTTAATTTTGCCACAAAGTCCTATCTGCATGACTTTATCGACCTTTTCTGCCCCATGGTTCTATATGAGCAAAATATATCAGTTACAATCTTATTGAATCAAGTTTACATACATTCGAGTTCACATGGTAGAGCTAGACAACATGAAGTATCTCCTAAACCATTGGAGATACAACTTTGGGGACAATTTTAATCGAAAGAGAATGGTCGAATTAGTATGACCGCATAACTAGCGCCATCTGTTGAGAAATGCCAGTTAGAACTAGGGAATTCCAAGGACGCGATTTTCCTATTCATTCTAGAGCACTGACATAAGGCTTATTTGAAAATTAGGATTTCAAGCTATCTAAAAAAAAATGCCTTCTCAACAGAAATATGCGAAAAAGGATATAAAAGATAAGGTTTGTATCCATTATCCTTGAATATCCTGGAAGACGTGATTTTCATTTTATTCATTTTTTTTTATTTTCTGCCTTCTTTTATCCACTAAAACATATTATAATTTCAACTTGAGATCTTAACGAGATCAGGGAGTCAAAAATCATCAAAAATCAAGGCCTCACCAACTCATAACAGCTCATAACAAATTCTTAGTTTTTTGAAAATCTCATGAAATTGAACAAGTAATAATTAGCTGTGAAAGTGGTGTGAGAGTTAAAAAAAACTGATCCCCCGGAGGGGGGGCTGGGATCTTTCGCCCTTGATATTACTTAATTGGCGAAAATGACTCTAGGGCTGGACAGTAATAAATAGATATAAAAAACGTTATGATTAAATACCACGCAGGTAGTGATGGAGTAGTTCTCATGCTCCGATTTTATATATTTCCGTCAATTAGTCCTACCCACCCAATACCCTATTCATGTTATGTCATTAAATTTATAATCAAAAGAAATGAAGAAATTGTTTTGAGAAATTTGTTGTAATTATATACAAAATGCAACAGACACCGTTATAATGTATAACTGTCGGAAATTGATAGCTATGTGCATTTGAAAGTAAATCTTTCCAGAATAATTTAGTACTTTGGTAGGTACTTCCTAGAATTATCAAGCTATATCTTCTTCTTCCGTAATTTCATTTGCTAATAAAACTCAGTTTAATAACAGTCCCATAATAGTAGACATTCCGTTGGATCTGCCTGTGGTCTGAAGGAGTTATATAGTAACTATACTTTGAGAGCCATCAAATTTGCAATAAGATAAAAAACGCTAATTGGAATTTTCTATGTTTTCTTCCATTTAAAACCAACCAAAAGAAAAGAACACAGCCACAAGCGACTCTATATATACAAAATACAGAATTCCAGAATTTTTCAGAGCAGACATAATATTCGACATAAGGTCCGGTTCTCTCTGCGGTCCGGCAGAGTCCGGTAAGTTGTTGATGTTGTTTTTTTTTGTATGGTTATTTCTTTCCTTCCCCTCATATATGAGAATTGTTTAATTCATTTACTGAAATTAATGCCAATTCTTAATACCGCGTGCACACTAAATGGGGCTCATTTTCTGTCGTCGCCAAAAATCATCTCAGCCCAAGCATAATATTATGTGTATGAACGAACACCAGAGACGCTGTCGTCGGACCGCGAAAAAAGTTTAACTCGTAAAATTCGCGGTTTTGTGTTTTGGTTTTCTTTATATAAGCACAAAAAGCCGCACAACTCAAATTATTATATATTTCAAATTGTTAAGATATGAATTTTAATTCATTAACTTATTTTGGGAGCCTTTTTTTTCTTTCCCCTCCCTATACCGAATCAAGTCAGTTGGAACCTTTTAAAAGTTAACGTCTGTTGCCTTTTCTCGATCGAATGTTTTTAAGTTTTTATAGTATTTGCGGTGGGCAAATTTTGTGTTCTTGTTATTGTTGGCTTATCTTATTTTACCAGAGACCAAATATAATTTATGTGACTTTTGTATAAAATTTTATTAGAGGAGGAGTAGCGTGACTAAAATTGTGATTTCAAGAGGTGAATTAATTTTTTGAAAATTTTTCGTTAGCTTCATAATTATATTCAGGCATCTGGTCTGAAGTCATGATGCGGATCATTTTTTGGGGTAGCGGTGGGGAACTTTATTGAATTGCTTTATTATTAATCTTTTGCTTTTTTTTTTGCGCGGCATTTTACAAAAGGAAGGAAGTTGACTGAATTTAATTTTAAGAATTAATAATTATTCCTAGAAAATTAGAAAGAGATAAACAAAAACAACTTAATTTGCTCAGATTTGGGGGAAGACTGGCTATTTCAGTAGTCATCAATTTAATTTTTGTTGAAAATTAATTACGTTGACATGATGAATGTATTTTAGAAATGAATCGATAATTTTGATCATATCAACTGATTTTATAGATTTAATTAATTATTAATTAATTAAGTCATGTATTTATTTATTTTTGTTAATCAAAATAACCGAAAAACTTTTGTGGAACATGCTATATAAAATCGAGAAGCGATTAAATCAAGTATTATTTATTTATTTATTTATTTATTTATTATGCATTAGTTGTAATTTCAAAGATTAAAATAAATCTAACCTAATTATCAACTAATGTAAAAGGGTCCACGGCTACTAGGCCATCTGGGCAGCTATCCAGTATTATAACTAACTTATTTTTAACTTACATTTGGTAGTTTATTATTTTGAAATAGTTCATTTACAGTCCTAATTGATTGCTTCTTATTTTTAGGTAATTAGGTGGCTAGAAACTAAGAGGTAAAAAAGAAATAATAATTAATCCAGGGAGAAGAAGGTAAACAAAAGAAAAAGGAAGAACCAAAAAATTAAAGGGAACAAAACTGAACCAAAAAAGCAAAGGGGACTACAGAAACGGAGCTTAGAACTACTGGTACAATAAGTATGAGGTTTGTTAGTTTAACAATTATTTTTCTATTGTTTATAATTACATCTTACTAATATTTCTTTTTCTTTTTTCTTTTTTAGGCTACGGTATGTAAGAAAATAGGGCAGACCTTACAAAAAGGAACTGGGTAGTTTGCCGAAATACAAAAAGGGACAATGAATAGGGACCTACTAAATTTGTGCTTAAACGGGATTACATTTGTGTGTATGATAATTAGGGTTGTAAATAAGCAATAGCATAGGAAAAATTATGTGTACATCTCTAGCTTTAAGTTATGACATCCTTTTGTGATTTAAGTTTTATTATCTTAAGCAGTTTTAAGTTTTGATGTAACACCATGCAGTTCTGTTTGTATAGTTGTCCTCTTTTTATATTTTCTTATTTATTTTAGATCATAATTTTATTTTAACAAAATTCATTTTTTCTTTTTTTGTGTAATTCTAACAAATTCATTTTCTAAAAATATTTGTTTTCAGCTTTCCTTTTAGCTTGTTGTCTGTGTAAAGAGTCTTACAGCCAGGGCTGATAGGGTTCGTTTGTAGGCAGTTACAGTCTAGTGTCTTTGTTCGCGTTTCGTAAGTAGGTCCTCAGTGCATCGAGTAGTAAGTTCGTGTCCTCCTCCCCGTAGGTGAGGAGTTCTGTTGAAGTTTTTGCAGTCCCGAGTTCGTTAAGTAGTCTTTGTAATTCGTTGCACCGTTGCAGAACATGGGTGGCAGTCATTGTCGCGTTCCGGCAGTAATGACAAGCAGGGATCGGCTGTCCGAGAAATAGATGTAGCTTGACTGGCAGGAAATGTCCTAGTCTTAGTCTAGCGACCGCAATCATGTTTCGCCTTGGAAGGTCAGGCATCACTGGTTTGTTTACTTCCTTATGATGGCTAGCTAGGAATGTACCAGATTCGCGCCAAGTAGAACTTCTGCTATCATGCTGGGTCTTCCTTAATTGTGCTCTAGCCGCCTTGTAGCCCGGTGGGTTTATCAGTTCGCAATGAGAGCGGAGCGCACTCTTTGCGAGCTCGTCAGCTCTCTCGTTTCCTTCTATCCCCATGTGGGCTGGGCACCACGCTAATATTATCCTTCCACTGTGAAGGGAGTTTCTTATGTTTACTGCCAGCGGGTTCGCGTTCTTGAGGTTTAGAATAGCCTTGAGCGAGGAAAGGCTGTCCGAGAAGATGGCACAAGTGCCCTCCTGTTTAGAGGCCCATCTGACAGCCTCCCAGACAGCCGTCAGCTCGGCCGTAAAGACATCTGACCACGCTGGCAGTTTGTAAGCGCATGGGAGTGCAGGAGTTTGTTACTCTGTCCAGATCGCTATACCTACACCTTCCTCATCCTTTGAGGCGTCCGTATAGATCTTTATGTCAGCTTGTATTCGTTGGTAAGTGTCAGTGTGCAGTCTTATTTTGTTCGTACTGTCTAGGTGTTCATAGCTCTTTGCATTTGATAAGATTCTTCCTGTAAGGACTCTCCAAGGAGGAACGGTGCGCGTTGGGTTGAGGTGATCGGGATTAAAAGGGATTATTTTAAGGGGTTCTGGGATGTTTGCAATGATTCTAGTCAAGCTAGAGCAGGTGCGCTTGGTGGGGATAGGGTTCTGGGATAGGATGTCCAAGGTGTAAAGGCGGAGTGGTGAGTCGGGAATATGGAGGTTCTTAAAAAATAAGTTGCCAGCGAGCTCGTCTCTTCTTTGCGTGACTGTAGGGAAGCCTGATTCTATGAGGAGACTATTTATGGGAGTTGTGCGAAGTGCGCCGAGGGCTATCCTGGCGGTGGCGTTTATGGATGCCTGGACTTTGCGGATGTTCGCAACCATAGTGAAGCCATAGATTGTTATGCAGTAGTCTGCCTTGCCAACTACCAATTGTCTCGCTATTTTTGTAGCCGTCTCTAACGGAGGCCCAGCATTTCAGGTTATTCCTGCTTCTAATCGATTCTGCAACGATCGCCGAATACTTTGTCCAGTTCAGGTTGTGCGAGAAGACAAGTCCAAGGATTTTGAGGTTTTTTAGTAGCGGGATAGAAGCTATGTCACTCTCAAAGGCATTCTCTGAACATTTGCGTCTCCGACAAACGTGTAGAGCTTCAAGCTTGCTGAGTGAGATTTTGGCCCCATTTGTGTCGGCCCAGACTGAGATTGCTCTCAGAGCTCTATTGAGCACGTGGTTGATAAATGGGACCTCACCAGAAGCATAACAGATAATATTATCAGCGTAGATGTGGTAAAAGAGATTTGGAACCTTATCCAAGCTCTCTGACAGAGAGTGGATGAAGACGTTGAAAAGGTGGACCGAGAGGGGCGACCCTTGCGGGAGTCCGTTCTGTAGGGTGCGGACAGTGGAGAAATGTCCTCCTGCTCTGACCTTGATCCTTCTTTTTGTCAAAAACGAGTCGACGGTGTCAACAAATCTCTTCCCCATGCTCCATTGTTTCAGGTGTCGGAGAACTGAGTTCTTAGGTGTACGATCGAACGCCTTTTCGAGGTCAATTGACAGCACAACAGAATGCTTTCCCCTAGAGAGCGCGCATGCCAAGTTATGCTCCAGCTCCTGGAGGAGGGACTGAGTACCTCTTCCAGGTCTGTAGCTCACAACCTGTGGCAGCAGCAGCTGCTCTAGCTTCCATGACAGTCTGTTTGCCTTCAGCTTCTCCAGGATTTTGGATGTTGTGGATAGGAGTGAGATTGGTTACCACAATAATAGCTTTATTACATTTAATCAGAGTGCCCAACCGCTATTGTGGAGACATGATTAAGCAGAAGTATCACCAATTGTAAGGGCCAATATCAAACACATAGTCAGAGAAAACAATTTTTGGTATACTTGGGTATAACTAAAAATAACAAAAAAACATGAGCTTGATGTTTATTTGTATACTTCGATTTATTCCTTGTTATTTTTGTTGCTTTGTTTACGTTTTTCTTGTAAATTTGTTTTTCGTGTAAAAATGTCTTGTTTTGTAATTGTTTATTTAATTGCCTTTAATGATTACTTCGGGGGAGACATTGACTGCCGCAGCATATATGTATAAGATTCACTCAATAAAATTTCATAAGTCTAGACAATTCAGGCATTATTGGAAAATGCACTCAATTTCAGAAATTCTATTATTTTACAATTACCTCTATTACCTTTAAACAAAACCTATCTACTAATTTAATCAAAATTAAAAAAAATCCCAATTTTATAGGTTGTTGATCCTCTACTGGCATTTTTATTTCACAATCTGTAATGGTTGCTGCCGTTAATAAGTTTGTGTTATTTATTTATAATTGTTTACTTTAATTGATTATTTTCATATATTTTTCATAACGAAAATGAATCTTCAAAATTTCAGCCCTGGAGTCGGTTTCTTTTAATTAATAAGTTATGTTTTTGTTAAAGTTTCAGATCAATTAAAATGATCTGAGACTTTACCATTTGTAGATATTTTTTCGTTTGTTTTTGTTTTAAATTTTTGAGGATGTGGCTACATTGAAAGATTTTCATTATATACCTCGTTAGAAAAATTGTGTACGTGTTAATTTGTAAGTTTTTATATAATTTCTAGTTTTGTTTGTTCCAAGACGGAGCAAATGGTGAATTATAAAAGTAAGACGTAACAAGCTGTTGAAATCGGATGTGTATAAAATATGTTGTAATGATTCTAGTTGCAGTTACATTAGACAAACAGGTGGAGATATAAAAAATCACATAATTGTTAATTGTTTTACTCATTGGTTTTAACATTGGTGTACGAATTTTTTAGAAATTTGTTGTGTGTTTATAAAGTGTCAAAAAGTCATACCTATCATGGGAATGATAAGCAATTTCGGAATAAATATTTATTTGAGTGTTTGATTGTTTAGAAGAAGGCTTGTAATGTAATGCTTATAATGCTTAGCAACCCGGCTATTATGATGCTTTTATATTTTTGTTGCGACGAATACTCGTATAAATAAAAAAGCAAACAATTTCGACGTTAAAGGTGTTTTAGCTGTGTTTTTAACGTAGATTATATAGCAAAAAGGATAGGCTATGAGGAAGAAAAACTTAAGTAGAATCAAATCGTTGTGTTCGTTTTAGTCATGGAGTTCAGAGCGGGCAGATAATATAGTGGTTGAAATTGTATTAAGTATTGAAAAATTCAATAGAAGAGATCTCATTATATAGCAAAATTATAATTTAATTTTTGAATTTATAATTTTATTATTTTTGGAATTTTTTCGACTTTTCCTAGTGCCCCATTTATTTTCTGATGATATTTATTGTCATTGCCTTTGTGTGGCTGACATCATATAGATAACTCTAAGCATTCCGTCAGCTAATAATGACAATTCTATTGTAAACAAACACACCGGCATTGAAAAATGTTCAATTTTATGGCCAAGGCTGTTTATTTTTATAACGATTTCACTTCTAATTTATTTGAAACATTATAATTTATTATTCAAATAATTAAACTTGCCTGGAAAATGATTTCCTGTGACAGTAACTCTGTATGTATCTACAACATAGCACAAGTGCACTTTTTCACCACAATTCAAGACTCCGGAGTATCGATTATATAAAGTCAATTTCACAGATGCTTCACTACAGTTTCTCACTATTATTAACAATATCTAAATCACTTTTTATAACTTGTTTCAAGTTAAATCACTAAAAAACCATCGGACTATTTTTCGTAAATTCAAACAAATTTTGAAATGTCAGAAATTTCGAGCTGACAACAAATAAATAACCCAGCCATCTTTTCATTTCCCCCTCGTGTCTACAAAAACATTTATTACTTATCACATGTACGCGAATTTTACACAGCATAGCCTATCCTTTTTGGTTTATAATCTAAGGTTTTTACGAACATATAGGTCCGAGTCAATATCAGAAGTTATTTCCGCATTAAATTATTTCGATAGAGCACTATGATTTAAAATATTTTTGGCAAAAGGCAAATTGTTTTTTTTTTTTTTAAATAATTCTTATGTCAAATATTGATCTATATGGGCTCTAGGTTCAACATTTAACACTTTTTATCTACATTGTTCGTTATTCCAATTCAATGTGATTGAAAATTTGTTTTTTGACAAAAATATTTTAAATCCAAGCTCTATCGAAATAACTTAATGCGGAAATTTCTTCTGATCCTGACCCGGATCCATAATGCGAAAAAATACAGCTATTGTTTCTAAAAAATTGGTCAGCGAACTGACTTAACAGATTTTGTTCTAAGGTTCTTCGAGTAGAACCCTGGTTTCATGCAATGAACGAATAGCCACCCGTTGATTTTTCAAAGCGATATTGATTCAAGTCTGAGTTGTTCAAAACTTTTACGATTGTAGGGTAGCATTTAATTTTGCTTAGGAATTTAGGGTTGCCAAAGAGATTTATGATAGTTGTCAAGCATATATTTTACAAAATTTTAAAAACAACTTCTTCCGTCTTCCTCTCGAAACCATTTAGTTGTGGACCCAACCCCCCCCCCCCCGCCCGCCCTCCCCCTTAGGTTACAGGGTTGGATACGGGACTGGTCCAAGAGCGCATCAGCATAGCTACCTTTTTTTCAAATTAAAGTAAGTGTCTGAGGGCGCCACACCGATTGAGGTGAGTTCCCCTGTTGACACAGTGGAAAAAAAAAAGGAAGAAGACGTCGCCATTTCTGATAGCTGATTCCATATTTCTGAATCGAATACAGTTCAACAACAGCATAATCAAATCGGCACACAGTTTTCTAATAATTGCTTCTGCATAAGACGACATTATTAACGCAATTGTAACAAGAAACATAAATAATTGTGAAAACCTCTCCCGTCAAGAATTGGCAATCCTCCTCTTGGAAGTGCAAGATCAAAATTACGAATTGTTACTGCGTTTCCCTGAACTCTTCCTTACTATCACCTAACTCTAGAGCATTAATACGAGAAGTCTGCTCCCGATCTAAAACCTGGGTTCGAAAAGGTAAAGGTAAAGGTATAGCACGTGCAAGAGTAACGATAAAATGAGCATTTAATTCAGTCGGGTTTAGACAGTAGTTAGTGCTAGTCAAGTTTGAAATTATAGTACCTTCCTTAGTCTTCTCACTACTGAAGTGCAGATTATGTAGCTTGCGATATTAAGAACAATCGGTATCTACTCAGAAAACTTGCTTAGAGCATAAAAGTTAGCCTATAATGACAAGTTAAGAAGCTGTAGAGCAAAATTGGAAAATTTCTGGTGTTTTTTAGAATGAAACAAGTAATTTCATATATTTTCGTCTTTTGCATTAATGTGGAAAAACAACTTGGCTATGCATTATTGTTGTGCAACTGAGACAACGAATTAAAAACAAAAATCGAGAGAACGTAGGATTATCCGAACGACAAAATCTTATTAAATCCCTCAAAATCTTTTCAACCTATTCATAATAATGTACATCAGGTCACACTACTTCCCATTTTTAAGAAAAAGATAAATTTCGCTTTGGCCCAGATGCTGAAAGGAGATGTAAAATTCCTCTGAAATAAAATTCTCATTTTCCCCGAAAATATCAGAGAATCCAGGATGAGTTCTCCCACTTAATTTCTTCATAGCAAAACGAATGTAAACAGAAAAACGTACTGTTCAAACATCATAGGATTACAGCAACAACATGTGCCCATTTACAGCAACAACATGTGACCAAAACATTGTCAATATTTAATAAAAACCGGTTTTACAAAAGCGCGAGAAAATTTTATGAGAGTAAAACGTAAAAACTCCGCCTTTTCTAATTTATTTACGAAAATGAAACATTTGCCATTCTGTTTCGTTGCATGCAACTTGCGCTTTCACATTTTTTATCTTTAATCATAAAAGTTTTAAAGAGCGTTTGATTTTTTTTCGATTTTTTTTCTTTCTTTCTGCATTTTAAATGTAAAACACTCGGAAATCTCGCATGCTTCCTAACTTGTTATTAGGTTGACTTTGATAAAAGTATTCTCTCTCTCTCTCTCCCCCTCTCTCCACCTCCCACCTCCTCCTTATATCCTTCTCGCTCTCTCTCTCTCTCTCTCTCTCTCTCTCTCTCTCTCTCTCTCTCTCCCTTTCTCTCTCTCGACTGACCGACCTTTATTCTTTAATATTTATCTTGAGAAAATCCTGGAGTATTAAACTTGGTCAGTACAAACTTAGCCGTCTCTAATTTTACCATAAAACCAGACTAGACTGTAATTTTCAAATATTTATCTTACATTTATAAATCCACAAACACATTTAACCTTCCTCAAAAACCAAATCCTAGAAAAAAAGGCAGAGAATTACTGAAAGAACAAAGAAAATTCTAAGGCTAAGCATTTGAAAATTAAAATTTAATTTTTTTTTTTAGATAATAGTTAATTCTCATCACCTACCATTGCTGTACCTATGTAAATCCAACAAACCAAAATGAAATATACCTAGTAACACAAAAGGGAAAGAAAAAAGCGAAAATCAATCTTCAAAGAATCTCAACGTGTTCAATTGCAAATAGATACCAAAAAAAAAAAAAAAACACAAAGTAGGATTCAAGAAAAAAAAAATCACAAGTTAAATCTGAATGATAAACATCCGAAAGGTTACTTAAGATAATCAGCTTTAGCTAGTCAAATCTCTTGACTAAAGAAGGTTTCTTGAAAGGGTCCAAGAGTACGGTTTATTCGCTAGGATTAGTCTTGGTATCGTATTATGACGGTTTAATTTTTTTTTTAGTTTTGTACATGTGAAAACTTCTTAAAATGTCAACAGAATTTAAGAAGAGAATTTTCGGATTTGTAATGATTTATCTAATTTTTCTGTTTGAGTTCGCGATTAACTATTCTCTATTAACTGGAAAGAAACTTGTTGGATATTTGCATTTTGTATTATCAGTTTAAATCTGTAATCTTCTTCTTGGAAATAATTTTTTAAAAACGAGATTAACTACAATGGCACACACAAGTACAATGGTATTTCTTTCAACGAATATATAATGGAGGATTGGCAAAAATCAAAAACAATAACAGACGAAGCGTTTTTAATAATTTCAAACATTCACTCTAAAAATATGCTGTTAAAGTAAATTTGAATTTTCATGTTTTAATAATTTGAAATATTTACACAAGTATTGGGCATAAGCAATGTACGCAATTCTGGACATAAACTTAAGTTAGAAGTAGAGGAACATAACACTGCTAGCTCTCAACGAATTAAGTCCGAACCGAGATACGACTATAAGTACGACTAAGATCGAATTTACTTAAAGTAAAATTTTTCTCTAATAATGTAATTTTGCCTAGTTTACTTACACTTAAGAATTTTATGTATTAATACCGGGATGTAATTTTACACCGTGTTTGTAGAACATTTCTATATATTTGAGAGAAATTTTGTATATTTTAAGTATAATAACCCGAATTACCCTTCAAAGGCTTAAGCTGACGTTTTACATTGTTTTTTATATTGAATCCAGAGTAAATTTACACCTCCTGAAGCTACAAGTTGTCTGTTTCTTATCGTGGGACCAAGTTATTAGCTCCAATATTATTGGTGTAGCCTAAAATTATTAGCGTAGACTTGCCAGGTGCGTATCCAGACCGGCAATCTAAGGGGAGGGGGAGGGCGGAGGGTTTGTCAAAAACTAAAATGTTCGAGGGGAAGGAAAAAGGCGGAAGAAATCACGTAAACAATTTTATTGAATTACATTTACGTTTTATCACAAAATACAATTTTCGATTTATTTGGAAAACCTATCGATAGTATTATCCACATTAATTTCGATCTCAGGGTGGATATTAAGGACTCATATTCAAATACGCTTTCTCGTGCAAAGTTTGAAGAAATAGATGCTGACGCAAGCGATTCTATCATGCGTGAAGTAATTGACTGAGACTGAGCTTGCACCTTGAGTCACATTCAAAGGAATGGTAGCTGGAATGCATGATATGTTACGAACTAATTCTTCTGATGGTAACTTAACTGATCTTGCTTTCTTCTGAAAAAAATTGTTAATTGTCATATCAAGTCTTTCGCTTTACACTTTCTCTATTATTTCAACTTGCATCGCTAACTAGTGTAGCAAGTTTATACTTCTCCTACAAATTAAAAGTAAACGTAAAGTTAAATTAAACAACACTACTTGAATTAATACGAATGTACAAGCAAAGCAACACCAACTACCGCACAGGAAAGCAAATAGATTATATTTTTATAGTTTTGCCGTCAAAATTCTGAAGAAAAATTGTAGAATCAATTTTAGCAGCACTCGAATCAATCCAACTGATCTCTTCAGCAACCAATTGTGTATAAAAATTCGAAAGAAAAATGTTCAAGTAAATGTCTAAGAACAAAATCTATGCTTGCCAACGCTCATAAATATTTTAAGCGACCCAGACCAGCCAGGGCACCTGAATCAATATAACTCTTTGGAACCATGGTTGGCCAACAGTAGTGCATGAAAAATCTAAAAAAAAAAATATCCAATCTTTCTAAGAAAACTGAATGGTTGTGCTCTTGTCCGAAAGAGTGAATCACCAGAATCAATGCACCATTTCGTTTGGACCGTTGTCTGTGAAATTAAAATTTTTAAGAACAATTTGCAAGTTTATTTCTAAGAAAAATTTAATGCTTCCCTACGAACGTAAAGTTGTGAACAACTCAGGCTTGAATCAGTGCCGCTACGAATATTAAAGGGTGACTATACGTTGATGATTGCATGGAACTAGGGTACTACTAGAAGAACCCTAAATCAAAATTCGTTAAGTCAGTTTGTATGCTTCTAACCAAGTTGTCGTGTCATCAATTTTATGTCGGAAAATCAGATAGGTTAAAAAAACTTATGATCGCTGACCAATTTCTTAGAAACAATAACACTTTCAAATCTCGAAATTGTGTGCTTTTTCATCTATAGCATAGTACGCTGTTCAAGTGAAAATTTCGTTTCCTATACAAAATCTATGTAAAAAAATGTGGGAGAAAAGTGCCACGAAAATTTCGGTCTGGAATTTCGTAAAGTAGTATGTTGTTCGAAAGAAAAAATCAAAGTTTAGATCGTGGAATGCAGATGGCGCTAATATGAATTGGAGACATTTTTCCGTTGCTATTTATATATCCAGACATATATTTTGCACGGAAAAGTTGACAGATATACCCTTTGATGTTTAGCGCTTTGACACATATATGTAATTTGTGACTATACGTGTATTACTGCAGTCAGTTTAATGTTATTTAATTTCTGATTTTACATTTTCTCCACAACTTTTTCCGTGTAGAATTATATGCCCATAATCAGGGATGTAAAGGACTCACATTTTGACTCAACTCATCGCTCAACTCAAGCAGTGAGTCCGCTCAATCACAGAGTCCGCTCAACAGTTGAGCGGTGGTTCATCGCTCGAAATTTGAGCGGACTCACTGGTTGAGCGGACTCAATCGTGAGCGGACTCAGTCTTGAGCGGACTCATTGCTTGAATGGACTTGAGCGGACTCAAGTCTTGAGCGGACTCACTGCCTGAGCGGACTCATCATTTGAGTTGAGCGGACTCATATCATATTTTAAATAAGGAAGGAAGGAGGAAGAAGAAATGTTGGCTAAGAAAATTAGCAAAAGCTAAATTAATAAAATATAATATAATGAATGACTTTTTTATAAGCTTTCCTTATTTTATTGAAATTTCAGTTTCAATTTTAATTAAATCAGATTCTCCTTATGTGATTTAAAATATGATTTGAGTCCGCTCAACTCAAATGATGAGTCCGCTCAGGCAGTGAGTTCGCTCAAGACTTGAGTCCGCTCAAGTCCATTCAAGCAATGAGTCCGCTCAAGACTGAGTCCGCACACGATTGAGTCCGCTCAACCAGTGAGTCCGCTCAAATTTCGAGCGATGAACCACCGCTCAACTGTTGAGCGGACTCAATGATTGAGCGGACTCAAATCCTGAGTTGAGCGATGAGTTGATATGATAAATGAGTCCGCTCAATTACAACCCTGCCCATAATGCAGGCAAAATTTTCGCTTGAACAGCGTACCAGGCTTATAGGAGAAATCGGTGCAACAAAAACATAAAAGCGTCATAAAAAACGGGCTGCTAAGCATTGCGTGACTTTTCCTAAACAATCAAACACTAAAATAAATAATGTAGTATTCCTAAATTACTTACCATCCTGTGGTAGGTATGATAGACACTATATAAAACACAAGAAAATTCTAAAACAAATCGTATACGTTTCAAAGACACAGAGCTACGAGCGAATGACTCTTATACCCACTCCAGACTTTCACTATTAGGTACTACTCAAAATAAGCCTAACAAACGCCCAACCCAGCGCCAGCTGTTACCGCATATCGGTGCTGTCGAGGCAGAAGCTCTTAAGTTGAAGATTGGGAAAAGTGCGTTACAGCACCCGCATTAATCACCGGCGTCGGCTACACATTGTATCCGTACCATACGAAAATCGGCCTATTAAACTTTTACAGCTCACTCTACAGTTCAGAGCCCCATTAAATTCATCACGAAGGTGAGGTGGCGCTTGGGAGAGGGGTCATGACCACCCGTGACCCTCCCCCTATATACGCGCCTGAGATTTGCTGACTAAGAATTAGCTCATTCCACAAAAAGCTCGACAAATAATATTTAAATTTCAATAGAGACATTTAAAATCAAAAAATTAATATTAATTACAGAAGTTTTTGAAATTTTGATGCATGGTAGAGAGAGGTAAAATAGCTACAAATTTAATTTTTCAAGCATCATCGAGGTCCGAAACATGCGCAAAATTTCAGAAAAAACATAACTTTATAGCAGCAAGGATAACACTGCAACTTGATATGACATTTTTTTCAAGAATTAAAGTTAATGGCCCGATAATTGAGACAATTGGCCATAAATCGTTACAAGTTGAGTGTTTTAATGAAGTATAAGAGGTCTCCTTTGAAACCTGTGTCCAAGCTTGATCCCTCGATAGCCGTCAAAGGTCTTACCAGCATTGAGGGAATACATTTGCTTCGAAAAACGAAAAGTGTTCATACATAAACTTGAATTCGAAGGATTGATTTTAGAGAGGGTGTATATACAAAAGTATGATCAGACCACTCCAAAGAATCCATTGGCATACACCATCCATTTTATTTATCGAACACACTGAATACAATCTGACAATTCAGCACATGTCATAAATTTTCGGTCAAAGTTTTCTGAACTAATTATATTTAAAAAATATCTCCAGCCAAATTTCAAGAAGTTCCATTTCCTCTTTTCTACAGATTCTTCAAAACCCATTGAAGAAAAATAAAAATTAAAAAAAAACCGAGAATGATCTTTTGGATATATTCAAGGATACCGAACATATCCAATGTCCTTGAAGACAACCAGGACCTCCACTAACTTTTACAGGAACTTCAAAGATTTCTTTCGTGGGCTTACTATTTGCACATCATGAGATATAAATTTTTGAAGTTACACATACTAAACAAAATTTGCCACTTTTTACAAAATTCAAAATACCGTATCTCCCGTCAAAAATAGACAAAAACGAAAAATATTTCAGCAAAGAACTGATAACACTAAATCCAACCTACCTGTAAAATTTCATCAATATCGAAGATGCTCCATTCAGAAAATTTGTCGATTTGCTGTGGAATGACTCAATTATCAGTTGCTGCGATATTATTCACATATTATTCACACTCTCGCTAGCAAATATGTGTTTTCAAGCACAGCAAGAATTAATAATTAATTGAACATATTTGCACAAACTTTTTATCGTTTTCGAGTTCACATGCTAAGTAGCTTAGAATTATTAAAGGATAAGAGCAGCAAGTGGTCTGACTTGCCTTTCATACAAAAATTCGAATGAAAATTTGTTCAAAAGAAGTGAAGCTGCTTTTATTTAATTTAGTTGTGGAGATGAGAGCTCTTTCGGCAGTAACTCTCCACTCCGAATTCCATACCCTCGAGGAATTTGTATTGAGAAGTACCAAACTCTCTATTCCACTCGAAAAAATTCTCGGCTGTGTTAGTTGTGGAGAAGTAAGAAGAATATTTCTGAACTGACAGTATTGGCTGCTTTTATTGTCCTTTGTGAAAGTACCTAGGTACGTAGAAATTTTTAAATTGAATTATGAATTCACTTCATATCCTGGCTATGTTTACAAACACAAATTCTTGAAATACTTGTATAATACTTACAGAGGAATAAGGATTTTGGTGTCTCAAGGTACTCGATAAAAATTTTAAATTACGCGCAAATGGTCAATTTGGTCGTCTTCCAGAATAGATTTTTTTTTTTTTTTTTATATTATTAAGCCAAGCTCAGGGGATACCCTATGATGCAAAGCACAGCGTGGCAGGAAGGAGATAGGGAAAGGATTAAGGGATATGAGGAGAGCGGCGGAGGTGCCGATGTATGTCGCCATTAAACTTTCGCAGGTTGTATGCCGGAGGAAAGACAGAAGATGGTAGACTGTTCCACATTCGCACAGTTCGGGATAAGAAAGCATCACGGAATTTAAGTGTACGGCCGAAGGTAATTTGAAGGGTAAAAGGATGAGCGCGGGATGCAGCGCGAGTATTGCGTGCAGGAACTATTCTACAAGGGATGCTATAAAATGCACGTTAAAGCTTGTATGTAGGATATGCACCTTAAAGCTTGTATGTAGGATGAAATCGCATCTACATTTTGGCCCTTAATTAGACATGTAATTAGTTTTTCAGTCCAATAAATGGTTTTGGAGATAACTGCAAAAGAAGTGAATCAGTCCTTCTTAAGGTGAAAAAATGTCCGTTTTTGGGTACAAAAATCGACATATTTTCAACTCATCAGTATGGAGAACTGGTAAGTCGTGGAAATTCACTTTCCATGAGAAAAATGTTCACAATAGAGCGCTAATGGATATGAAACAAAGAACGCAAAACATAGGAACTGGGGTGTAGTTGATCCAAGTGCACAAAACCCGTCTTTCGGCGGTAAAAAGTCAGTTATGATGTTAAAACGATAAAAAAAAACTACACCACTCAATTACCCGCTTCTACCTCTTAAATGTAATACCAAACATGACGTATTTTGGACAACCCCCCCCCCCGTCCCCGAAAGCCCCTCCCCCAGAAACTGTTCACCCTTATTTCTGTACTCTACACCCTAAATCCGTAGGAGAAAACCACAATGCTCTACGACCCTCCCACACGGAGTTAGCCGTCTTTCAATATTTCGATACTAGTAACGTTTTGTTTAGCTCCCCAAGTATGGTAGAGAATCTCGAATGGAGAGTTAGGGAGTTTTAATCGGGGAAAACGAAAATTCCCATCTCCCAGACTCCCAAGCTCTCCGAGTATCAGAATCCGGGCCCATTAGTCTCTGCTTTGACGATAAACACAGTTTCGCTTGTTGCAGTTCCAATATAGAATCCAATTCCTTGCAACAAATATTCAACTATTTCACTGTCAATTTGTAAAATTCAGTTAATCCATAATTAATTGTCTGCTTGAATACCCGACGTAGCCGTATCCTCACAAGTCATGTCAAACTCATCATCACTAACCGAAAATATTTTTTTAATGGTATGAACAAAAATAAAATAAGATATTGTGAAAATGTCGTGGTTACGACTAAAAGTAGAATTTTTAACCAATCACGAGTGAATAACCTTATGTGACTACACACTGTTTTCTTATCAGACTGGTAATTATTTCCTTCATAAATGGATTAATAAAAAATTAATTATTAGTTATTAGTGCCGTACTAATAATAATTAGAACAAGAGCTTCTATGAAACAAAATATTCTCCACTAATACTTATTTCCGGTGTTTGGAATAAATACAAGCGCGCCTTAACTGAGTACAATAATGAGCTTAGGAAATCCAAGAGAAGAACTTGGAGAAATCTCTGCGAGGGTATTGATGATCTACCGACATGTGCAAGACTTCAAAAAGTTCTCTCTAAGTCTACCACAACTGCTCTACATACTCTTGTCCTAGGACTAGAAAAGGCGAAACAGGATAAACAGACAGTGCTATGGGCATTCCCAGACATCGAAGGAGCATTTGACAGCACCTCCTTCGAAGCCATTGAGAATGCAACTACCAAAAAAGGAACTGAACCTTCCTTGATAAAATGGTAAAAAGATATGCTTGAAAGTCGAAGAATTACAGCTAACCTGGGTGAGGACTCTATTACAGTAGTGACTGCCAAGGGATGTCCCCAAGTTGGAGTTCTGTCCCCTCTACTATGGTCGCTGGTTGCAGATGATCTCCTACAGAAGCTAACCAACTTCGGATATGACAATAAGGGATATGCGGATGACCTGGTCATTATAATTAGGGGCAAACATGATCAGATAATAACTGATTTATTGAAGAATGCCCTAAACATTGCTTGCAACTGGTGCCAAACAATGCGACTTCGAGCCAATGCTGGTAAGACAATAGTTGTTGCCTTCATGAGAAAAAGGAAGGATAATTTACAAGCACTATCTCTTGAGGGAATAGTAGTGGAATTCTCAAGGGAGGTCAAATATCTAGGTATTATCTTAGATAACAGACTGACCTGGAACTCTCATTTAAAAAGAGTACTAGGTAAGGCTACAGTGGCTACATGGACATGCCGCAGGCTTTTTGGCAAAACTAGGGGTCTTAAACGAAAAATGACTCTGTGGTCATACACATCTATTACAACGGCTTGCATGTCTAGGAGTAACCGGTGTCATGCGTACCTGCCCAACTGCGGCCTTAAAGGCTATGTTGGACCTGCTAGCCATACGTTTGCATATTAGGGAGCAGTCCATACTTAGTACAATTAGGGCAAACCTCCAAAGTACAAATAATTGGGTTGGCCACCAGAAAGTCCTCCTGGATTTCATAGAGGGCGCGATGGCTAACCCAATTTCAGACGTTATGCAGAAACGCCATAACTTGGAAACACCATTTAAGTTGATCTTGGGGGGACCGTCAACAGGGGCATACAGGGGACCCACCCTTTAAAAAGGATATCTTAAATGGTACACGGAAGGGTCCAAAATGGAAGGTAAAGCACGCGTCGGCATATAACGGCCAAGTTTCCATCTCGCAAAGGCATTGAGGGCCTCACCAACCATTTTGCAGGCAGAAATAACGTCATAGAACACTGCGCTCGCGAAATAATCCTCAAGAATATGCGTGGAGCAAAAATATACATAATATCAGACAGGGAAGCAGCACATAAAGCGTTAAACTCATCTACCTTTGTGTCTAAGCTGGTTGGGATACTGATCCGGGTACTAGGGCATGAAGGCATTAAGGGAAACGAGATGCGAAATGCCTTGTAAAGGAAAGAGCCAAATCTACGTTTATTGGCCCGGCGCCTGTCTTTGGACAACCCAAAAGTCACCCTCAGCTCAGATCAGGCTTTCGGAGGACATAACTAAGAAGGCACACTGGGAAAATACCCCGGGGCTGAGACAAGCGAAGAAGTTTATTTTAGTATTCGCAACAGAGGCCAAAAAAATTCCTCACACTCAGCAGAAAGGAACTATGGCTCATAACGGGTCTACTTATTGGGATTGCCCACCTAGGTACCCCATCTTAAGAAGATGGGTAAGGCCGATGATGAGACCTCTCGATTCTATATGGAAGACGATGCCCGCTGAACATGTCCTGTGTGACAGTGAAGCTCTGCGCCGCATAAGGCTAAGCCGTCTAGGAAGGGCATTTCCACTGCCAGAGAATGTCGGGAAAATGGCCCCCAATGGGCGCCGTTGGGCATTTAGGGGTAATGTCACAAAAGAACTTATAGGTCGCGGTGATAAGATAAGATAAGATAAGTCTTGTCTGCATCCCCCGTTATTAATAATAAAATATTTTCAGTGGAGTAATAACTTATTACTCTACGAAAAATATTTATGAAACACAACTGGACTAAGCTTGGAAATAAATGGTAAATTTGCTAATAATTATTAGGCTAATAGTTTATAAAATAGGGCCCTGAAGGTAATTACTAGGAAGAATTCCGGAAATAGGTCTTCGATTGCACAATTTGTTTTAGAGGAGTTATACAAGACTTATCGCTGATCTCTTTTAACATCGTGTAGATTTACTTTCCTAATATGAACTGCATGACTTCTGAGTTTATTGGCTCTTACGTTGCGAAGCCAGCTTTTTCATTTTATTTGGATCTATTTTAATCTATCTATCTAATGCATTGAATAAATATTCAATGATCTAATGTATAAAGTATTTGTAGAAATCCCTTTTAAAATTAAGCAAATGTAAAATCATCTAGAAGAGATATTTACAGACGAAAGATAGACATGAAAATTCCTATCTTTTATTTTGATTAGATTTTAATAACTTGAAACTGGAGTAATAGAACTTCAGTTTTTTCCTATTATCCTTTCACGTAAGTGCATGTCGATTTTCTATTCAAATTACATTAGTGAATAAACTTTTTTTTATCACCGCCGCTGTCCGGTAATGTCTGCTTATTTGAATCCTATCTATATACCTATATGTACTAGTGGATAGTTTAATTGGTGAACTAAGGTCAAACTTGCGCTATCATCTTCATTTGACTATAAAAATTTTGTACATGAACATGACATATAAAAGCAAAGAGATTTACACTACAAATGCCGCATGTAGATATATAATTCGTCTATAAAATTTAAAAAGCCTTACAATCTCTATAAAACTATTTTTCTTTGAAAGACGCCGCATTTACTACTCAGCCAGCGAAGCACTAAAAGAATGAAAAACTCTGCTTTAAGCGTCATAAAAAAAAAATCAAGTTAAATAAAGCCGAATTATCTCAAACATTCTCAAGTCTTGAATGAAAAAAAAATAAAGAAGGTTTTCTTGAGAAAGATCTTAATTGAGGTGATCCATTTCTTATCAGTGTCACCATATACCACTACCCGAGTATAAAGGGTATAGGAACCGCAATTGCCTCAGGCAATGTTGCAGCTTCGACAACAACAACAACAACCATTAACCCATACAGCAAGTGACTTTCTAGAGAGCATAGGATTCAAAAAGAAATTCAATTCAACCAACCATAGGGTAAGATACCGAGAAGAAAAGAATCCCTTCAAAAGTCAAAAACCAGGGCGACCCTTCTACCTCTTTGATATGATATATGTAAGTATGTATATAATCTACTTCACTTGCACCTAGCCCTTCGGGCGGAAAATGCATTATTATTACCCGTATCTCGTCAAAGAGAAAGTCCCTACTTTTCTTTTGAAATGACCCGGATGTTTGCGTCTAATTAAAATGTTAACTAGATCTATATGGACGTCGTCGGTGCGGCAGCGGTGGTGGTTCTCTTTGCTTTTCAACAAATTTTCCATATGAACTTCAAAGGCGGAAGGTAGTACAGTACAACAGCCATATGCACATGCAAATGAATATTCATAATAACCTTGAGGAGTTACAGATAAATGCGGAAAATTCTGTTTAGGCCAGCAATTGATGACTGATTACTGAGTACTATGCTCATGGCAAAATTTTCCCGATCAATTTATTGTTTTGCAAAAAAAAAAAAACAACTATATAGCAAGCATTGCATGAAACTTGTACTATACGAGCTCTCCAGCTCCACTGAACGTGACTTAACTTCAGGAAAAAATAATTAGAAAATAAGGCAAATAAAGGAAAACGAACTCATGGCGTGCCTCGATATAGTAACTACGCTTAGTGGGAATGAGGCTAGAAACCAAATTTTAATTGCAGCTGGGGGTAAAAATCCACTTAGCCTTCGTTCAATTGGATTAAGCTTGAGTCTAATGCAGCACTTCTGGTAGTATTGTATTTTACTAGTCATAATTAACCTCATTCAGGCAAAGAATTTCACCTTTAATGGTTTTGTTTTGTTTTCTTCAAATATTCTTTAGATGTGAGTGGAGAAATTTTTATTTTGTAAATATAAAAATGAAATGGTAATTAAAGGTTAAAAAATATATACTAAGAAATAGTTTATCCCATATATCTTTGTTGGGTCATTGCTATAGTAATATTACAAAGAAAAAGAAAACAAAACATGAATCTTTACTTAAAGAGTACAACCTAAATGGATCTTCAGAAAATTGAAGTATATTGCATTCACCAAATGAACAACTATTTTGAGATCTGTGGTGAAGCGAACGGGGTGCCGGTTTGTTAAAAGATAACTCAGCACTTTAATTCAAATATAAAAATTGTTATTCAAAATATCGTTAATATCACAAATTCAATTCCTTAAAACTAAAATCCAAAATATCGTAAAATAATTCAACAAATTTAATAATTCATGTAAAAGTTCATTGAGAACATCAGCACCGCCCCTGTGATTCTGCTCCCTTTATTTCTGTAAAAAAAAACAATCCACAAATAAATACATGAATTAATACAAAAACAGAATAGGATTTTTTGAAGTATACTGCTACGTGTGGGTCTTGGGAGAAAACTTGAAATCGGTGCAGCGGCAATGTGTATGCTGCAGTGTGTAAGGCTGAAGTGTTAAAGCAGAATTAAATAGTATGCCGTGTATGCACAACAGAATGGCGTTCTGTGCTGCTTGTGTAAAATACGGCAACAGTAGCTGAATTGGATTTCTGCTTAAGTGTTTGATGTTAATGAAGCAGCAGTAGATTTCTGCAGCAGGAGTTAATTGCTGCTTAAGTGAAGGGTGGGAATAAATCAGAAGTAAATTCTAGATTTCTACAGCAGAAATAAATTCCTGTTCAAGTTAGGCATAAAGGTGAAGCAGAAGTAAATGTCCGCAGCTGGAGTAAATTTCTATTTAGACGGAAGCTCAGAGTAAATTTTGAAATGGGAATAGGTGATTCTTCTGCGGGTCGTCGCCTTTTTATAGCAGCCGTGAACTGCTACGTCTGTGTTGCAAGGTAAGTTGCCTTGGAAACGCTTGGTTTCGTAATTCCATTGAATAAAATTCAGACTGGGGTGAAACCAGCTGATTGACGTTATTTCACTTGGCCGACATTACAATATTGTAAATATTGAGTTGTATGACAATGGTGCACAGGATTGTTGTAGACAGGAATGCAATTCCTATTGTTCTTAATTAGATAATTATTATACGTTTATCTATTTTTTTTAAATAAAACAATACTTTGTGGTATCTTTTATGTTTACAGGAATATTTCCATCCCAGGAATTACTGGAAAATGTATTATGAATAGAAGTTGCAACTTAGGATGAGATTATGTATGTGGACTGAACAACTATTCAGTTTGTGAGTGATAAATGAAAAATTTACCTTTCCTAAATTTTATCGTTGGATGATTTATTACTAAAAATCTTTAAACTGATCTATGGATGGATTGACAGAGAGTTTGTGCCCTGAGGGGTCTCTGTCTAAAGCAAGGCCCATTGTTCACCCTCCAGACTTAGGAGCAATTACTTATTGAAACTGCCCGATGCCCTTACAAAACTGAGTATTTGCCTCCAGCCAATGTTGCTGGCTTTTTGCAGATCGTCCAGGACGTGTTGACCAAGGAATCTGTAGCGCTTTCCTGAGAGAGCCGGACAGTGACAGAGAAAGTGAGTCAACGTTTCGGAATTCATCTCTGTAACCCCTGCATGTGTAGGATCATCGTCCTGTAAAAATGACTCCAGTTCCTTTATAGTTTAACCCAAAGGCTCATCAAACCAAAGGCGAATGTGTTGGCGATCAGTCCAAACTTAGATAACAGAGTCAAGATGTTCTACGCAATCCCGATGATGGAGGAAGATTCTTCCGAGATTTCGACCACGGTGAACAAGTTCTTCTGCTATTTCGCTCCCGTTGGATATTGCTGTGCCCTGACACCTACATAACGAGTATCTTCACGGCGGGAAAAGGAAGCGCTCAAAGGCGAATGCAAGCGTTCTTCTTTGGAAGCTCCCAGCGCTTCCTTACGGTATCCTTGTTCACATTGTTTTAACGTGAGCATGTCCACAGAGGGAACCGCTCAAATGCAGATTCTTGTGAAACGCTCTTAGAGCGCTTGTAGGATAGCAATCTTGGAGCACTTATAGGGAATACAGAGGGAATCAAGGTAAGGATTTTATTTAAAATCTCAGTTTTATGCTGAATATGTTCTGTTTAATTTTTAATCTATACAAATTACAAGCACATTTCAACTGACTACTAAAAAATGATAGTTCTGCTGCACTTTCAGATGGATATGAGTCATCTTTTCACAACAAAAAATGAATAAGCCTAAATTCAGGGAAGAGATCTGCTTCCGCAAAGATTTCTTTGGCTATGGTAAAAGAGCGCTTTGGAAAATATATTTGCTGGCTATGTAGTGGAAGCGCTTCTCCTGACAAGCACTTGACATATTTACCGCTGGGCTGTTATTCCAAGGGAGGGAGAGAGAACCCTGAATCCCATTGTTTTACACTCCAATACTAGTTTGGAGGTTATAAACTTTTTAGATAAAGCCCTGGCAGCAGCTTGGCTGTCTGAGCAGATGGCAATCTCTTTGATCACAGTGTCTGAGCTCCGGGGATACCTTCCCGCTTCAAGGATGGCCTGGACTTCCACCTGAAAGACCGTGACATGGCAATTACCATGTGAGGGTCTTTGCTGAAAACTCCTGTTCCGGTGTTTTCATCGGACTTGAAGCCATCAGTGTAGATAATAATTACCAGTTTGACAATGGTGCTTCAGCCATTGACAAACCGTGGTAACTATTATCTGCACTGATTCCAATTTTATTCTGGATGGAATTCTGGGTTTGAAATTGCTTTTCAGCATCGTCTCGAGACGGTAGTCGCAACACCTCCGCGTGTCAGGTGGGATAGACTGCATGAATTCAAATATGGATTCATGTGGAGTCTTGGAGTCTTAGCTCTGCAATTGACGCACCCTTCTTGAGATGTATTTTCACAGGGTGTATGTTGAGGATAATCGCAAAAACCTGAGTGCTAGTAGATTTGAGAGCGCCACTTACCCTGAACTGATGTATAGTTTGGATGTAACTTTCTGGCAACATAAAGAGGGGGGGGGGCACATAGCACTTTAGGATATTCGGACTCTGTAATAGAAATTAGTTTCTAAACTAAACTGTACTTTAGATTACCAATAGGAATAATAACGTAAAATAAAAACCCAAGCTCGAACACAGGAAACATGGCTATTGCAATTTCTAAGATGAGTAAACTGATACTCAGTCCCGAGAAGAATGTTAACGTAAACTGGCTCTAAAAGGAATCTTTGTGCTAATGTCATATTTTAAGTAAAGGGAAAGTCCTGTTCGTGCGATTCGGTTTAGTTGCTTTGTAATCAAATATGATTTAGATAAATAAGCAGGATTGCCAGTATTATGTGAACATGAACCAACCAGTGTACAATGAAAAAAACAGGAAATTTGAAAAATACTGCACCTGTAAGCACTAACACTATTAAGTGATAATGAGGTTTTTTTATATTGTTAAGTGCAATAGAAAAAGAAGAGCGACATCTACATACGGACATAAACAACTTTCTGAGAATTGTATCACAGAAAAGACAAGCGACATCTACAAAATACGGACATAAACAGCTTTATGTTCGGATAATCGATGTTTCGAGAACAGAATATTCGGGAAGATTCTATGACAATTTGTAGAGTATAAAAGTGAAAGCGAATAAATAGAAAAAGTGTTGGATTGCGATAATTAAAAGTAAAGTTGATTTCTGATTATTTGTAGTTATCATAAAAGGAAAAGTAGATGAAATATAAAGGACTTGTGAATTATATTTGAAATAACGTGATTTGAATGGCAAACCAAGGACACGCTCTTCAATGTATAGAATTTTGAATAAATCCAATGGTCTGTTTTCAGTGTGGGCAGAGGAGCTGGAATCTATTAGTAGCACGAGTGTTATAGACTATCACACAAATGCAGTGTCTTTCAGCCAGAGCTAGTATAGCGATTTACCAGACGCCATTAAGGCGATGGATGCTGTGGTGGTTAAACCAAAATTGGTGCGTTTATGGAAGACCAGCTGTGAGGAATTGGACGAATTGACTAAAGAGCACAAGGTGACCGTATGCTGGGTACGTGGTCACAGATATAACAAGCAATGAGAGGGCTGATCTAATGGCCAAAAGGGATTGCACCGCAGCAATAGCTTATGTAAGGATCCAGATCGGTGCTTAATGGCAGCAGAACAAATACCAGGAATCTAGTATGGGGCATTACGGGTCACTGGGCCATAGGACACCGTGCTAGAAGACTGGTAATAGCGGTGTACTATTTCTGCAAGAGCTGTTGTAAGGATTCGGAGGAAATCCAATTCTTCCAACACGTACTGTACGAGTGACTTGCTCTGAAGAATAAAAGAGATAAGCTATTAGATAGCTACTTCTTTCCAAGTCTGGGGGAGCTGCAAAGCACAGAGTTCAGACAAATCCTGATATTCCTAAGAGAAGCACGATGGGTGTAGTGTGGTTTTAAAGGTTATCTCATGAGATCAGGGGCACAATGAACGCACTGGAGGTCTAAGTGAAGCAAGTCTGACATTTCTAGTGGCACCCCTCTTACCTAACCTAATCTGGCACAACCGTGCTCAAATTCTAATTTGATCGTCGGCCGTTGCAGTACTACCAACAAAGTGGAAAAAAATCGCAATCGAAAAATCTTAAAAACAAAACTCTATGCAAAAGCAGGCGTTTCGTAATAGCAGGAACCGTATTACTCATCAGTACGGGTTGGTTCCTGCCTGCCGTATACGCCACAGTGCACAGCCAAGGTGACCTCATAATATGCAGCCATTTTTGTTTTTTTTTTACTTTTTCGATTGCAAGAGTTTTTTCCACTCAATTCTCTAGCTACGGATTTGGCAGCATCCTCAGTCAATTTCATATTGAATAAATTCGCTATGAATTTATTTCATGGCAAAACTCACTACCAACAAAATCAAACATCGAAAATTGTTTTGACATTTATTTTTATCAATTTGAGGTTTAGGATGCCACATCAAATTAAAAATATAAAAAAAAACAAAAGCCGAATATAAATGAAATAATTTACGATTTGCAACATAAGGATGATGATAAAAAATATTCGGTTTGGATGGATTTTATGAGGCGCTTAAATACAAAATAATAAGGTTGTGTCATTTTGCATTTCAAAATTTTGTTAATTTTAGTATTTTCAGTTGAAAACTGCAGAAAAAGATAGAAGAATTTACACGGATCCTACTTAAATAAAATATCGCAGTCAAGATTGCATGGAATCGTGAAACTGCATAAACTTCTCCTTTCAAAAACACGGGTTGCCGCCTTTCATTGAAATTATTAGTTTTGCCGCTCGATCGCCGCCATTTGTGTTTAGGACTTTAGAAAAACATAGACTGACAACGATATTGGATCTTCATTATCGTTGTCGTGTGATTGCAATTTTAGATTATCCTATTCATGCAGTAATAGATGGCAGTCATGTTTACTTTAAATAAGCTCCTAATAACATTAACAATTACAATTACAATTTTACAGACTAGCTATGGTTCTGAACCTAACTTAGGGCGGAAACGTTATCGGGTAATTTTTGGTTCGACAACTTTACTGATCCGAGTCACCTTGGCACCTTGGCATGGTTTTTATTGGCTCCAGTGAAGTATCAGTATATTATGATATATTCAAGTATCCCTTTTATGCCATCTGTCATGATTAATTGCCTCCAAAGTTCTTCGCTTAAGATTTTTTAAACTGCAGACAATTTTATCCGGGATTTAAATGTAATCCAATGTGGAATAAACGGTAGGTGGATCCCGAAAGTATTTTAAGGCCGAGGCATCAAATCAAGAACTAATCCATCTACCGCACGAAATACTCAAATTTTACAGTATACGTAAATCCCTAACAGCTTTTTAGTATTTGTGCTATCTTCCAATAATCTTATAGTCATTTTGTAAATACAGGAAAGTAGGTAAATGAACTACGAACAATACATTTACGGAGAAAAAAAGTATAGGCCATATCATATTATTAGCTACTTATCGAAAGTCAAATCAATTCTTTTTCATTTCCACAAATTAGTAATATTTTACTGTCGCATGAAATCCATTCTTTCCTTTTATTAACGTTAAATACAAAAGTAACTTTATAATCCAAATCGATTGGGGTAGGAATTTTAAATATTTTCTTTTTTTGGTATGTAAAATGAGAAATATACTTAATCGGCTTCTGTTAATGTGCTCTAAATGAGATCCCTTTCTTCGTAACATTAAATTGTTCTTGTCTTGTATCAGTTCAACTTTAATATCATCATAAATCACAAAGAACACAAAGAAATTCTCAAGATCCCCTTGAGACTTTTGTCACCATTATTAGCACCTCACCGGAAAGTGTTAAAATGGCATTCCGTTTTAAAAATATTTACCTAATCCCATCGAAATGACCGAGATAAATCCAATCAGGCAGAGTGGAAAAATTGAAGCGACTTCTTATCACACACATAAATATTCAAAGCTTTGACAGTATATTGAAAACTGAGGAGAAAAGTCTCCTCAACAACATCTTAATAGAGTAACAAAAACCCAAATTTGATACAATGATATCAGTAAACGGTCCCAAGTTGATTAGAGCCTTTCCAGGTCGAATCACAGTTTGCATATAAACACCTATGTACATACATAATACAAACTCAAAACGCAACACACGATTTTAAGAGGTATATCTTTTAGGTCTGGACAGACTGATTCAGGTCCAGCCAACCAATAAAGACATTAAGAAGAAAAGGCATCTTCATTTGTCGCATCCATTTGCCGTGAGTGTTATCACTTTCGAAATTAACATGTCTCCAAGATTTCAGCACTTTGCCGCCACAGGTCAATTTATTTTGTTTGATTTTTTGTTTTGCATCTTGTGATGCTTTTTGATTGTCTGTCTATACATATGGAGAGAAAAAGAGAGTGCGATCTGGAGGAGCTCATCAGTTGTTGTATTTTTTTTTCTTCTTTAACCTGCGATTACAAGAAAAGTCGCTAAACACTGCTCTTTACTTAATTCCGCTGGGCTCACACTACTAATGGAAAGAACTGTTTCGAACATCAACAAAAGCTATTTAACGATTTAATTAATGGCAAGAGAAGCGATTAAAGAATCGTAAAACAAGAAAACGAGGGTGTTGAGATGGAATTGAAAAAAAAAACAATCTCACGAAATATGTCTGAAAAATTTTGAAATTCATTTGAACAGATTTTGTTTTCTTTTTAATTAATGTTGAGGTCTCAAGTATACGAGAGTATATGACACTTTTAGCAAGCTAATAACTTTTATGGCAGAAAATTATTTCGGTGTTTTACTATTTCGGTTATTTTAAAAGCAGTTTCCAATTAACTGATTTACCAAAATAGTTTATTGTGAACTATGTTGAGATTTGTTGCGATCAAAATTCACTAGAAAATGGGAATTACTAGGAATTTTTCCAAAGATTATTATACAAATTTCCTTCATTTTTCCCTAGGTTCCAAAAAGTATAAGAAATACGGCAGAAAAAAAAACAATTAGCATAACTTTTGAAAACTAATTAGTTTTGTTTGCTAGGGGAAACATCTATAAAAGTACATTTGCAAATTAAGAGTAAATTGATTAGTCGTCGCCTGAATTCTTGTTTCGGCCATACGGCAATTTTGCATTTTTATACCCTAGATGAAATCTAAAGGGTATACTAAGTTTGTAACACCTCGAAATAATGATGGTAGAGCAAAATGAATTGGACACCCACGCATAATATTAAAAGTTATTTTGATTTCTGCATGTCCGTCCGTCCGTCCGTCCAACCGTCTGTCTGTCTGTCTGTCTGTGCGCACGATAACTCGAGAACATGTTCACCTAGAAAGCTGAAATTTTGTACACGGACATTAAAAAAAAAGGAAAATTAAGTTCGAAAATGAGACAAATCGGGCAACTCGTTCGTAGGGTTGCCATACAAAAATTTCGTTTTCCACGATATATTTGGACACTACCTGAGAACACGTTGACATAGAAAGCTGAAATATGGTACGCTGTGTTTTCATACTAATAGCAAATAAAATTTCAAAAATGGGCTAAATCGGGAAACCCCTTCTTGGTGTTGCCATATAATAATTTTGGTTTTTTACATATACTTTGAAAACGATCAGTCCTAGACATTTTTGTTGTACTAAAAACTTCTTCAGAATAAGAAATCCTATAAAATTGGTTATAATCATTTTTTCTGTCCGACGAGCCGTTCTAGAAATATATGTGAGAAACCAATACAAAAAATCAAAATTACTCAAATGGGTGACCATACGAAATTTCATACGTGCATTCATCTAGGGTATCATAAGAATTGGTCTTAAACCAATTCTAGCTTTTTCACTTGTTTGAGTTAAGAATGCTTTATATAGTCTTCGGACACGATCTTTCAGAATCTGTAATCGGATTTTATCTATCTTTCTATTACTTTCTGGTATATTCATTGACATATCCACTTTTTCGAAAGCTTTTTTCGAGTAAATTCGGACACAACCAAAAATTTGGCGTATGTCCAAAATATTCATACAATTTTCGTAATTTTTACTTTATTTTCTTGTTTCGGTCATGTCCATGCACAACGAACTTGGACTGATATATATCTTTTATTATATTTAGTCCATATCCATACCTAAATTTATTTAGTCCATATCCATGTTTAAGGATATAAGCGAAAACGTAATAGTGATCTAATGTGCTGTATCGTCCATATCCATATGGTTAAATCATAACGATATATCCAACTTATGTATTTGTACGATTAAATATTAAATGCTTTTTTTATGTTCCATACATATTCATACGTTTTAACAATATTATGTGTAATTATTATGGATATGTACGAATAGATTTTTTTCCCCATACTTGTTTAGTCCATATCCATAGGCTTGTAATAGAAGTACATATGTACAAAATCATATGGATATGTCTAAATCTTATTTTCTCTCTTTTTTATTTGCGACCACATTCATCCTTGTTTTGGTTTTCAATGTAAAAAGTATATATAATCACACCATAATGTCATAAGAAATTCAGTTGATATTTAGATAACACATCAGTTAGATAACACATCAATAGTTTAAAAACTGTGGAGTCGCACTATTGTCGATCTACAAGCCAAAAGATGTACTTGGAAGATGATTTAAGTTTAACAAAATTGTATAAAACGTATATTGATCAAAATGAAGGCAATACCGTCACGGAAGCAATATATAGAAAAATATTTAATACGAAGTTTAATATCGCTTTCCATAAACCGAACAAAGACATTTGCGATAAATGTTACTTGTTTAAAATAAATCCGACAGGAGTAGATAAATTAGTGCATGAGCAACACCAAAAAGAAAAGATGGCCTGTAAGGCAGATAGGGATGTTGACCGTAGTAATATTAATCCAACACATGCAATCATATCTTACGATCTTCAGAAGGTTATTGGCTTACCAAAGGGAAGTGCTTCTATATTCTATTATCAGAGAAAACTAAAAATTTAACTGGGACTTTAATTTTACCAAAACAAAAAAAAACCACATATTGCTGTATATAGACAGAAAGTCATTCTGGGCGGTCTGGAAACGATATTACGAGTGCTTTACTTCGAATATTTGAACAAGTTATATAAGATTTTTCGATGGTTTCAAAAATAACTTTGTGGAGTGATAGTTGCGTCCCTCAAAACCGGAACAAAGTAAATAGCACTGGAATAATAATGTTTCTGAAAAAGCATTATCCAAAAGTTTTCGGAGCCAGGTAATTCTAACTGTACTGCCCGTAGTCAGAGCGTACATGCAAAAATGAATAATGTGGTGAGAATTGATGGTATGAAGTTAGTGGTTTTAATTGTATGTCTACAAATTATACACTTCACTGTTAAACTAGAGCTTTAATACTCGATAAATGTAAAATACTAATAGCTCACTTTATCAAATTTCAATAAACGGAAAATATAAGATATATAATAAATATAATAATGTTGTTGCAATAAACTTTGTACTCACCTGATCTATGTTTGGCAGTTGATTGACTTGATTTTAATAACTTTAATTGAGGTTGGGATTGGGATATTCTTTATTCTGGTCGATACCCAGAATAAAGTGAGGTGAGTAGTTCTTACTGCAGTCGAAACCCACAGAATCTTTATTGTAGTCGCTACCCACAATAAAGTGTACAGTATTAGTAAAATTTCTTATTACAGCGTTACCCGTAATAAGAATCTTTATTTAGTCGCTATCCAAATAAATCTCCTAATCTAGTCGCAACCCAGAATATGAAAAAATTATTTCAATTATCAACGAAACAAAGTGTTAGACTGTTAATAAAAATTCACAGCACTAGGAAATACCACTAAGAAAAAATTATCAAGTCACTCACTCCACTGCCAAACTGAAAAAGAGATCGAGTCAAGACAAGTCAAGTCAAGTGTTCTTCACACGCGATTAACGAAATAAAACGAATTATGGCGAATTTATTACCGAACCGATATCCCCGGGATATTTGAAAATGTTTACGTACAGGTTTTAATTTTGGCCTAGAAAGGAATAGGAAAGTTGGATGGTAGTGGGAAGCTGTGGAATGTTAGAGATTTCTCTAACTTGTTGTAAGTTGGAGACCGGCGTTTCGTTCATCATGGTGAGAAATATCCCGAAAGTCCAGAATGGTCCCAGCGTTGATAAATCCCACGATGATCGAGATGCCAGGATGGTGTCCTATCCACGATGAAGGCTTCCTTTACTAGTGAAGAAAGTAAATCTTTCGCCCAGGTAATAAATGTTTCTCGTTCCGAGGTGATTAGGTGGAGAGGTGATAAGTAGTGGTGGTTTTCCAACTTGAAGTTGCGTTGAAAGCTGGCTAATGAGGGGGTTAGGATGTTGAGAGATCTTCTCAAGTTGTTTGACCGCGAGAGAAAGGAGGTAGTCCTCGATTGGAGTGATGTTTGCACTGTCATACAAAAAGGTGTTGGGAAAGTAGTGTCCGTCAGGTTTTCTATACACTCCTGTACAGGCCCTTAGGATCTTTCTTTCGAGGGCGCTAATTTGCTTCATATAGGATGGTGAAATGGTGTGCCAGATGGGGAAGCAATAGCATATGATTGGGCGGATGAGCTGTTTATATATAAGCAGCTTTGTATCTTTCGGGAGACCGTTTCTCCTTCTGATAATAGGGTTGAGTAGGGAGTAAGCGTAGTTTGCTTTCCTCATGGTAAGCTTGGCGTGGTTGTTGAATTTCAACAGATTATTGAAAGAGACACCAAGATATTTGGCGTTCTTTGAAGGCTGGAGCTTTTCGTTGTTGACTTCAATTTCTATGTTGTTGGCTCGTGTGGCGAGATTGGGTCTTCCCCTTGTGGAAGGGTTTCGGATGCAAATCATTTCAGATTTATTAAGATTGATTTTGATGCCCCATTTTCTGTAGTATTCGTCAAGTTTGAGGACATGACGCTCCACTTTCGTAGCAGCGAAATTGGATGACATGGAGTGGGCGTACGTAAGGGAGTCATCAGCATAAAGTAGTGTGGTGGAATTTGAGTCGTTGGTAGGCTGGTCATAGGTGAAAAGATTGAAGAGAGTTGGTCCGAGGACCGAACCTTGGGGGACACCAGCACTGACTGATATTTCCTGAGATTTGGCATTCTCAATTTCTATGAAGAAATTCCGGGATGACAGAAAGCTATGTATAACCCGGGTGAGATAAGGCGGGAACTCGAGGTTTATAATTTTGAATATTAGCCCGTTTGTCCAGACTGAGTCAAACGCTTTCTCTACATCAAGGAAGCAGCCTACTGTCTGCTCCCTTTTGTTGAGGGCGTTTGTAGAATCAGAGAGGAATTTGAGCAAAGCGTGAAAAGTGGAGTGCTGGGGCTTGAAGCCGAATTGGGTATCTTGCCTGATATTTAGGTCGAGGCAGGTATTTTCTATGTGTTGGCGGACTATTTTCTCGAAAAGTTTGCCCAGGTTGGACAGAAGAGAGATAGGGCGGAACTCATTAAGGTTTTTCGAGTTTCCTTTTTTGGGAATTGGAACTATGCGTGCGGTTTTCCAGACATCAGGAAAGTAAGAATTATTGAGACAATTATTGAAGATAATTGTCAGAAATTCTATGGCGACAGGTGGGAGGTTTTTGATAACTTTGTTTGAAATGTTATCAGGGCCGGCGGACTTTTTACTTCTGATAGTCCTGATTAGAGCGAAAACGTGAGCAGGATTTGAAAAGATGCTTAAATCATCCGGATTTAAGGATGTGTTTGTGGAATTAAAGATTGTGGCGGAGGATCCCACTGCCTGTGCAGTGAAGTCATCAACGGTCGAGTCAACATTGGTCCTAAAATTTGCATCGCTTAGAGAAGAGTTGTCTTTGAAAGTGGATTGGAAATATTCCGCGAAGGCGTTGCATTTTTCGTGGGGAAGGTTGTAAGCGTTCGAGCCACTTAAGATGGTTTTGGGGAGTTTTGCTTTCCTGTTGCAGATCCTATTTATGTCCTGAAAGCAGTGTGGACCGGGTTGAATGGAGGCCAGTTTATTCCTAAACTCTTGATCGAGAAACATTTTCGTTTGTTCCTCAATAATTGTTGACAAGCAATTAATTTGCGATAACACGGTTCTGTAGGCTGAATTATGGCTATTAAGGGTTCGGTGAAAAATACGGTTAAGTATTTTTCGAAGTTTCTGCCTAAATTTATATAATTTTTGCAGTTGAAGAGGAAGATTTTTGTATTTGTAGTGTTTGCTCGGCACTGCACTGGAAAAGAAGTCGACATTTCCTTCAATGGCGTTGTTGAGGAAATCTATATGGAAGTCAATTTCCAAGTTCGAGAGATTCCGTTGCGAGTCAGGGAGATTTCCTGTGAGGAATTGAGAGAGCCTGTCCTGAAATTGTTGCCAGTCAATATCTTTGAGTGAGGTTGAGGCTTGGGGGTCTGAAGTCAAAATATTTAAGGGTACGCTGAGGGTGATTGAGAGTTCGACTGCCAAGTGATCAGATTCAGCCATATGAGCTGTACAAACGTAATTTGAGAATTGGGGAAGAAGATTAATAAGATTAGAGGTTACGATATAGAAGTCAAGAGTTGACCCAGAACGTGGAAAGGTCGGAGTATCCTGCGAGACGACGACGAAATCATGGGTGGTGTTATAGAGAAGCCAGTCATGTACTGTCTTGCCTGACGGACTTACGACAGAGTCATTCCATAACGGATGCCTTGCGTTGAAATCACCACCAAGCACCGTGTAAGTGAAATTGTCTGAGATTCGAGCAATGCTGTTCATGTTGTTCTGGATATCAGCTCCTGTGGCGTGGCATCTATTATATAGGGCGATTAAGAGAAGAGATTCGTTGTCACGAAGCTCTAACTTGACAGCAGTGCATTCCATATTGGAAAGGTTACTTATTTTCACCTCTTCGAATTTAAGGTTTTCCTTAATGAGAAGGGCAGTGCCTAGGGTTGTCTCAGATTTGTCCTGACGGATGAAGTTGTAGTGTTCAAAAGCTAACTTATGTCTCTCAGTGAGGAGAGTTTCAGAGAGGAACATAAATGTGGGCTTATGCTCAATGAGGAAGAGATTTAGTGCTGCTCTTTTGCTGTGCCTTACCAGCGAATTGCAGTTAAGTGACATGATTTTCAGCTTACTTAATTGCCTAGACATAGTCCAAATGCAAATTGAAGGTAAGCTGCTTGTTTTTCCGATATGGAAGAGAGCTTCCTGTATTTAGGAAGGAAATTATTGATTTTGCCCATAAGGACGAAAAGGTCGCAGCCAAATAGCGACTTGGCTTCTTTGGTGCAGAAATCGTCAATTTCAGACACTCTTGGTTTTCTAGGAGCTGCATTGGGGGCAGATCTAGGTGCTGCTTGAGGCTTGGGAGCTGTGGGTTTGACAGAATTGTTATAATTAGACGCGTTCTTAGAGATTACCTGGGCGAAAGATTTACCTGGTTGCACATAGTTCCTTGTGGCTTCCTTCACGAAGTCTTCACGTTGTCGACGCTCCTCGGTCTTCTTGGCACGTTGTTGTACTACCTCCTTGTACTTGGGGCAGCCTCTGTAACTGGCTGGATGTCCTTCAGCTTTACAGTTGACGCAATATGGGGCACCTTCCTTCTCGTTTATCCGCTCGCATTGTCCTGGTAAGTGTACATTTTTACACTTCACGCACCTGTAGTCGACCGCGCAGTTCCTCGCGACATGGCCGAAAGCCTGGCATCGCTTGCACTGGGAAATTCCAGAAGCGCGGTATTTTTCCCAGTAAACGATCTGGTTCAGGAGGCGATTTGTGGCCATAATGAATTTGATATCGTAATTACCTCCGAAATTAATTACGAAGGAATTCGATTCCTTGCTCCTGGGCGTTTTAAAATGCGTCACAGAGTTAATTTTGAATCCACGCAGTTTTTCCACAAGTGCTGCCTTCACATCCTCTGCATGGTATGTATGCTGAACTCCTCTCAGCAGAAGTGTCGTCGTCCTGTCACACTTAGGCGTAAACGTGTAACTCTGTACCCCAATGTCCCTGATTATAGTGAACAGCGCCTTATGGTCGTCTTGGCTAATTGGCTTGATAATGCACTTGGTGCCCTTTGCAGTCTTGATGAAAAACTTTGGCCTTATAGCGAGCTTATCAAGCTCGCAATTGAATGCTTTAACATTTAAGTTATGACAGACGATCGGAGGAGGTCTCACTGCCTTTTCAACGTGAGTCTTAGTAGCTTTGGGCTGTATCTCGAAGTCCTTTCGATTACCCAGAATTTGGAAGAAACCACCCGTGTTTTGCACCCTAGGTGGTTGTAGCTCTGACCTTGATGTCTTCTTCTTGGCTGGAGTTCCGGCCGATTGAGGAGACGTCTCTGGGCTACTCTTTGCTCTACGTTTGTTGTTTTCCACAACAGTATAATTGTTTTCATCCTCAGATGAAACCAAACTCGATGAAGATGACTCGGTTGAGTCATTGGACATATCCACATCGCTGGTTGTTTCTTCGGTTACTTCAGGCAGTGAGGCGTTATTGTCGTCGAGCAAATTTCTTGTCCCTTCCTGAACAGTGACTTCCGGGAGGCCTAATTCGTACTTACTGTACAACCTTTTTAAGCTGTTTTCAATAGCGGCCATAAGTGCCCTTTTTTCGGCTTCAAACCCGAGATTTATTTCACTCATGATTCACTAAGAAAAAGGTCTCCTTTATCACCGCAATTCGTATCACTAACTTGTATGTGTCTTTATCACAACACTTAACACTTAGATAATTTCTTTAAATATGTATGTGTCTCTATCACTTTATTATACACTGTGTCTCTATCACTTGACTATACACTAATAATAATTGTGTCTGTATTGAAATGTCACACACTAGCTTAAACATCTACACGGGCACACGCGCACTGTGACTGCGTAAATGCCGTCGGCAAAATTGTGGCATGCAATACTGAATATTAGGATATTCGGATATTCGCTGTGATGTTCACTTAATGTTGTCAGTCACTTGTCACTCGAATGAATGATGATAATGGATGAATACCGAATGAACGATTTTTTTTATAGTAAGATTGGTTCAGTGGAGAAGTGTTTGGACTAGCGCACGCCGATTGTGGGAACGATTTTTTTTCATAACACTACCGACGTCCTCAATGACTGAGAATCTGAGCGAAGAGCGTTAGAAAATTATGTTTTGTTATATTCTATTTCATAAATTTTCTTTTATAAATATTATGATATTCTTTTATAATTTTTGTTAAATAAATTCAAGATTTTAACCATATTTGTAATGCATATATATTAAAAACAATATACTCTACTTATTAAAATTCTCCTGTTAATCAGAAATGTTTCCATTGAGAAGAAATTACTTAATATCTAGTGTATAAGTTTTGTTGCAGACATATTCTTGGAAATAATTAATTACTAAAAATACTTGTAATGATATTTTACCCAATTTTATCTATATAACAAATAAATAAATATATTTGCTAATGCATAACAACTCAAAAGTAATTATAATTGGAATAATTAATTTAATATAAATAAATTAACAATGTTGTGCCCTCTCAATTTTCTATTGCGAAGCAATGAGATGTCGTACATCTTTGAATGTTTTTTCAGCTTTGTTAATTTGTTAAATTTAATATATATGAACATTTCCATTAAAATTTATTAAAATATAAACAGATTATTAGTTAAATTTTTGTTAAAATAAGTATTAAATTCAAACTAAAATTCGTTTTAGTAATAACTACTAATCAATTTTCTATTCTGATTCATAATTTTATTGTAAGTAAGTAGGTAGGTACTTATAAATTGATCATAACATAAGAAGGCATATAAAAAAAAAAGACATTAACATCAAAAAAAATTACCAAAAATTCAATATACCAATCAATTAAAGTATCAAATTTTTAAAAACCATATAATAAAAACTTATAATTAAGCGTATTTTAATAAAATATATTCTAGCCTGTTGGTAAAGATTAGTTATAATCTGAAGCATGTAACTTAATTAAGATATTCCAACTTTAAGCTTTAAACCGTGTTAACCATAAAGGGCAATAAAATATTATTTTACGGAAATTTTTTTTATAATCATTTAAAAATTTATTACTTAAACAGATGTTGAATAATGTCATTGCATGTCTGGAATTAAAACTTTAGAAATGTATGTACATACCTACAAACATATACAAAACTTATTTATGTATAAAATTTTGAAACGTGTAATTATTTTGGAAAAAATAATTCCATAATAATTTTTAATCAAGCATCTACCTAAATGCTTATTTTCATTGTATTTTTTTTTTATTATATTTCCTGCCGACTATTTTATCAAGCCATCAAAATTTTAGTCTTTGATTAAAAATTGGTAGCCCTGAAAAGGACTGATTTTACAAATTCATAGTAATTTGTATCCTTACTTCCTCGTTGGTTTCTTTGTAGCAGCGGCAGCTTTTTTAACTGAGGCTGTAGCCTTTTTTGGTTTAGGTGCTTTTGGAGATTTCGCTGCAGCTTTCGATGGTTTCGTAGGCTTTTGTTTGGGCGTCTTGCTTTTTATTTCACCAGATTTTTTTGCACTTTTCACAGCAGCTTTAGTTACCTTTTTCTTTTCGGCTTTTTTTGTTGTACTAACACTTTTCTTTTTAGTTTCCGCAGATTTTTCTTTTTTGGCTTTTAATTTCTTTTCACTTGCTTTTTTAGTTGTCACAGCTTTCTTTTTCTTCTCCTCGCCACTCTTCGCCTTTGGCTTCACGTTCGCAGCAGATTTTGATAATTTGAATGAACCAGAAGCTCCTTTTCCTTTTGTCTGGATTAAAGTTCCACCTGACACAGCACTCTTCAAGTACTTTTTAATAAATGGTGCTAATTTTTCAGTGTCAACTTTGTAATTAGCAGCCAAATACTTTTTGATAGCTGGTAAAGATGAGACACCGCGTTCCTTTAAACTCTTAATAGCATTAGTAACCATTTCTGAAGTAGGAGGATGAGTTGGCTTTGCTTTCGGTTTCTTAGCTCCAGAGGCAGCCTTTTTTCCCTTTTTATTATCACCAATCACTGCTGCGGTAGTAACTTCTGCACTTGCTTCAGCCATTTTAGAAAAAAAACTTATTTATTTTATATGAAAATACTAATTTAACAACAGTATTTAGTAACACTATAACTTTACACTTTCACAATTAAAACTCACGATTTATAATGACACCTTAGTAGCCGGTATTTTGAACGAATTTTTTTCATAACACTACCGACGTCCTCAATGACTGAGAATCTGAGCGAAGAGCGTTAGAAAATTATGTTTTGTTATATTCTATTTCATAAATTTTCTTTTATAAATATTATGATATTCTTTTATAATTTTTGTTAAATAAATTCAAGATTTTAACCATATTTGTAATGCATATATATTAAAAACAATATACTCTACTTATTAAAATTCTCCTGTTATTCAGAAATGTTTCCATTGAGAAGAAATTACTTAATATCTAGTGTATAAGTTTTGTTGCAGACATATTCTTGGAAATAATTAATTACTAAAAATAACTTGTAATGATATTTTACCCAATTTTATCTATATAACAAATAAATAAATATATTTGCTAATGCATAACAACTCAAAAGTAATTATAATTGCAATCATTAATTTAATATAAATAAATTAACAATGTTGTGCCCTCTCAATTTTCTATTGCGAAGCAATGAGATGTCGTACATCTTTGAATGTTTTTTCAGCTTTGTTAATTTGTTAAATTTAATATATATGAACATTTCAATTAAAATTTATTAAAATATAAACAGATTATTAGTTAAATTTTTGTTAAAATAAGTATTAAATTCAAACTAAAATTCGTTTTAGTAATAACTACTAATCAATTTTCTATTCTGATTCATAATTTTATTGTAAGTAAGTAGGTAGGTACTTATAAATTGATCATAACATAAGAAGGCATATAAAAAAAAAGACATTAACATCAAAATAAATTACCAAAAATTCAATATACCAATCAATTAAAGTATCAAATTTTTAAAAACCATATAATAAAAACTTATAATTAAGCGTATTTTAATAAAATATATTCTAGCCTGTTGGTAAAGATTAGTTATAATCTGAAGCATGTAACTTAATTAAGATATTCCAACTTTAAGCTTTAAACCGTGTTAACCATAAAGGGCAATAAAATATTATTTTACGGAAATTGTTTTTATAATCATTTAAAAATTTATTACTTAAACAGATGTTGAATAATGTCATTGCATGTCTGGAATTAAAACTTTAGAAATGTATGTACATACCTACAAACATATACAAAACTTATTTATGTATAAAATTTTGAAACGTGTAATTATTTTGGAAAAAATAATTCCATAATAATTTTTAATCAAGCATCTACCTAAATCCTTATTTTCATTGTATTTTTTTTTTTATTATATTTCCTGCCGACTATTTTATCAAGCCATAAAAATTTTACTCTTTGATTAAAAATTGGTAGCCCTGAAAAGGACTGATTTTACAAATTCATAGTAATTTGTATCCTTACTTCCTCGTTGGTTTCTTTGTAGCAGCGGCAGCTTTTTTAACTGAGGCTGTAGCCTTTTTTGGTTTAGGTGCTTTTGGAGATTTCGCTGCAGCTTTCGATGGTTTCGTAGGCTTTTGTTTGGGCGTCTTGCTTTTTATTTCACCAGATTTTTTTGCACTTTTCACAGCAGCTTTAGTTACCTTTTTCTTTTCGGCTTTTTTTGTTGTACTAACACTTTTCTTTTTAGTTTCCGCAGATTTTTCTTTTTTGGCTTTTAATTTCTTTTCACTTGCTTTTTTAGTTGTCACAGCTTTCTTTTTCTTCTCCTCGCCACTCTTCGCCTTTGGCTTCACGTTCGCAGCAGATTTTGATAATTTGAATGAACCAGAAGCTCCTTTTCCTTTTGTCTGGATTAAAGTTCCACCTGACACAGCACTCTTCAAGTACTTTTTAATAAATGGTGCTAATTTTTCAGTATCAACTTTGTAATTAGCAGCCAAATACTTTTTGATAGCTGCTAAAGATGAGCCACCGCGTTCCTTTAAACTCTTAATAGCATTAGTAACCATTTCTGAAGTAGGAGGATGAGTTGGCTTTGCTTTCGGTTTCTTAGCTCCAGAGGCAGCCTTTTTTCCCTTTTTATTATCACCAATCACTGCTGCTAGTAACTTCTGCACTTGCTTCAGCCATTTTAGAAAAAAAACTTATTTATTTTATATGAAAATACTAATTTAACAACAGTATTTAGTAACACTATAACTTTACACTTTCACAATTAAAACTCACGATTTATAATGACACCTTAGTAGCCGGTATTTTGAACGATTTTTTTTCATAACACTACCGACGTCCTCAATGACTGAGAATCTGAGCGAAGAGCGTTAGAAAATTATGTTTTGTTATATTCTATTTCATAAATTTTCTTTTATAAATATTATGATATTCTTTTATAATTTTTGTTAAATAAATTCAAGATTTTAACCATATTTGTAATGCATATATATTAAAAACAATATACTCTACTTATTAAAATTCTCCTGTTAATCAGAAATGTTTCCATTGAGAAGAAATTACTTAATATCTAGTGTATAAGTTTTGTTGCAGACATATTCTTGGAAATAATTAATTACTAAAAATACTTGTAATGATATTTTACCCAATTTTATCTATATAACAAATAAATAAATATATTTGCTAATGCATAACAACTCAAAAGTAATTATAATTGCAATCATTAATTTAATATAAATAAATTAACAATGTTGTGCCCTCTCAATTTTCTATTGCGAAGCAATGAGATGTCGTACATCTTTGAATGTTTTTTCAGCTTTGTTAATTTGTTAAATTTAATATATATGAACATTTCCATTAGAATTTATTAAAATATAAACAGATTATTAGTTAAATTTTTGTTAAAATAAGTATTAAATTCAAACTAAAATTCGTTTTAGTAATAACTACTAATCAATTTTCTATTCTGATTCATAATTTTATTGTAAGTAAGTAGGTAGGTACTTATAAATTGATCATAACATAAGAAGGCATATAAAAAAAAAGACATTAACATCAAAATAAATTACCAAAAATTCAATATACCAATCAATTAAAGTATCAAATTTTTAAAAACCATATAATAAAAACTTATAATTAAGCGTATTTTAATAAAATATATTCTAGCCTGTTGGTAAAGATTAGTTATAATCAGAAGCATGTAACTTAATTAAAATATTCCAACTTTAAGCTTTAAACCGTGTTAACCATAAAGGGCAATAAAATATTATTTTACGGAAATTTTTTTTATAATCATTTAAAAATTTATTACTTAAACAGATGTTGAATAATGTCATTGCATGTCTGGAATTAAAACTTTAGAAATGTATGTACATACCTACAAACATATACAAAACTTATTTATGTATAAAATTTTAAAACGTGTAATTATTTTGGAAAAAATAATTCCATAATAATTTTTAATCAAGCATCTACCTAAATCCTTATTTTCATTGTATTTTTTTTTTTATTATATTTCCTGCCGACTATTTTATCAAGCCATCAAAATTTTACTCTTTGATTAAAAATTGGTAGCCCTGAAAAGGACTGATTTTACAAATTCATAGTAATTTGTATCCTTACTTCCTCGTTGGTTTCTTTGTAGCAGCGGCAGCTTTTTTAACTGAGGCTGTAGCCTTTTTTGGTTTAGGTGCTTTTGGAGATTTCGCTGCAGCTTTCGATGGTTTCGTAGGCTTTTGTTTGGGCGTCTTGCTTTTTATTTCACCAGATTTTTTTGCACTTTTCACAGCAGCTTTAGTTACCTTTTTCTTTTCGGCTTTTTTTGTTGTACTAACACTTTTCTTTTTAGTTTCCGCAGATTTTTCTTTTTTGGCTTTTAATTTCTTTTCACTTGCTTTTTTAGTTGTCACAGCTTTCTTTTTCTTCTCCTCGCCACTCTTCGCCTTTGGCTTCACGTTCGCAGCAGATTTTGATAATTTGAATGAACCAGAAGCTCCTTTTCCTTTTGTCTGGATTAAAGTTCCACCTGACACAGCACTCTTCAAGTACTTTTTAATAAATGGTGCTAATTTTTCAGTATCAACTTTGTAATTAGCAGCCAAATACTTTTTGATAGCTGCTAAAGATGAGCCACCGCGTTCCTTTAAACTCTTAATAGCATTAGTAACCATTTCTGAAGTAGGAGGATGAGTTGGCTTTGCTTTCGGTTTCTTAGCTCCAGAGGCAGCCTTTTTTCCCTTTTTATTATCACCAATCACTGCTGCTAGTAACTTCTGCACTTGCTTCAGCCATTTTAGAAAAAAAACTTATTTATTTTATATGAAAATACTAATTTAACAACAGTATTTAGTAACACTATAACTTTACACTTTCACAATTAAAACTCACGATTTATAATGACACCTTAGTAGCCGGTATTTTGAACGATTTTTTTTCATAACACTACCGACGTCCTCAATGACTGAGAATCTGAGCGAAGAGCGTTAGAAAATTATGTTTTGTTATATTCTATTTCATAAATTTTCTTTTATAAATATTATGATATTCTTTTATAATTTTTGTTAAATAAATTCAAGATTTTAACCATATTTGTAATGCATATATATTAAAAACAATATACTCTACTTATTAAAATTCTCCTGTTAATCAGAAATGTTTCCATTGAGAAGAAATTACTTAATATCTAGTGTATAAGTTTTGTTGCAGACATATTCTTGGAAATAATTAATTACTAAAAATACTTGTAATGATATTTTACCCAATTTTATCTATATAACAAATAAATAAATATATTTGCTAATGCATAACAACTCAAAAGTAATTATAATTGCAATCATTAATTTAATATAAATAAATTAACAATGTTGTGCCCTCTCAATTTTCTATTGCGAAGCAATGAGATGTCGTACATCTTTGAATGTTTTTTCAGCTTTGTTAATTTGTTAAATTTAATATATATGAACATTTCCATTAAAATTTATTAAAATATAAACAGATTATTAGTTAAATTTTTGTTAAAATAAGTATTAAATTCAAACTAAAATTCGTTTTAGTAATAACTACTAATCAATTTTCTATTCTGATTCATAATTTTATTGTAAGTAAGTAGGTAGGTACTTATAAATTGATCATAACATAAGAAGGCATATAAAAAAAAAGACATTAACATCAAAATAAATTACCAAAAATTCAATATACCAATCAATTAAAGTATCAAATTTTTAAAAACCATATAATAAAAACTTATAATTAAGCGTATTTTAATAAAATATATTCTAGCCTGTTGGTAAAGATTAGTTATAATCAGAAGCATGTAACTTAATTAAAATATTCCAACTTTAAGCTTTAAACCGTGTTAACCATAAAGGGCAATAAAATATTATTTTACGGAAATTTTTTTTATAATCATTTAAAAATTTATTACTTAAACAGATGTTGAATAATGTCATTGCATGTCTGGAATTAAAACTTTAGAAATGTATGTACATACCTACAAACATATACAAAACTTATTTATGTATAAAATTTTAAAACGTGTAATTATTTTGGAAAAAATAATTCCATAATAATTTTTAATCAAGCATCTACCTAAATCCTTATTTTCATTGTATTTTTTTTTTTATTATATTTCCTGCCGACTATTTTATCAAGCCATCAAAATTTTACTCTTTGATTAAAAATTGGTAGCCCTGAAAAGGACTGATTTTACAAATTCATAGTAATTTGTATCCTTACTTCCTCGTTGGTTTCTTTGTAGCAGCGGCAGCTTTTTTAACTGAGGCTGTAGCCTTTTTTGGTTTAGGTGCTTTTGGAGATTTCGCTGCAGCTTTCGATGGTTTCGTAGGCTTTTGTTTGGGCGTCTTGCTTTTTATTTCACCAGATTTTTTTGCACTTTTCACAGCAGCTTTAGTTACCTTTTTCTTTTCGGCTTTTTTTGTTGTACTAACACTTTTCTTTTTAGTTTCCGCAGATTTTTCTTTTTTGGCTTTTAATTTCTTTTCACTTGCTTTTTTAGTTGTCACAGCTTTCTTTTTCTTCTCCTCGCCACTCTTCGCCTTTGGCTTCACGTTCGCAGCAGATTTTGATAATTTGAATGAACCAGAAGCTCCTTTTCCTTTTGTCTGGATTAAAGTTCCACCTGACACAGCACTCTTCAAGTACTTTTTAATAAATGGTGCTAATTTTTCAGTGTCAACTTTGTAATTAGCAGCCAAATACTTTTTTATAGCTGGTAAAGATGAGCCACCGCGTTCCTTTAAACTCTTAATAGCATTAGTAACCATTTCTGAAGTAGGAGGATGAGTTGGCTTTGCTTTCGGTTTCTTAGCTCTAGAGGCAGCCTTTTTTCCCTTCTTATTATCACCAATCACTGCTGCGGTAGTAACTTCTGCACTTGCTTCAGCCATTTTAGAAAAAAAACTTATTTATTTTATATGAAAATACTAATTTAACAACAGTATTTAGTAACACTATAACTTTACACTTTCACAATTAAAACAATGACACCTTAGTAGCCGGTATATTGAACGAATTTTTTTCATAACACTACCGACGTCCTCAATGACTGAGAATCTGAGCGAAGAACGTTAGAAAATTATGTTTTGTTATATTCTATTTCATAAATTTTCTTTTATAAATATTATGATATTCTTTTATAATTTTTGTTAAATAAATTCAAGATTTTAACCATATTTGTAATGCATATATATTAAAAACAATATACTCTACTTATTAAAATTCTCCTGTTAATCAGAAATGTTTCCATTGAGAAGAAATTACTTAATATCTAGTGTATAAGTTTTGTTGCAGACATATTCTTGGAAATAATTAATTACTAAAAATACTTGTAATGATATTTTACCCAATTTTATCTATATAACAAATAAATAAATATATTTGCTAATGCATAACAACTCAAAAGTAATTATAATTGCAATCATTAATTTAATATAAATAAATTAACAATGTTGTGCCCTCTCAATTTTCTATTGCGAAGCAATGAGATGTCGTACATCTTTGAATGTTTTTTCAGCTTTGTTAATTTGTTAAATTTAATATATATGAACATTTCCATTAAAATTTATTAAAATATAAACAGATTATTAGTTAAATTTTTGTTAAAATAAGTATTAAATTCAAACTAAAATTCGTTTTAGTAATACCTACTAATCAATTTTCTATTCTGATTCATAATTTTATTGTAAGTAAGTAGGTAGGTACTTATAAATTGATCATAACATAAGAAGGCATATAAAAAAAAAGACATTAACATCAAAATAAATTACCAAAAATTCAATATACCAATCAATTAAAGTATCAAATTTTAAAAACCATACAATAAAACTTATAATTAAGCGTATTTTAATAAAATATATTCTAGCCTGTTGGTAAAGATTAGTTATAATCTGAAGCATGTAACTTAATTAAGATATTCCAACTTTAAGCTTTAAACCGTGTTAACCATAAAGGGCAATAAAATATTATTTACGGAAATTTTTTTTATAATCATTTAAAAATTTATTACTTCAACAGATGTTGAATAATGTCATTGCATGTCTGGAATTAAAACTTTAGAAATGTATGTACATACCTACAAACATATACAAAACTTATTTATGTATAAAATTTTGAAACGTGTAATTATTTTGGAAAAAATAATTCCATAATAATTTTTAATCAAGCAACTACCTAAATGCTTATTTTCATTGTATTTTTTTTTTATTATATTTCCTGCCGACTATTTTATCAAGCCATCAAAATTTTACTCTTTGATTAAAATTGGTAGCCCTGAAAAGGACTGATTTTCATAGTAATTTTCATAGTAATTTATATCCTTACTTCCTCGTTGGTTTCTTTGTAGCAGCGCAGCTTTTTTAACTGAGGCTGTAGCCTTTTTTGGTTTAGGTGCTTTTGGAGATTTCGCTGCAGCTTTCGATGGTTTCGTAGGCTTTTGTTTGGGCGTCTGCTTTTTATTTCACCAGATTTTTTTGCACTTTTCACAGCAGCTTTAGTTACCTTTTTCTTTTCGGCTTTTTTTGTTGTACTAACACTTTTCTTTTTAGTTTCCGCAGATTTTTCTTTTTTGGCTTTTAATTTCTTTTCACTTGCTTTTTTAGTTGTCACAGCTTTCTTTTTCTTCTCTCGCCTTTGGCTTCACGTTCGCAGCAGATTTTGATAATTTGAATGAACCAGAAGCTCTTTTCCTTTTGTCTGGATTAAGTTCCACCTGACACAGCACTCTTCAAGTACTTTTTAATAAATGGTGGCTAATTTTTTCAGTGTCAACTTTGTAATTAGCAGCCAAATACTTTTTGATAGCTGGTAAGATGAGCCACCGCGTTCCTTTAAACTCTTAATAGCATTAGTAACCATTTCTGAAGTAGGAGGATGAGTTGGCTTTGCTTTCGGTTTCTTAGCTCAGAGGCAGCTTTTTTCCTTTTTATTATCACAATCACTGCTGCGGTAGTAACTTCTGCACTTGCTTCAGCCATTTTAGAAAAAAACTTATTTATTTTATATGAAAATACTAATTTAACAACAGTATTTAGTAACACTATAACTT